>VXAC01008238.1:127304-143620 GCA_013399225.1 Rhipidura dahli | reverse complement strand
GCTCCTGCTGCCCCTGGGAGTGCTCCTGCTGCCCCTGGGAGTGCTGCTGCTGCCCCTGGGAGTGCTGCTGCTGCCCCTGGGAGTGCTGCTGCTGGCCCTGGGAGTGCTGCTGCTGCCCCTGGGAGAGCTGCTGCTGCCCCTGGGAGTGCTCCTGCTGCCCTGGGAGTGCTCCTGCTGCCCCCGGGAGTGCTGCTGCTGCCCCTGGGACAGCTCCTGCTGCCTGCCTGCCTGCCTGAGAGCTGCTCTGAGCTCACCTCTGCTCGTAGCAACCTGCCTGGGGAGAGGGGCACTTCTCCTGGGCTGCTGCAGGGTTTTCTCTTGGCTGCTGCCAGGCTGCTCCTTGCCCACCTCCCAGCTCAGCAGTCCTTGTGGAGGAGCAGGGTGTGCCCAGCGGTGTCCGTGGGAGTGTGAGTGTCTCACAGGGAAGGGTTCTCTTCTGTTTCAGATGTTTGCACAGTTTGTCCCGTTCTGTCCAGCAGCTCAGGACAAGTTTTCAGGATCATGCTGTATGGAAGCCTTTGATGAAGGTAAGTGAGGAATGGACAGGTCTCGGTGCCTGGAGTGTTCTGGTCCATTCAGGGAGCACTGGGCGTCTGTTCAGTTGGCATGCCTTGCTGTAGAATCATGATACAAATTACCTAGAAATCAAAATCCCAAGGCCTTGTAACAGAGCCATGGATCAACAAAAGCCAACAGCAGCAAGCATGTGCTTCATGATTGGTTTTTGGTTGGTCTTTTGTTTCCTTTTTTCTTTACTGGTTTTTTTTTTTTTTTTGCGGGGAGGGGGGGTTGTGATCAGTGAGTGAAGCTAAATTATTCCCAATATTCACATAGGACACTACAAGGACTACATATCCCATAATCTCAGACTCAGACTAGATGGCACAGTTCAGACTTGGTCTGTGAGCCCTGCAAGAGAATTTACACCTGCATTTTCTCCTGTAATTCTCTACCTCTTACATCTTCATTGCAGATTCTATAGCTGAAGCCAAAGAGCTCAAACAGACCTTTAAAAAGACACATTATCATACAATACAATTTTCCACAAGATTAAGTGAGATCCAAGTGTGCAAGATATATGTCATCTCTCATCCTGTAATGTCACTGTCATACAAATAGGGATAAATAAACCAGTTTCTCAGTTTCAACATCTTTTGGACCTTGAAAATGGAGAACAGACCAAGTTTGCTAGCACCCTTGAGGGCTTGGGCAGTATTGACACCCTTGGGAATCTCCTGAAGTGAGCTTGACTTGACTATTCAGAAGAGAAATGGCCAGAGCGCAGAAAGTGTTGTTGACAGTAGTGAACAAGGGAGGATCGTGCTTGGTTTAGGAATTGGTGTTTGGTGCTGCTGGAGATCCAGGCAGAGATGAGGGACTATCTTGTCCCAGGATATGCTTCTCTGAGAGGATGCTCCTGAGGAAATTTGCTGGGTTGTGCTGAGCACGAGGTACAGAGGGGTTCAAGAGGCTCCTCCTCCTGGAGCTTCCTCTGCATACATGTCCTTTGCAGAGCAGGGCTTGTCCCCACTGATTTCTACTAAATTGGACTAAAAGCTCTCAAATCTGCCTTCTGTGAAACAATACCTTGCTCCAGCTTGTCCTGGGATGTGCATCTTTGTCTGGGTCTGCACTGCTAGCATCAAAGCACCTCCTGAAGTCTGGAATATCCAGCTACAGCATGATTCCAGCTATTCCATTTCAGTGATCTCTTCTTCCTACTAACAGAATTCCTCTCTCTCCCCTCTGTGACTGCAGGTTTTACAGAATGCTCCAAATGAAATTCTTGTAGTAGCATCTTCCACGCTATGCAATCTTCTTCTGGAATTCTCTCCAAGCAAGGAGGTGAGTACTTAGCCAGCAGCAGGAAGAGGGGATGGACTGAAGTGAGATTACACAATGGTTCAATTAGCATAAAGGTGTGCTAATTGGCAGCCACTGCTTGTGCCATGTTACAGAGCTGTGATGTTACAGAACCTGTGCCACTGATAGCTTGGGAACAAAAAAAAATCATCTGCTTACAGTGCTGTGACAGTTAATTTGGTCTCTAAGGAAAAGAAATAGATATGAAGTTTTGTCATTTTCTTTTCACTTGTAAAACACTATTATCTGAAAAGACCATAAGCAAGAAGAAACCACACTGATTATTTGCAATGTGATCCGTTGTCTTAGAGCATTAATGCTACTGTAACACTGAAAATGCTGGCATAGCTGAGTCTTGTGTTTTTATTGTTCTCAGATGAACAGTACAGGATATCTGGTTCTGCAGTGTCTGTATTTCATACAGATCATACCCACAGATCAACACTCCATAGCAGTGCAGCAATTCCCCAAGTCTCAAATACTTCGTAATTACAGAAATTATTTGCAAGGTTGTGCTGTATGTGGGATCCTGCAGGGCACTTTGGGTTATCAAACTACCACTTGATCTTAGTGGTTTCAGTCATATCTGTGAGACAGAAAATTAACTGAAATAATGCCAAGCACAGTTCACTGGCCACTGGGGCTTTCTTTAGCAGACTGCAGGTCAGGTGTTTTGGGTTTTTTTGTTTTGGTGGGGATTTTTTTTTTTGTGGGGTTTTGTTTGTTTGTTTGTTGAGGTTTTGTTTTTGTTTGGGGTTTTTGTTTTGGGGTTTTTTGGGAGGGTTTTTTTGTTCTTTTTGATTGGTTGGTTGGTTTTTGTTGGTTTCTTTTGTTGTTGTTTGGTTTTGCTTTGGTTTTGTTTTGGGTTTTTTGTTTGGTTTTTTTTGTAGTGTTTCCACTTCAAATTGGAGTGAAATACTGGATACATGGTTCATGTCGAAAACATCATTGCCAAAACAAAATACTGATTGTGTAAGGGAAAGGAATATTTAGAAGTACTAGATTTGAAAGCCTCTATAAGGCATCTGATCTTTTTTACATATCACCCTTTTCTTCTACATAATACTTTGAAAGTTGTGTTAAACCACCAGTCACTGCAGTAAATGAGCAAAGCTGAAGTGGCTCTGTGTTGTACCCTGTGAAGAGCTGAGTCATTCCAGTTTGGAAATGTCTCCCAGTGCTGTGGCTGTGGAGCAGCCCCTGGGACTGTGGTGAAATCCCTGGCAGGTTCTTGCAGTGCAGAGCACCTGGGACCAGGTGAGCTGGGCACAAACTGCTGCTGCTGCTGCTCAGAGAGGAGCCTGCTCCTGCAGCATCCAGCCTCTTCCACACATTCTTGTTTCCATTGGATGAACCTGTGAATTCAGTTCAGGAGGAAAGCAGTTGTTCCAAACTTCACTTTCATTATATTATTCAGTGTGAAAGAAACGTGCATGGATTGATATTTTCCTGTCGTTTAAAGATGATACTACAAGGTTTTGTATTTCAATCAAGAAGTTTACAGTTTTCTTTATTATGCTGAAGTTTTTGTCCTGGGTTTTCATTTGGTCTGATTACAGGACACAAAGATTTAATGTCAAGCACGGTGTCAAGTAGCTTTCATTGTCCTTAACCTCTTTTAAACAGTGACATATATCACTCTTATTACCCAAAATGATGTGATTGAAGGAAGATTGTTTTTGGAGAGCATTCCTGAGCTGAAAGTCCCTAGCTGACCATTTGCTTGTGGGGTGTGGCAGATGTGTGTGCAGCAGCCTGTGATGATGTGTATACACACATAAGTGTGTGTGCATCTGTCTGTCTACAAACACAGAGACGTAGGAGACAGCAGCTGCCTTGACCTGACTTTTGTCATAAAAACCTACTTTTAAATGGTTGTGGTTATGGGGTGTGGCATGGCCAGTTCATGTGAGTGCACTGGGCATGTTGTAAGCTCAAGAATAAGATATAAGCAGTACATTTTTGTATTTTCATTTATGCAGTTAGTCTAAGCAGTGTTGTAAAGGTGTGTTTTTCCCTCCTCCTTTCAGCCTATTTTAGAATCAGGAGCCATAGAACTTCTGTGTAGTTTAACCCAGAGTGAAAACCTTGCCCTGCGAGTGAACGGCATCTGGGCGTTAATGGTGAGTAGGGCACCCCAGTGAACTGCCCCTTGTGACTGTGCTCCTTCAGAAGTTTGTGAACATATCTCGTGGAACTTGGTACTGAAAATGACATCATTGAAATCTGGCTTATCTTTCCACTGAACTGCAGAAGAAAAACAGCATCAGCCTGGAACACTTCATCTATTAGTCCATAAAGTAAAATAAATTCTTCAGTTCTGGTACCAATTTTGTTGCCAAGATCATTCAGGGAGGCAGTTAAGTAGAGTCAGTAGCATGCCAGGGGGCAAATAAAAGCAGGTAATAACCAGGTCAGCTGTAAGACAATGTGGAAATTGAATTCACTGTGTAGCAGTTACTCATAAATTACAGCCTTTTTGCAAGATTAATTTAGGAAGGATATATTCTTGTAAGGAATAGTCTACTAAAAGAGTGAAAGCCCAGGCTTTCAGGTAAAAAGATCAATTAAAAGGTGTGTCTGTTTCAGAATATGGCGTTTCAAGCAGAACAGAAGATCAAGTCAGACATCCTGCGAGGTCTGAGCACAGAGCAGTTGTTTCAGTTGCTTTCCGATTCCGACGTAAATGTTCTGATGAAAACTTTGGGACTGCTCAGGAATCTTCTCTCCACTCGCCCAGTAAGTAGAGCTGCAGACAGACCTTCTGGAAGTAGATCAAAACATGCAGCCAGTGCAGTGCTTCTGTGCAAGACAAGTTATTTTTCTGTTTCACCACTTGGATTTATTCAAATATCTGTAAGCAAACGTGAAAATCAGTGTGAGAAAACATTTGAAAGAATTCTCTGATCCATGGAAACATTGTAATTTTTATCAGAGCTAGCCATTTTCATTAATGTTCAATTCCATTGCATTTAGCTTTCAGCAACATTATTTTCATAGCGATTTCTCTGTGACACATGTCCAGAGCAACACTGAGGGTTGCACCGTTGAGTCACTGTATGGAAAGGTCCAGATCTTAAAGATACCTGTTTTTCCTTCCTAGGCATACTTCTGTTCTTATCCAGCTAGTACAGATAGTACTGGCTTTGTGCATTTGGCTGTGGGATTGTGCACTTACAAAATGCAGCCATTCATTTTACCCCCTGAAATAAAATGGTTGGAAAATGCAAGTCCGTGCATTGTTTTTGACAGGGAGAGAGAGACATTTGTGGAGGAAAAGAAAAGGGTAATTCCCTGTGAAGAACAGAGGGAAAACATGCAGCAAACATTTGGCAAGCCAACCTTTTTGAGGGGAAAAAAAACCCATGTGCATTTATCACATATTGTGTTTCTACCATAAAAAGGTCACTATAAAAAAAAATCTTCTGATATTTGTGCTCATTGAGTCTCAATAGCCTTCACAGAAAATTAGCTTTGTCTTAATGTGAAAAGATATTTAATAGCCAGTCATTCATTGAATTCATTGTGACAATTCTCATTGTCACTTAAGGTGTTCTCCATCTGGAGCTATGTGCCAGCTTCACTGCTTCCTGTGGTAGGATTTAGAGCCAGAACCAGCCATTTTCAACCTCTACCCAAAACTCACTCCAGAATAACTCATCCAGCAGCTTTCCAATGAAATCCCATTATTAGCAATTTTAAGAAGTCCTACAAGAATCCCTGAGGTCTTGAAGAATTGTATTGTGCTGTGTGCTGGTCACCTCTGGTGCCTGTTTGCAGCCACTCCTGAGGTTTGGTATCAGTTAATCCAGTAGATCTTGTTTAATCTTTTTTATTCTAGTGTAGGTTATAGTCTGTCATCAAGTGACCTTTGAGCTGTGATCCTGTGAACTTAGGGCACCTTTCCCAGACAGTAAGGAACGCATGTGGCTTGTTTCTTTATCAAAGCCTTTTTCAAAGCCTCTCGGGCTTTGGAGATGTGGCTATTGAACCTGGGCACAGTGTCCCTGCAAGAGTAGCAAATACCAGAGAAGAAACATCCATTTTCTCACCCCTCTCTGCTATTACCCCCCGGTTTATGAGAGGAGAAGTGGTTGTTTCTAACTGCAGCATCACACCCAGAGCCTGGGGCAGCAGGGTTCAGTCCTCAGCCTGGCCTCTGTGCAACTGGGACAGCAGTGACAGGGAAAGCACCACCAAGGCCTGCACGATGCTCTCTCAGACAAGAGCAGGCTCCACATGAACAGAAATGTTCTCAGGTGTTTCTGCTGTGATACATTCTTGGTTTGGGAGAGCTCACTGGGAGCAGGGCTCGGTGTGCAGTGTTGCTGCTCCTCACTTGGGGTGATTCAAGCGGGGATGTCCCTTCTTTGTCTGGGGAGTTTCACTAACTGTGTTTCATCCTTGCTTTGGCAGCACATAGACTACATCATGAGCACTCATGGGAAGCAAATCATGCAGGCTGTGACCCTCATTCTGGAAGGGGAGCACAATATAGAAGTCAAAGAGCAGGTACTGTTTCTGTTTTGTGTTGTCTTGGCTGAATAAAATAAAAGAGAGCAAAGAGTGCTTAGTGTTCACAACATGTCATTTTTGTTTGGGATTATGATGTGCTGTGAATATTTTACTGGGATCTGTCAGATGAATACCCTGAGTACCTACAAGAATGCTTTTCTTTCTAATGGACTGTTACAAAATTGTTTGAACTGAATTCAGATTGGTTTTGCAAATGGAGGTTTGGTGAAGAGGAGGGATGTGAGAGCAGAAGAATTAAATTGGGGCCATTGCATGGCAGGAAGGAGGGGGTACCAGGAAGAGAAGGGAAAGCACTAGCAGGCAAAGAGCAATCCTGATGGAGCCCAGGAAAAAGTGGGGAGGGACCTGCCCTGACAAATGAAAACTTAAGAAAAGGAATTTGCAAGAGGAAAGGCAGAGGGAAAGAGGAGATGGCCAGCAGGGAATCCTGGAAGCAGTGCACAGGGACAGCTGCTGTGGGGGTGCTGAAGCAGCAGTGAGAGGATAGGTGAGAAGGAGTGGGCTGGGTAACTCTTGTGCCAGGACAGGCAGTGGGAGAGCTGTGTTCCTTCCTCCTTTGGGGTGTGGTGGGGGAGGATGGGGGCAGCAAGAAGCTGTGGGAGATGCCAGAGGTTTGCTTTGGCTTAGGCTGGATATGGGTAGCAAACAGCAAATGAGTGTAGGAGTAGAGGTGGTCTAAATCCCTGCTCAGGGGAGAACAGGCTGAAGGCCAGCAGGCCTCCTTTGGTGATTTAAGTGCAAAAGTAGCAAAAAAAAAAAAATCCCAAAGACTCTTGCTAGCAAGTTTAGTGACACCATGGATCTGAAACAGCTGAGAATTAACCAGGTGTGTCTTTCTAAGTAGGTCTTCCTGGTAAAGCTGTGGTGACAGGAATGGCCTTTATTGCCACAGGCAATATTTACCTTGCCAAGCCTCTCCATCACTTTGCAGGAGAACCAGCATACCTGGGAAATACTCTGGGAAAAGGCTGGGATGAATATGGGCTTTGGGGCCTTTATCCACTGAGCACTTCCTTGGTCCCTGTGGTGCAGCTGGCTCTTACTCCAAAATCCAGTAGTACCTGTCTGCACAGCAGACCCTCTGCTTGCAGCAGGACAGCTCTTGTCTCTGGCACTGCCGGCCTCATCAGGATGTAATTAGCAGCTTGGAAGTAATTAGTCTCTGCAGCTGCTGACACAGTGCAGTGCAGCTTAGACACAAGCACCATACAAATGCTGATGATGCTCCAGTGTCCTCCCAGTAAGTCCAGAAAAGATGGTCAGGTTCTCCAGAGCTCTTTAGGAAAGAGCTTGTGGAGCATCTGCTGGTGCCCCTGAGTGCAGGGAAGGGGCTGTGCCAGTAAAAGCTCTGTGCAGGTAGTGCCAGTGTGGGCCAGGGTGCTTCAAGGGCATCCTGTGGGATGGCTCCTCTAATTTGCAAGAAATAACCAGCTGCAGAAGTAGCTGGAGTGACCTGTGCAGGTGACAGCTGTGATTAGACTTGTTGAAAACAAGTTACTCCTCTGCCAAATCAACAGAAAGGCCTCTGTCTCTCTTTTCCTGGCCTGAAAAATGAGGTGGAAATGGTTGGGGTTTGTTGTTTTTCCTTTCCTCCCAGCCACTGCTGCAGAGCAGACTGCTTTATATTCCAGGACACTTATTCTTTCCTATATGTTGCAGATTTCCATAAGAGACTTACAATGTTCTTCCTTGCAATGAATTAATTGGCCCTACATGTGAGCAGGCTGGAAACTCCAGATTAAAGATATTAAAACTAATTAAAGGAATTGTTTGTCCCAAGTTCAGAGCTGTCAGGAAAGCTGTATAAGTCATGGGATGTGATCTGGGGCCAAATAACTTCCCAGTTTTTCTCTCTTTCAGACATTGTGTATCCTTGCCAATATAGCAGATGGCACGACAGCAAAAGAACTGATTATGACCAACGATGACATCCTGCAGAAAATCAAATACTACATGGTAGGGGGGATTTCTCTTAAAGCATTTGTGTTGGTCTTTTGCAGGAATGATAAGAGGAATGTGCTTTAGGGTTTTGTTTTGTGAATTATTCATATCATGCACTTAATTTCCATATAACCAGTGGGGCCTAAGTGCAGTTCTGTATGGCACCTGTGTGCAAAGGAACTGACTAAAAGGAGAATCCAGGGGTTATTTCCCATAAAAACATTACAGTGACATCATCTACCTGGAAAACATTTAATGAACTTGGAAAAGGCATATCTTGGAGATGTCAGTAAATATTTGGAAGGAAGTGATTGACCACTACTCAAGTGCCTTATATTATGGCTCTATCTTTGAGAGAAACTGTAGATAAGAATTAGTCCCAGCCTTGCTATCTTATTTATTATGTGATGAATGCCAAAATATAAGCCTTGTGAATTTCTGAATTTCTTCTTCTAAACTTGTGTTCTATTTTTTTATATTTAGAGTCATTCAAATGCTAAACTACAGCTTGCTGCCATGTTCTGTATATCTAATCTCATATGGAATGAAGAGGAAGGTAAGAAACCCTCCTTCTTAATGCACAGACAAGTTACTATCCTTATCAAAAGGCTTTTGTAATCAATATTTGCAGTGCACAGTGCAGTGGGATCCAGAGTATAATGGGAAACATTATGAAATGATAGGTGTAGGATGGAATACGTGGGAGTGGTCAGGAGACGCTGAGGAGAGTGCAGAGAGCTGTTCTGGGGGAGACACAAGGACACAGGGACAGTAAACAGGAGCTGCAGAGACACAGTGAGAGGTTTTCACCTGTAGCATTTCTGTGACATCTCAAAACAATCAGAGTTAAAGAGAATTCTTAAAAGAGCTTCCAGGTCCTACAGGTGCTGTGGACACTCCTTGTTGGAGGGAACAGGTTCACTGGAGAGAATAAATGGATTAGAAGGGGATTTCTGGCAAAGAAATTTTCCACAGCATGGATGGCTTGAGTGGCTTGGGCTGAAACCAGCTAAAGGACTTGTGGGTGGAACTGGGAGCAATGGATAAGGCATTTGGAGAGAAGAGTCATGGCCTGGGAGAGGAGGAGGTTACCAGGAGGGGCCTGAAGGAGGCTGCTGCTCAGGGGAATGTGGTGAGAGGAGGAGAGGGCAGAAGTCAGGCTCAGAAACATCTCCAGGGGAATGTTCTCTGCATCCCAGTCCTATGAAATCACAGATGAGAATAAAACAGCTGAAGTCAGGATACCCTAGGATAAAGATTCTTGCCTTCAGGATGTTCTTGGCGTCAAACGTGGACATGGAGCACAGCAAAAGAAGTTGGAGCTCCCTGGGGAAGCAGGCAGAGCTGAGGGAGTGTTTCCATGGCTGTGCTCTAGCTGGACATTGCTCCTTCGCCCTCCTGTAGCTGGTTTCTGCTGCCACTGCTCTCTGCTGTCCTGCAGAGCCCTGGGCTGGTGCCACTGCCAACCATGTGCTTTGTTGTTGCTGCAGGTTCACAGGAGCGCCAGGACAAGCTCCGAGACATGGGAATAGTGGATATTCTACATAAACTGAGTCAGTCCTCAGATCCAAATCTGTGTGACAAGTGAGTATGAAGATAATACAGCAGCACCACAGCTGTTAATCTCAATTAAATTATTTTAAACTAATTAGGCCCAGCAGTAACTTTGCACACACCTGTGCTGTTGCCTGTGTTAGTATCCACAGAGATCATCTGGCTGCTTCCCAAACACGTGTAAAACCAAAACAGCTACTGACAATTTCTGGGGCTTTATGTTAACCTTCTGCAGTTATCCCACCTACAGTTAGCAACAGCCCATATTTCTTCCACATAAAGTAGAAAATCTGATTTTTGGAAGATGTCACACACAGACAACACAACTCAAAACTGTGCAGTTGTTTTTAAAATGCATTAAATATGGGATTCTTGGGTTTATGAAAGATGTTTTAGTGTTAGACATCTTTGTAGTAAAATTAGGGCTTCTCGTCTTAAAATCTGTGCCAGAGTATCAGCACTGAAAGTGATAATCGGGAACATAATGATATCCCACCACTGCCACACCAGCCCCCTCCACGAGCTGTTTTGGCTTGTGATCACAACAGGAAGCTGGGAAGAAACAAATTAATAATCATCCATGTTGATGAGTTGTATCAGGTCCTGGCAAAGTCTGTTAAGTCAGGGTAGCGGGTTGGGAACTGTGGGGGACAGAGGAAGAGCAAAGTTTCTCACTGCAGGTGGGAGGAAACTCAGAATTAGCCCACGTGATGATGCAACTGTAACCCCAGACTGGTGGGAGGTGTTTTTGTCTTAACAAGAATGTTGCACAATGTTGGATGACATAAATTCCAGTATTAGACTGGCTCCTTCCTCCCTCTCACCTCACTGTATATTTTTGGTGGCGTCAGTATTCCTACAGGATTCCTGACAGGACTGATGTGCTTTTACTATGTTCTGTGTTGTCACTCCTTAATTTCTCAGCTCAAAGACCTGCTTTTCATGGTGCACCTTTATTACAGAAAGCAATGCTCTTCAGTCACTGCTCTTGGGGGATTTTGGAAGGTGTGTGTAATGCACATCCCAAGCCCCACCGTGCTAGGAGTGCCTCAGTTTGTGCTGGGATCCAGTGTCACTGACTAGATGAGGTTACCCTTGGATGCCAGGTGGATCCTTTAACAGTTAGAGCCCCACAGAGCATTTCTGCACCATGGGCCAGGTTCTTCTTCCAAAGTGAGGGAGCCTTTTCCTCAGCCATCCTCCCTCCCTCTCTGCTGGCACACTGTGGGCCTGCCCATGAAGCTGCTGCTGCTGAAGCCAGACTCCTGTAATTAATGGGTTGTTCTTTCTTGCAGGGCGAAGACAGCACTCCAGCAGTACCTTGCATGATCAAAGACTAATTGAATCTATGGACACCCCTCATGTCTACTTAAGGAACAGCAGGAGATACTCCTGACTCCTTATATTTGCACAAGTCACCTTGGGCTGCATTTTTCTCAGGTGCAGGGAGCTGCTTTGCAGAAACAGTTCGAATGATCAGGTCTCCAGTGCACTTGAGAATTTTCTTGAGGTAGTTTCTTTACTCAGAGGACTCTGGGGGGGTTGTTTTGGTTTTTTGGATTCTTTTTCCTGAGCTACCTGGACTCTCAGATAGAACAATCAGTCATTGTTTTCCTTTTGGGCCTCCAATTCTCTGCTTTAGCTGCAGCCTTGCGTGGGTGCGTGGGTGCTCGAGTGCGTGCGTGTGCCGGCCTGAGTGTGTGCGTGTGAGACCTCACTTTTGGTTTTCCTTTTTTTTGTGTGAAAATCTTTTTCTACAGGTTTTCAAGGGTTAACCATTGTTTGCTGTACGAATACTTCAATGAATTATATACAGTTTGAATGAAATGTTATTTAAAAGAAAAAAAACCAAACTGTTGTATCCCATAAAGTTTATTTTGAATTTTGAAGAGATGAATGTTTTTAAGTAAAATATATGCATTTCTGAACTTCAGCTTAACTTACATTATACTTCCTTTTTAAAGAGAAAAATAGAGGGAGACAATAGACTCCAAATTCCAAGCAGCACATTCTGACTGGCAAGGTCCAAGAGTTCTTTGCCACAATACAAGGTCACCTGGTGTCGATGACGTGCTCAAATCCATGGAATGGGCCAACTGGATTGGGTTTGGGTTTCTTTACAGTTTTAGAAAACAAGCTCATACTTCAGGGGTAGCATGACTGATGCCTTTCTGGAAAGGAGCAGGTGGCTTGCAAGATCAGCAGGAATAAGCTCTTGCTTTGCCAGCCAGGAACTTGCTCAGCTAATTGCTGAAGGATTGGCTTATTCATGGTGAGAAGGATTTGCTGATCACTGGCATCAGCAGAGCAAACAGCGTGTTGCAGAAGTTACACCTTCCAGAGACCAGAAGGAGCTGGCAAGGGACTGCTTTTGTTTTGCATCCTTTGTCTCCACAAATAGTAAAGCAACTTCCAAATTATTTCCACAGAAGATCGACTGGGTGCATTAAGTTGGGGAAGGGATGGAAAAATTTTGGGTTTGGTCTTGTTCTATAGCTCAGTAATGTTGCTACAGATTTTCTGTATATATGCAGCTATACACACGTGCATGGGTTTAGATTGCTGGATAATTGGTGGGGTGTGAGTGCATCCAGAAGCCCTGACTGTCTTTACGTTCCTGAAATGGTGCCTACAAGTGTGCAGAGGGAAACGCGAGTGCAGGTGAAGGGGACAGTGTGAGGTCAGGTTGGAATGGCAGAGCCCAGTGGCTTCCCAGTCTCCTCCAGCAGTTCAGGGTTCTGACTCTGTGCCCAGGTCTCCTTTCTGGTTTCAGCTTAGACCATAGCTCAATAGTCGGACTCTCCAGACACTGTATTTACATAGCACTAACAGGCACTAGAGTTTGCAGCCGGTGTCTTAAACCAAATCTTTCTTCTCTTATACTGAGCTTCAGGAAGGCTGCAGCAAGAAGAGAAGTCTGTAACTTTGCTAACCAATTTTGATAATTATCTAAATCTTTTATTGCTAATCAGAAGGTCAAATTGTGATGACAGCCTTACTTTTTTTCCAAGGTAACTCTTTGTGTCAGAAAATGTGACCACAGTTTGGCCTGGAATTTGAATGTGCTGTGTATCAGATAACTGTTACCACTTGGTTGCAAAGGAGAATATCTACATTTCATGTAACTTCTTCCACTCTCTACGACAAATAAAAGTGAGCACCTGACACTTTTTCCCCAGGCATTGCAGTAAGTGACTGGCAGTTTTTTAACGTCCTTCTGCAAATGTTTCATGATGGACTTTGGGGGTTGAACAAAAGGGAAAGTAAAAATATGTGAGAACTTGTTAGATCTCAGTACCTCAGAAGCGAAGTCTTTTTTATAAAATTTAGTCAAATATATTTTTGCTTGAACTGAGACAAAAGTTCTGAGGCAGGTATTGTAAATGCAAAACTGTCCAGTGGGCATCTCCCCGCTCCCTTCTGTCTGTGTTTAGGAGCTCGAGTTCTTACGTATCTCTTCTCATCCTTCCTCAACTCACATTTCTCCAAGCAAATCTGAGTTTGATTCTATAGAACTTTGGTGCCTACAGGTATTCAAAAAAAAGGTGAGTAAAAGTATCTCTGTACAAGTGTTGAGGTGGTTTCCTAAAATTCTGCCAGAAAAACTAAAAACCAGTGCTCAGACAATCTTGTTGCTGCATGAGAACAGTTGACATTTCCCACAGGTATTGAGAGGACAAACTGTTGGATGAGAACATTTTTACATTCAGTTAAGCTTTGTGAATAACTTTTGATGTTGCTATAGGTATGTACAAAAAGAAGAATACTGTAAATAAAAAGAACTTTACCAGAACATCTAGATTTTTCTCAGCTTCCTGAAGAACTATGAGCTCTCTGTGCCAGCTTCTCCTACAGCCTGAGATGCACAGTGGGACAGACTTTCCTGGTCACCCAGAGCTTTCCCAACTTAATGAGGTAGCAGCAGCTTGTGAATTCCAAGGTTGCTTGCAGAACCAAAGCAAAGTTTGTCTGGACATCATATGAATCACCAGGATTTCTGCTGTTCTTGGGCCATTTCCCTGCTGAAAAGCCATCCTGTTGGATGTTGATAAGTATGTCCTCTCTTCATATCTGGGTCTAGTGCTGGGAGTCCTTCTTGCAGAGGTTACACGTGCTGCAAAGTGAATAGTTGAGCAGGGGATTTGGGACACCAGCTGTCAGACAAGTGGTACCCTCGGCTCTCCCCACCACCTTCATTCCATGTTTGGACTGTCTCTCCCATACAGAAAATCAACTGAGACATCATGTGGCTGTTGTTGCAGTCACAGCTTTGCACTGTGGTAGTGAAAGAAGGCAAGTGACCCACATGAAGCAGCTTGTGCCGGGATATTCTAAAGGCAAACATCTCATATTGTTTAAAATTTATTTTTACAGACTTTACCCATTGCAGTGCCTCCACAAAACTGCTGAAGCAGTGACACAGCAGGCACGGGAATAATTGAGGTGCCTGAGCTGAGGTTCTTGAAGAGTTGAAAATGGCTTTAAAAGGGCTTTCTTTGGTAATCCTGAGATGTGAGCACAAGAGCTGTCAGTTTGCAAACTTTTAGTGGCGGTCAAAATCATCGGGGCTTTTCTGCAGGCTGATTGCCACAAAAAGAGACATTGTGGGAGCACTGATGTACCAGACGCTGAATCCTCAGCCAGGAGGACGGTGAGCAGCTGGAGGCCCAGGCCAGCAGGCGCCGTGTGCTGTGTGCCCAGGAGCAGCTCCAGGGCGTGGCCCTGCAGCCCGGTGTGCCCGGGGCTGGCAGGGGATGGATGGGGTAAGAGCAGCAGCCCTGCCCGACCGGCAGAGAGGAAAAGAAAACCACAAACCTCCCCAGACAGCCCCTTTGGAACGGGACACCCTTGCTCGGTGCTGGGGCTCACGCCTGGGTGCCACGCGTTGCTTTGAGCCCCGAGTTCGGGAGGGAGGCGGCAAGGCTGGAGCGGGGTGTGAGTGCGGGCTGTGAGTGAGTGCGGGCTGTGAGTGAGTGCGGGCTGTGAGTGAGTGCTGGCTGTGAGTGCGGGCTGTGAGTGAGTGCGGGCTGTGAGTGAGTGCGGGCTGTGAGTGAGTGCTGGCTGTGAGTGCGGGCTGTGAGTGAGTGCGGGCTGTGAGTGAGTGCGGGGCTGTGAGTGAGTGCGGGGCTGTGAGTGAGTGCGGGCTGTGAGTGAGTGCGGGCTGTGAGTGCGGGCTGTGAGGGCGGGGCTGTGAGTGAGTGCGGGCTGTGAGTGCGGGGCTGCGGGAGCCGGCCGCGTGCGGAGGCGCCGGGGGCGGAAAGGCTCCTCTGCAGCGGCTGCTGCGGCTCTCCCGGGGCCCACGGAGCTGGGCTTGCCCTGCAGCCGGCACCGGGCACGGGGAGGGAGCGGGGCGGGCTGGGCCGGGCTGACGCTGGCCTGGCGATGGCAGCGCTGCCATGGCAGCCCTGGGGCCGTGCCAGCTGCTGCACAGGGCCCGGCAGCGAACGGGAACGGGACCGGGAACGGGAACGGCAGCTCCGGCCCCGCAGCGGCGCCTCGGCCCCTGGAGGAGCTGCGAGCAAAGGTGGGCCCAGGTTTGGGGCGCTGCAGCAGGGCCGGGGCCATGCTGTGGGTGCCGTATCCGGGCTGGAGCAGCAGAGACAGGTAAAAAGCTCTCTCTGTGGTGCAGGTTGGCCAGCAGTTGGATCCAGGGGATTTTTAGAGGCTGTCTGCTGTGCTTTGTGCTTGGGACGGCTGCTCAAAGGACCCTGTTCCTGCAGAAGGATGGCTGCAAAGAAAAAGGAGGTGGTGCTGCAGGTCAGTAGTAGCCAGGCCTTGTAAACTCTCAGTAGGTGCAAAGGACAGAGTTCGGTCTCGGGGTATCAGATTCTGCTGGCAAAGCCCCACTGCGAGGTCCTCGTGGGGAAGAGGCGTTCCCCAAGGCGGGTGGGAAGCGTGGCAGAACGGGGCAGGTCACGCCTGTCCCCAGCCAGGGCTGTGGGGTGCAGAGGGAGCTGCTGCACGGCTGCAGGTTGTGTTTGGGGCTGTAGGGGCCTAGCACAGGTTTGGCTGCTGTCAGAGACCAAAATGCCTCTGTTTTGTGAGGTAATAGCTCAGAGGACATGCAAGAATGGAGAACTGAGGTTGGCACATCTCCTGGATGGCAAGAGTCACTGAGTGTTTGGCTTGGTTTGAAAGACAGGTGTCAGTCAAGGAAGGCAGGAACCTCCCCTGAAATGGAAAATGCAACCCCCTTACCTCCAAATTATTACAAATTTGAAATGAAGGAGCTTTCAGACAAAGAAGTGAGGAATAGGAATAACAGTCCTTTACTAATATATATATATATAAACCAACACAAGCAGACAGCAATAACTGACAATGACAGCAAACAGAACCCCACCCACTGTGCCCCGGCGAGCAGGGCGGGTGCGATGGTTCCCCCGCGGCTGCAGGGGGCGCTCCGGAGCGAGCTCGGCCCT
>VXAC01008238.1:30745-127288 GCA_013399225.1 Rhipidura dahli | reverse complement strand
AGCCCGACTCCCAGCAGGGCAGGAACAAAACAGGCTCGGGAATCCCGGGGCTTCTCCCACAGAAGGAAAGCAGCCAGAAATGCAGAGGTTCAGCGTAGCGTTGTCCTCACCACCACGGCAGCAGCAGTCTCCCCTCACCTCGTGCCCAACGCTGAGTGCCCACCGGCCCTCTGAGCTGAGTTCCCACCCCCAGGTGCCAGAGCGGGCAGCCTGCTTGGCCTTCCCCTTTTGTTCTCGTAATCACCCAGCCATCATTCTCTGCAACACACCCAGGGAAAAAATTCCACCACGGAGAAGAACCGAAAAGGAAAACTTTCAAACCCCAACAGTGTTTCTGGCCAGGTCATGTATTCAGAAAGATTGCTGTAAAGGTGGAAAAGCTAGAAGGTACAAGAAAAAAACTCAAAGGCTGAAAAATCTATTTCACAGTGATGTGTAGAGGAATTTTTCCCTGTTTACACTGCACAGGTGACTTAGTGATGCTTTATAACTACTGCATAGGGAGAGGGGGGTTCACTATGCAAAAACATTGAAAACCCCAAATGGGTTCAGCAGGTCTGCTTCAAAATTTTGAAAGCAGTTCAGTCTTCACAAGAGAAAAATAATGAAAGAGATTATGACCTTGTTTATTCACTGTTTAAATTGGGGGATGGGAGCATGTGTAAAAAGGAAAGAGGGGCACTTTATGAAGGTGGGAATAGTTTGTGTTGCTGCTTGTCCAGCTGTGTTCTGCGGAGGCGAAATAACGGGACAACACACAGTGATCAATGTGATCATGTGAAGCCATTTGTTATTGGCAGAATATACACCTATATAGCATTTTCAGTTCTGAATGCGTGATGATTCAAACATTGTTAGGTCAAAAAGAAGTTTAATGATTGGATGCTTGCTGCTGTTAGCATGTTGCATCTAAACTTCTGATTGGACACTTGCTGTGGCTGCTATTCTCCATCTTTCAGCATTTCTCATCCTTTTGTTCAGCATAATGTATCAATCCTTTTTTTGAACTAAATTATTGTTTCAGCAATTCCTAAACTATATTTCTTTTGTGCTGCAGTCAATACATCCTTATTTCACATCCTTGGGTTGTTTCTTTTTCTTTCCTCTGTGGTGTTATCAAAGATAGCATATCCTCTATTCAGCTTGATTCAATGCTGGGAAAGCTGGGTTGTGCATTCCCAGTGCCTGTTCTCCAGTAAAAATTCCTCAACAGTGTTCCTGTGGGATGGGGACCTTGACATCAACCAGACTGTGCCCCTTTGGCAGTGAAGGGAAAGCTGGGTCTACATCTGCACAACTGGGATTTTTTACATCTGCAGATGAAAGCTGAACCTGTGTAGGACATGAGGGGACATCCTGGAAGGGTCCTGGTTTTGTTAGAGAAAAGCCAAGTCCAAGCAGTCTCAGGACATCAAAATTAGCAAAGCACCTTGAAGAGTGCCAGCAGTACTTGAGTCTGGTGGTTGAACTCATGGCCAAAGTCATTATCACAAATTACTGTCATAAATCATTTAGACCCAGTAGCATTCTGTGAAACACTCTGAGAATGGTCCCAGCACTAGGAATAATTAAATTTTGTACTTCAGTAGGTGTTCTCTGAAAAAACTAAGCTTGAACAGGCTGTGCTGAACAGGCCCTGAGTGAGACAAGGCCCTGGAGAAACTGCCCTGTGTGACCTCCAGTGACACAGCTCTGAACACCTATGAGATAGCACATTTCATTTGCACTGGAGTTTCCACTCTTGCAATTCTTGGCTGTGAGATTTTAGCAGCCCTTTAATGCCCATTGGTGTCAATTATTGTGAAATAGCTGGCCTTGATGCAACTTCCTGTCTTCCATTGTAGTCTAAATGTAGCTGGGGTTGATGATACCCACCGAGGAAGGGATTAGGAATCTTCATTGTTCAGGATCAGCAAAACCAGACCTTGCTTTTCTCAAGAAGCCTTTTTTATTTTAACTTGCTGTGTTTTGCTAAGTACCTACTGAAGGGCACATTCTGTGAGATGGGGAAGGTGATAAGGACTATATCCTTTCTAATAACAGTATTGGGAGTGTGGGATAATAGAGTGCAGCGTGTGGAATGGTCTAGGGCATCCCTGACAGGGTCAATCCCTGAGCAAGCTGGTCTAACACTGAGTTTTGTGCAGGGGATTAGATGAAGGACTCCACAGGCCCCTCCCAGCCTAGAACTCTTGTGTTCTCTGTTCACTGTGCTTTGGAAGTCTTTGGGGAGCAGCTGGGAATTCAGGTAAGGACATGCTGGGTTCAGACCCTGTTCTAGCGCCCACACATCATGGAAACTGTGTATTTACTAGTTCAGTTTCTCAAGGCTGAAACGTCTCAAAGTAGTAGAGTTTGTGTGCAGGCAGGGTGAGAAACTGCTGCTGGAGAATCAGGTGGTTCATAAACCCTGTGAGGACTGGGCCTGAATGAGGCCTGCAGTTCATCTGGAGCCTTGGGCAGGCAGGTGGAGATCCTGACAAGGGGCTGTGGGTCTGGGTCCCACAGGCAGCCACTGTTCTGCTAGTGCCACTAAACAGGGAGGACTTGCTGTTGGCTGGATGCTGCTGCCCTCTCCCTCTGCCTTTCATTGGATCTTGTGAGACCAAGGAAAGCTGGTCAGAGGTGAGAGAAGCACAGCCAGAGGAGATTCCTGAGTGCTTAGGTAATGCCTCTTCAGGCAGGTGTGTCCTTCTGGAGCAATTTGTCAATATGTTTGCAGCAACTGGGTCGTATCTGATGACTTACTGTGGCTTTTACTGTGTTTTTCAATTTTCCACACAGGTTAACATCACTAGCCAGGAGCTTTGGGAAGAAATGCTGTGTCTCAAAGGACTCATTGGTAAGGGTTTGGTCAGCACACTGAATTGCTCTTGTTGTGTGTTGAAAGGACACCGGCACTGTTAGGAATTTTTAGTGTTAAGGATGTTTAGTCAATCTCTCCATTCTCCTTATCCTGAATGGAAGAAAAAAATATTCTAGCCAAGGTGAGACCAGCACGAGGTTGTAGTCCTCTTCATTTGTGTAGGACAGTCCTCATGCAATCCAAGCAGTGCTGGTCCAGGAGCTTCTGGAGTGTCCAGTCTCCACTGCTTGGAACAGGACTGTTCCCAGCACAAGGAACAGCTCTGCCTCCCAAGGCTCTGGGGAGGACCTCATGTGCTCTGCCTCTGTGCAGCAGTTTTCCCTGGGAAATCTGCTACCTCCAAGGTCACAGCCATGTCCGTGTTTCTGCTGAAGACTCCTCCACGCCATTCTTAGCTTGTTATTTTATAATGTAATTCTGTTCTCTGATGCAGCATTTCAAACCTTGCAAGGATTTCCAGTTCAGAGCTGAATCCAGCCCTTCTAGCACATATTCTGTTGGTCTGTGTCTAAACTGACCCATTTTTGCTTCATTCTGACTCATTTTCCTGCAGTTGTCGATGTGTTTCAAGCCTGGTGCGGCCCGTGCAAACCAGTAGTGAATCTGTTCCAAAAAATCAGGAATGAAGTTGGCAGTAATCTCCTGCATTTTGCTGTGGTAAGATCTCACCTGGCACTGCTTGAAATACCCAGTCCCCTGAAATCAGCTGAGGTCTAAGGGCTGAAATCACTTATCTTTCCAATATTTAGTCCAAACCATAGCAGTGCAGGAGTTGCAGCTGCTGGGAGTGAACCTGCCACATACAGGGGCTTGGGTATATCTATAAGAACTCATATAATTGAGAATTTTCAGGCTTCAATTGCTCTATTCTTTCCAGATTTCTACCTAAGCAAGTAACATTAGACAGAGTCATTAACACATTCCCTCTGATGTACAGGGAGAGGCTGAAGGAGCTGGATTTGGTCACCCTGGAGAGTGAAGAGGGAGAGGAAAAGGGACAGATGTCCAGTTGGGGGGGAGGATGGAGAAGGCAGAGACTGACGTCTCTCAGGGGGACACAGCAACAGAACAAGAGATAATGGGATAAGTTGCAGCAGGGAAAGGTCCAAGTAAACAGAAGGGAAAAGTATTCAGGTGGGAATATAGGACACTGGGACAAGTTCCCACAGTGCTGTGCAGAGCTGATTCTTGGAGGAGCTCAAAACTGACACAGCCTTGAGTAACCTGCTGTGTCCCTGAGAGCAGCCCTGCCCTGGGCAGTGGGGCTGCAGCCCTTCACAGGTCCCTCCCTGCCTCAGCCACTGTGACTCTGTGTTCAGGTGCCTTTCCTGGCTGGAGGTGGCTCTGGACTGTGGGCAGGGCTGAGGGCAGTGAGGTTCCTCATGGCTCAGCCCTCCTGTCTCTGCTGCCAGTGCAGCTCCTCCTGGCACTTCTCTCGCTCCTCGTGGGTTGGAGCCCTGAATTCACGTCTCAGCTTTTCCTCTGGGACTCACCCAGGCCAGCTGCCGGGAATACATATCCCACAGGAGCACTGCTCCAGCTCCTGCAGGTGACATCTACCTGCTTCTCAGGCACTGGAAATGAGCTGTGAGCTGTCTGGGGCCCTGGCTCTGACCAGTGTCATTTTGTCCCCTAAGTCTGGGACGCAGAGGTGTTTTCCTGTGTGGGGGGCAGCTGAGGGTGTTGTCTGAGTCCAGGCACTTGCCTGTGCATCCCTCTGGAGCAGAAATGCTTTTCTAGAAAAACCTATTTTATTTTACATTCCTTTTAGGCTGAAGTTGATTCCATTGATGCTCTGGGAAAATACAGAGGACAATGTGAGCCTATCTTCCTCTTTTATACAGTGAGTGAAAATATCTTCCCAGTAGTTGCATAGCAATAAACATGACCTTCTGGTGGGAACAGCTGTCCTTTTGGAAGGATGTCTTATTTCTTTAACGTGTGATGGGACAGTTTTATTTTAGTCTGTATCTGCTGGTGATCAAATGCTGTGCAGATAAGAATATACAGGCAGTGTGCTGCCCTGTGGAGTCTCCAGGTTCAGCCTGCTGCTTCTGCAGGACCTCGCTCCTCTCACAAGCTGCTTTGCTTCATCCTGAGACTGATGAGGCAGCACAAATAAGGCTGTTCCAAGGTTTCCCTCTTGCTGTGGAGCTGAGCAGCTCTGAGGGGAGGAGGGCCTGGTACATAAAGTGTGGGTGACGTGGGCAATTCCAGAGCCCAGAGAGCACAACCTGAGCACTTGCTGACTGATTTGCTTTCCACACCTTCCAGGGAGGAGAATTAGTGGCTGCTGTAAGAGGAGCAGATGCACCATTGCTGCAGAAGACCATCCTGGAACAGCTGGCAAGGGAAAGGAAGGGTTTAGAACGTGGAGGAGAGCCCGTGGTGGTAATGGGTCACTAAAGCCTCAAACACCTATAGACGTGCACACAAGAGGGAAGGTTCAGCTCCCCAGGGCCAGCACAGCTCTAAAGCAGAGCCACTTCCTTGCAAAAATCCCCTCTCCTGCCCAGCCAGCCACCTAAGGCACTACCACAGGGCCTGGCTTTGTGTGTGTGGTCTAAAACACTGCCATTTCCGAGGAGCAAAACTGCCTTAGGTGTGTGTGACCTGCTGCCCTTAAGGCATCTCCAAAGCCTGCAGCTCCTGGGAATGCTCTTCCCCAGCTCTTGCTGCCCACTGACTGGCAGCTCAGCAGGTGACCCTGGGCAGGCAGCTCCTCTGCTGTCCCTGCAGAGGTGACCTGGCCCAGGACAGCAGGAGGGCTGGTGGGACATGGGGGTTCCTGGCACAGGGTCACCTGGAGGGTGGCTGTGGGACGTTCCTGGCTCACCCACCTGCTCCTGCTGCTAGGTGCCAGACAGAGCCTTCTCCGGAGAGCAGGGGAGCACGGCTCCCCTTCAGGAGGAACAAGGGGAAGGACAAACAGGTAAGGCAGGCACAGGTGTAGGATGTTTTCTGTGTGCTGAGTTGGAGCCTTTAAAAGCTGGAACCTTGAGTGGGGGTTCAGCTGCTGCTGGGACATCAGAGGGGTCATTCCTGCACCTGGGCACGGATCAGCACACAGGGGCGAGTCACCTTGAAACACAAACAGCCCGGCGTAGTTTGGGTGTCTGGCACTGGGAAACTGTGGGTATTTATCCTTCCAATGTGTTTTAGCCTACATTTGACACCCCGTGCCTTCTGGCCTGGCAAGGGCTCTTGGAAGACCCTGCGTGGCTTTCTGCTTCCAGGTGGCTTTGAAAGGAAATCGCAGATGCTTGGGCTCTAAATCTGGTTACACCATCTCCCGCCTCGTCTAAAATTAGCCACGAATTCCCAAAGGCTTTTGCCTCTTCTCCTAAAAGGGACATTTTTTCTTGGCTGTGCTGGGCCGGTGCTGCATCCTGGCCCCGTGCATACCGAATCTTCGGCTCCGGCATGCTGGGGATCGCAGCAAAACCCTCCTGGCTTCAGCTGAAGCACCGTGGGCAGAAGGGGCGTCAGGGATGTCGGTCTCTGCCTCTCCTTCTGCCCCTATTGTTAATTTTGTCCATTTCCTTCCCTCCGAGGCTGACGCACCCATCGGCTCCGGGATGACAGCCGCAGTCGTGGAGCCAGATGCGAGCTTTTTCAATAAACACAAGATTTGCGTGTGGCAGCAGCCCCGGCTCCGTGCCCTCGGTGTCCCTTAGTGTCCCTCGGTGTCCCTTAGTGTCCCCCGGTCCCTGCCGGCGGCGCGCGGTCCCTTTAAGGCCGGCGCGGGGCGGGCCCCCCCCTCTGCGGCTGCGCGGGGAGGCGGCTCGGACCGCGGGTTCGAGTCCCGGCAGAGCCGGCCCGGCCATGGCCGCGGTCCCCGAGCCGGCGGAGCCCGAGCCGTGCGCGGAGCCGCCCGCGCACCGGCTGAGCGTGGTGGAGCTCGACCGTGAGCTGGACTCTCGCAGCGAGCTGGTGCGTCCCGAAGCGCTGCGGAGGCGGCGCGGCCGGGCCGCGGGGTTTGCGCCTGCCCGGGCGCTCCCCGCAGGGCCGGGGGTTCGCTGTGGGAGGGTCGGGGGGTCCCTCAGCCACACGCGAGGCAGGGCCGGGTCCCTCACACGGGCAGCTGTCAGACGGGGCTGTCGGGTCTCCTCAGACAGCCCCGAGAGGGGCGGCGGGTCCCTGCACACGGCCCTGAGGGACGGGCGGCGGCGGGGGCGTCCCGGGCTGAGCTGTGCCGGTTCCTGTGGGGTGACGTGGGTCCTGTCACTGTCCTTTACACAGATTTCACGTCCTTCACCGTATGTAGGAAAAAAGCCATCAACCCCCAAAGTTCTTTATGGTGGGTGCCTGATGTAGCAGGTACAGAGTCAGTTATTTAGTTTCTCTCTTGCTCCGAAACACTTTATAGTGCAATAGCGTGTTTATTCTCGGAACATCAGAAGCATCCTATGACTGTTTCTGGCAGTAAGTCTCACACAGCCTCCAAGAAGGAAATGTTATCCTCATTTAGGTGGAACTGTGTGTGAAGCTGCCCTGGGAGCCCTGGCCTGCCTTTCCGGGCTGAGGCGTGTGTGCTTGGCTGCTTTTTATGCGGCTTTAATTGAGTTCTGGAAGGTGAGGAAGGCAACCTAAACTCAGGCTGTGGTTTCTGACGTGCAGATTGATGACAAAGAATTTGACATTCCTCAAGTTGATACCCCGCCAACGCTGGAGAGCATCCTAAATGAGGTGAGTGATCCATGGGACGGGGCAGGTCAGGTGAGGCAGCAAATGCTCCTTTTCCTCTACTCCTGCTGTGTTTTTCCTGATGGCTCCCTGATGCTGATAGGGAACAAGTGCATTCTCAGTGGAGTAATTGCTCCACAGTGCGTGATGCGGAATTTTGGGGTTTTTAGCAATTAAAATATCCACAGCTGCAGCATAAGAGGTTTTCATCAAGTCTGAGCACATTCATCTGTAGAGTCACCTGAAGTCTAGGCAGCATGCTAAAGGTCAGGGTCACCGAACAACTTTTTTTAGCTAAAAGTAATTGCAGAATATTCAGGGTTGTTCTGAAGTTGTGGGAGGAGATGAGAACTGGATTCTTCACAGCTTCATTTGTGTTGTTCCTTTCACATATGTAGCTCTCTGGCAGGAGCAGTGAACGGTCTCAGCATCTGATGTTGTCTGTGGTACCTTGCAGGGGAGATCTGACTCTGTCTCACTTGTATCCAACTCAGTGTATTTCAGCAATAGCTGTGTGAGTGCACAATCCTTAGAAATGTAAAGAAGGGCATGGACTTAAAGATAAACTCCAAGAACACAAGGTTTTTAACAAAATTAAGAGATTGGTGGCTGGATTGCTAGGAAGCTGGTATAAAGGGGTAAGGAGCCTGCCAGAAGTGACAGTTCTTTTAAAAACCTGCATTAAAAACAGACATAGGGTGTTTCAAACAGAGATACTCTAGAAACAAGAGGAGTAGTAGGGGTAGCTATGTCCTGTTTCTATGGGTGCCTTGGGTAGTGGAAGTTTACTAAATTTGGGTTTTCTCAAACTGCAAGGACGTGCAGTGGCATCCATGTCAGAGGAGTAGATTCCAAGTCTTAAACTTGAGAGGTAATCATGAAGAAAATATAGTTCAGTGCAGACAAAGTCTTATTGCAGTATCTCAGTAAATGTAGGATGGGAATGGCTGGCAAAACATCTTCTGAAAAGGATTTTAGCAGAGAAGAACCTGTCTGAGCCAAAAAGACAAGCCCCTGCAGTTCAGAAAGAGATGTGTAATGGGCACAGGGCTGCCAGGTGTAAGAGAAATGAGGGGCAGCTGCTCTGCTCCCTGCTCGTTTGGCATCAGCTGGGGGGTTGTGCTTGCTCACTCTGGCTCTGGGCTGAGAGAACAACAGGAGCTGCACTGGCTTTAGAACACATCAGGGAGAATGGCTCTTTGAAAAACTGTTATAAGAAATTCCAGGCTAAGACTGAAAGGAGAGAGCTATTGCAAACAGAAGAGCTCAGAAAAGAGTAAAATCAACCGTCATGGCAGCTGGAGGGACTGCTGGGCTCTTGGTGCCACTTGGTGATGTGCTGGAGTAGATGATGATAATTCTAGGCCATCTCTTGGCAATTTGGAGACTTGGGAACAGCTCTCTTAAAGGTCAATTAAAGTTTTGATGGAATATGTAATATTTGGGGAAGAAAGGTTAGTTGGCTTTTTCTCCAGCCCACTTCTGTGATTGTTGTGAATTCTGAAAACTGGGTCTTCCACAGAATCAGCCTAGTAAACTAATAAATAGTTCTGGCTTTTGAATGTGAGGCTTTCTTTTCCTCTCCTTCTCCATTTCCCTGCTGAATTGATGCTGCTTTGCTAATGTTTCAGTTATGCTGTTGTGCATTTTGAACACTTAGCAAGCTGTGGTGATTCTCGCCCTCCAGACTGATGATGAAGAAGAGTCTTTCATTTTGGAGGACCCCTTTCTCTTGAACATTGATAACACGGATACACACTCCTATGACACCTCTTCTGTGGCCAGCTCTGACAGTGGGGACAGGACACACCTGAAAAGGTACTGCAGCCTCATGCCCTGGGAGGTCAGACCATTTGTCAATGGATGTAATGCTTACATCCATTAGAAACAAATCCTCCTTTTTTCACAGAATGCTGTTATTCCTCCAGGATCATGTATGCAAAGATAGGATTTGTAGTTGCACTGAGGGCTGGCCTGTTAGAGCAATAAAGGCATTTTATGGGAGATGGATTATTTAAATTTCTCCAAATTTTAATGGAATCTTTAAAGCAGTGAATCATGATGACTCTAAAGAACGTTTCAAAGAAGTGTCTGACGTAGTCTGCAAGCAGCTGGTGGTTATTTGTAAAAGGCAAGTGCTGTCACTTCTGTGAGTGGACTGCTAATGTTGACATCTAAAATGTGATAATTAGCTCTAATACTGCTGACTTGTGTCATTAATTACTCAAATGATGGCCTGAGCCACTCCCATGGCCACCTGGTGTGCCATGAATGGTTGTGCAAGATACAAACACTTGGAAGTCCGATGGTTTATGTTGGCACATGGTGGTGTACAGACTCTCTGTCCCTTCTGTTTTTCAGTAAGATGGTTTGTACTGAGAGAAATGTTACCTGGAGAGGCTTAAATTCCTTCCAGTACAGAGCACACAGAAAAGCCTGGAGTGCTCCTGTCACCTTTGGGTAATGCTGGTTGCCATGATTATGGGTCCTTAGCCATAACATCAGCTACTAGCAACATGTTTGATGAGTCTCTGTGGGAGCTGCTTGTTTTTGCACCTCTGGAGAGAGAAGAACGCAATGTTTCCCTTGTAGTTTTGGGAATTTTGCTTTCTGGTTGTGTGAGCTTGGCAACAAAATTGCAGCTTTGCTGGGGAATTTACCTGTCCTGCCTGCTAGGGTTTACCAGTGCTCTTTCCAAATAACTGCTCCTGCACTAGTTAGTTTTTAAAGACATTTTCTCCATAAACAGGATCACTTAAACTTTCATATTAGGTGAGCTGTGTATTAATTGAAGACTGTTCTGTACGATACACCCAGTTTTCCTAGGGGGTCTGTATTCTGCTAATGAGCCCTTTCCAGTTGTATATTTTCTGTAGATATTCACCTTTACAGGCTGAAACTCACTTCCTCACTCACTGAAAGACCTGAAGTGTTTTCAGGATCTATAATGAATTCTAAGGCTTGCAGATATGTGCTTGAAACTGACCATTTGTTTGAAGAACTAAGGTTTTTTTACTCCAGTAGATGAGTTAAAACCAAACTGTGTGCAGGCACAGCAGGCTTTGCTGATTATCTCATGCCTTACTGCCTTCTGTGGCCCCAAGAAGAAGAAGGGAAACTGCATGAGTTACAGGTGCATGCAGAATTTACCTGCTGGCTTTAGCTGTGGTACGGGCAAATTTCCAAGCTTTTATTCTGCTCTAATGCTTTTTGGTTCATTTCTTACTTCCTTAGGAAGAAAAAACTCCCAGATTCTCTCTCACTCCATGGATCAGTGATACGGCTCTCGCTCCTGAAAGGGATTTCTGCCCAAATAGTGTCTGCAGCAGTAAGTGTCATCTTCTGGGCACCTCCACTAAGAAAAATGTGAAACTCTCTTGGTATGCGCGGGGGTGTGTGAGAGATCTCCTGCCTGCCCCTGCTGTTAGTTCTGTGTAACACCATGGTAGGGACATGAAGTACTAACCTAGTACTAACGAGGCTGCAGTGAATCAGGGCTTAGCTGACTTGCTGCAGCAGTGATGTGCTGGGTCACTTTTAGCACTGATATGTGTTACTGGATGTCATGGAACTTGGTGGGAAATGTTCATATAACATAAAAGTGTGCTCCTAGGTGCTGGAACTGGGTTTGCTCAATGCCTGCAACAGGCACATGGCTCTTTGAGGAGGAGCACAGTAATGTTCACATGGAATTACAGGATGTTCTGCTTCCTCTCTGCTTCTGGGTGTTTCTAGGCAGTGGTTTCCCTGGTGGGAAATCCAGCTGGTGTCGATTTTTCTGGGTGTTGTAGTTCTAATTACTAGACATGCACAACTTGGGAGTTGTGTCTCTCACTTATGGGTTCTCCTTTTTTTCCAGGACAAAGTGGATGCTGGCTTGCCCACTGCAATTGTAAGTACTCCAGCTTTCAAGGACTGTGCATTTAGTTTTCATGCTGATTTGTTAAAGCAGTAATTTAGGACAGCTGATAAATGCATCTTCCTTGACTTTTCCAGTGTGATGAGTGGGAGGAGCAGCATGAAAGCTCCCTGGGGGCAGAGTCCAGCCTTTCTTCACTGCCCAGCTGCCCCTCTGCTGATCGAGCTCCACGCCCTCCCTTTTTTATATCATCACCAGGGCTTTAGTCGAGCACACTGAATTTCCCTAATTGTTTCTTCCTTGCCAGTTATTGCTTTGACTCCTAACAATTTTTTATAGAAATTTAACTGGAGTGCTCCAAGTGATGGGTTCAAAATCTCTATGTCTCTCTGTGTGAAATACTAACTAAAAGGCTGTCTGAAGGGTACTCCTGCTTAGCAATTTTCATCAAAGTTGTTGAAGTCAAGCATGCCAATTATGTCTAACTATGTCAGAAGTCAAAGTGCATATAGTAAATGAGAGGAGAAGCATTTTAATGAGGTGACATACAGGCAATATTTGTTTTGCCCTTGTGAAGAAAGTTTTAATGTTTTACAAAGGAGCTGAAGATGTGCTCAGTCACTTTGACAGCAGTAACAGCAGCCCATAAGAAAATATATTTTTGTTGAAAAATGAAAAGGAAAAAGTAGTAACTTCTAAGGCAAAAGGCTGCACAGTGAAGTTTGGAAACATGCTGTGACTGATACGTACATAGAATAAAAACCTGTACTTGCACATCCAGACATTAAGGCATTTGAATTTTTTTAATCTGACTTAGACTTGTTAAGACATAAAAATTAGAACAAGATGAATACATCTACAGCATTATGTGATTTCTATTAAGTTGTATTTCATTGAATGCACGTTTGCAAGTGCAGTAGGATCTTGGAGGATATGTTTAATAGGATTTGTTTAATTCCCCATGGAAAGAACTTGGAGTCTCTGGCTTGCTGTGGACTGCTCTTCAGGGAACCAGCACTGGCCAGGGTTTTAGAAGAGTTCAGATGTGGAAGTAGCAGCTGAGTTAGGATAAAATCCTGAATATTTATACTCATCAACTACACCAAAAGAATGAGACTGACTTTAGAGAGATGAAATTTTGCTGTGGGTACCACTCTGAGCATTTGAATTTCAAACAGCAGAGGCAAAATCAGCCCTCTGATCGTGAGATAATCTGTTTGATGGTTTTCCAGGTGTAGTACCTATCTGTCTTCATGAAGGAATTGTGCTTGTCACATATAAATTGAAAAAGTTACAAGCTTTGAAATCTTCCTCTTTTGGCAAACTTTGCTTGACAAATGGTGCATTTGTGAATGATGTTTCTTCTGCTTTCAATCTTCCTGCATGACTCTTTCAGGCAGCATCAAATCTGATAGCAGTGGGGACTTCCCATGGGTTAGCACTGATATTTGGTAAGTTAAAAATAAACTTTGGAGTTTATTTGCATTTTAATGATCTAAAAAAAATGCAAACAAAAGCCAAAAAGCCCCAGCGTGATTTATAACTGCAGGCTGGGTTTCTTCCATGTTGTTTGTGCTAAATTTGTTTTTCTTTCAGTAAAGAAATGAAGCAGAAGTAATATTTGTCATCCTTATTCATGTTTCTTCTGCATTTTGTGTATCTGGCACTTTGATATTGAGAAATTTAGCTCTGTGTGAATTGTCTAAAGAGCCTTTTCTGTGTTTGAATAGAAAATGCTCTGTTTTCATGTGGAAGAAACCAGAACCTGTATGCAACCATCATCAGTGGTAATCTTCTGCCCTGTGACAGAATGGGTGTCAGCTTTATGGGAGTTGTGTTCCCTGGGAAGGGGGGCTTCTGACCCCTGGCTGCCTGCAGACCTGTGCCATGGGTGTCTCCCTCCCTGCCCTTCCCCTGCACCACGCAGGCACCTCTGTGTCCCTTCATTCTGTCATTCTGTTCTTCCTCTTATCACCAAACTTTCTTACAAGGTTTTCTGAGCTTGTGCCTCTGTTTGCCCGCTCACCGGCTGGGCCACATCAGCTCTTCAGCTGTTCCCAGTCAGGTTTTGTGCCTTTTGTCTATGCTGCACCCAGTTCTTAACCACTTTAGAAATTTCAATATATTTATTGAGGCTGGTTGAAATTCTTGGACACCAAAAGTTACAGGGGACGGGGTACTCCACAGAGATGGGAAAGACTCTGACAGTGCACAACTCACCTTCCTGGGTATTTAGACATTAAAGTATTTGATGCCATTTGCTTAATCCAGTATTGCAACAATTCTGCTCCCTGAAGGAAAGGTGAAGAGAGCCTCAGATCCCTCCCAAAGGTCCATGGTGCTGGGTAAGGGGCAGTGGATCAAACTGCACCGAGGGAAGCCCTGATGAAGATTTTCATCCTGAAGGTGTTGAAGCATTAGATAAGAGTTGAGACAGGTTGTGCAGTCTCTTTGCTTGGGGATACTCAAAACTCAGCAAGGCCCTGAGCTGGCTGGTCTCTTTGACCTTGCTTGGAGCAGCAGGACTGGGCCAGAGGCCTCCATGCACAGCTCCCTTACAGCTGAGTCTGTGCTGTAATTTAAAGGTGATGAGGAATGGAAGTACAGTGTCCAGTTTTGTTTCAGAATGCTTATTCTCTGCTGAATTCCTTCAGTTCTGTAACTAAAGCTTGGGCATTGACCCCAATGCTCTCAGATCTATCTAAAGAGAGAGGAAATCTTGGCAGGATATGGCTGTAGAAGGCTTTGTTGTGTGCAAAGAGGGGCTTGGAGATCTGGCTTGGGTTTCTTCTGAAATTTAAACCAAGAGTTTATGTCTGTAGACCAGTCAATATATGTATTTTTTTTAATTAGATGTGTAAATTAGGGTCAGACTTACTCCCTGAAGGTTTGTAAGGTGTGTGTGGGGTTTTACTGAGCAATGGAAACATAACACCTTTTTTGAATGCAAAAAAGTAGGTTCATTTTCTGTTTGAATGAATTTCTCTGAATCGTTGTGTCATTAACATATTTTTAAACTTTATTTTTTCTTTTATATATTTGACTTCAGCTAATTTGTCTCTCTTCCTAAGTCCACCTGTACTCATGACTTGTCTGCTGTGTCCTTACTGTAGAAGACTTGGGAAACTTTCATTCTGCTTTTTTGAATGCTTCTGTTGACTCCTGACACATTATCACAGGACAGTTCTCAGACTGCACGTGTAACATGGAAAAGCAAACTTTTCTTCTGAATTAGTGTTGGATTAGATGCCAAGGCTGACATCCTGAAGTGTTGCATAAGAGGTGGTAGGAAGGGATGTCTGGAGGCCTGGAGATGGTTCCTGCTTCAGGACCACTTAATCTGACAGAGGGGCAAATCCTCCTGACCCATCTAAACCTCTCTGTCTGCCATTTCTGGGATTTGCTGCTTGTTCCATGGTCTGACATTAATGGGCAGGGTTGGTGCTCTCAGTTTTTACCTATCTTTCAGGTAGTTTATCTGCTATTTGATGCTTGGTTTCCACATTTGGATAATGCCTCTTTTTTTTATGCCTTAGGAAAATGACCCTTAGCTTGTTTCTAGGGCTGTGCTTGCTTGGGGGACTTTATTTTTCGTTTTTGATGTAAAGGAGGGCCATCTTTCTGCCAAAATCTTTTTGAAACTTGGTTGCAGTTGTGAATGTTGTACAAATGACCAGTTATGCTGTGTGCCGTGACTTGGCTTGAGGATTGCGAGCTGGAGTGGAGCAGTGCTCTCCCAGCAAGCCCACAGCAATACACAAATACTCTTTGGAGGTTTTCTTTATCCATTTTTCGAGAAGAGCAGAGGTTCTACACTACTCAAAAACTAGGACTTAAACACAACTCGGTGAAATGTATCATTTTTCATAAGGACTTGTTCCAGACAAAAGAATTCTGTATAGCTAAACTTTGTTTTGTTTAGTGTGGTATGACTATTTATTTTTATTTTCTCTGTTGGTTGTAAAACTTACGGTGAGTGTCCTAAGTCTTTGTTGAGGTATGACAGCATTAAAACTAGATTTTGGGGGTCTTTTTTTTTAAATTAATGGGGAGTTGATTTACTGGCTTGTGGTAACTGGGTGAAAATAGTTTTACCAGTTATATTACTGTGAACTTTCAGTTTTATTTCCTCTCAGTTTTCTATTTTTTGGTCTTCAATGCAATGAAGTTCAAATTTATAAGCTCACCTTTTAAACTGCTTGGTTTTAGAATAGTAACCATCACAGCATCATTTCTTGAATAAGTCACAAGGGGAAACATTAACCAAAGGAAACACTCAGCAAAATCTGAAGGTTCTCTGTCTTTGGAGATTGTCACATATGTGCTGTTCATTGCTTCACTCCTTCCTTTTATATTGATTTCTGGTTTTTCTCTCCTCTTTTGGCCCTTTCTGTGTGGACTGAAAGGCAAAGGTACAGTACCACTGCTGTGTGCATGTCCCTGCATGACCAGCCCCTGTGCTGCCCAGGTTGCATGTTGTCTGTGCTGGGATTTCAGGGGCAGCTCAGCAGCGAGGCAGCGCAGGAGCCACGCAGTGGGTGATGCTGCTGGGAATTGCTTAGTGGGTGCATGTGCATGGCACACTCCCAAATTCTTCAGGCAGGAACAGCAGAGGAGCAGGTAAAGGTGTTTTTTATAGCATCCTGGGGCAGCAGGTCCACAGCTGTTTGTGAAGGTGTTGTTTTGGGGCAGGGCAAGGCTCTTCCATGAGATCACCATCCACCCAGAGCATTGCCTGGCACTGTGCCTAATAAAATTAGTGGTGTGTCAGTAATCCTGCAGGAAATCAAGCAGGCCTTCCAAATGCAGGAAAATCAGGGCATAAGGAAAAGATCTTGATGAAAACCTGGTAATCTGAGCAGTATCAACTTCTGCAGTGCTATGCTCATTTCTTTGGTCTGGAAAATGACTTCTTTCACATCCACAAATTTGTCTTTATTCTGTACGTGCAGAATTGTATCTAAGTGCCATCTCATTTTGAATTCAGACTCTGAGAGCAACGCAGTTACTGCCAGAAAATTTTCAGGTGAAGAATTGTCTTATGTAAATTGAAAAATTAAAAACAGTTTTTGATACCTTTGTTTCAAGTATTTGCTGAAAGCTTCTTATGTTTAATCCTAAATGTGCCTTACTTCCAAGCTGATAGTACAAGTCTGGAAAATCATGAGATCAGCTTTTATAACCTTTTGCTTTTGTCTATTTTTATTACTTTTCCAGCTTGTTAGTAGGAGCTCATTGATCCTCTGAACTTGCTTTGCCTTGGAAGCAATTTCATCCATAGTATAGTTGGGGGTTTAAAAAAAATCTTATCTAATGGCTCTTACTCGTGTGTCATCTTTCAACTGTCTGGAAACAAGAACTAGTACTGGGTTGGTCATACAAATCACTTAATTTTGGGATACAATAGGGGTCTTGTTTGTTTTGAATTGACATTGCAGACGAAGGAAAAAGAAAATGGCTTTTGAAAGTTCTTGTGGGGATACATATAAAGATGTATGAAGCTTTCAGAGAAAGCTGTGGAAGATTCTCCTTTTTCATGCCTGAGATGAAACAGGTTATGGATTGACTCACTGACAGGCTTAAGCTGAAGTGGAAGGTACTTCCATGGATGAAGAAGTCGTTCACCTGTAATGTGAAGAGCTGCAGTATTCCCCTATTTTCAAACAGATTTTTATGGTTAGCAGGTAGTATTTTTTGTAAATGAGCTGCATTTCCAGGCCTCTGGAACAGGAATTATTTCTTTGGATCTTGTCACTATTTGGAAAATATCTCTCTGTGAAACTTGTTTTCCAGCTGTAGCTATGTTTTCTCTGGGCTTCCATGGAAATCTTTCATGATTCATCTTCTTTTTCCTTGACCTGTTCTGATCTATGTCGTGAACACCCCTGTCACAATGATGTCAAGGTGTGTCCTAGTAGCATGGCCAAGGATGTTTTCTCCTCACCCTGAGCAGTGCTTTAGAGCAATCCAGGAGTTCAGCTGTTGTTCTTGCCGGTGTTTATTTCTGAGCTCCACTCATGCCTCTTCATACAGATGGGATTTGAAAGGTGACTCCCACTCTCATCTGTCTGTGCAGACTGATAAATGCATCTCTTTGGGCAAGAAATGCAGAATACATCCATGCTCTGTTTCACAACCAGCACATTCCTGGCAGTGCTGCAGCTTGGAGAAACGTGTCCCATACCTTGGGCACATCTTGCAGGGTATTTCTGGTGCTCAGCTCTGTTTCCTTGATCCAGTCCTTTCCCTTCCTTGCTCTAGGAGAATCCTGCACACAGTGTTATTGTGGTGTTCCTGATGTGTTTCACATCCCTGTAGTCTTCAATCCAACAGTTCTCACAAAGTATCTTTTCCCACTCCCTCCCTGAAAAGCAGGACCAAAGCAGAGACGGGTGGAAAAAGCAGCTCCAGAACATTTTTCTTAGCTTTTGAGAGCAGTGCACCAAAGACAGGCAGAGGGTTCTCATCCAAACTCCTGAGGAGCAGCATCTTGTGAAGTACTGGAGTCTCTCATGGTGGTTCTCCAAGAACCTGGCACAGACAGAGGTGGTTTGTGGTGTGCAGGAGTGGACAGGGCGTGGCCCTCCAGCAGTGAAGGCTCTGCAAGCAGTGGCACCTCCTTTGCAGCAGCCTGTGCCCCAGCGAGGGAGTTCCTTTATAGAATAAGAGCTGAGTGCACCACAACTCATCGGGCGTTTTAGCTGTGCAGCTTGGAGATAAAGGTGCCTTTTCCTTCCAGCCTCTAGCCTTCAGCAACAAAACCAAGGAGTAAAATTACAAAATAAGAATAAAATTATGGCATAAAATTGCACTTACCACAAGCCTCTGTTGGGTTTTGTAGTTGATGTTCAAATGCAGAAATACAAGGCTCAGAAAGTAAAATTAATTTTTTGTCATCTTCGTTGCTACACCTTAAGCACTGTTGGAGAATAGTAAAAGGAAAGCTAGATACTGCTTTGATTTTTCTAGTAGTTTCTTTTTCAGTATGTAATACCTCTGCACTTCCATATTTCCTGTCCCTGGTTTGTACTTTTAAAAATAATTTTTGTATTTCCCTGCAAGACTGTGTCCCACTCTTTCTGTTCTAATATGAGCTCTCATCTTGAGCTCTCTCACCCTTTTTGAAAGAACTGAACTGTAAGTCTGTAATTGTTAATGTATCCCAGGTGACTTGTATGTGTAAATAATTGCATGATGTTAATTTTAACCTTTGCTGTTCCTTTAATTTGTTACCAATTGTTCTGCTCCAGATCAGAACCAGGCTCTCCGGCTGTGTCTGGGCAGCACCGCGGTTGGGGCCCAGTACGGGGCCATCTCTGCTCTCAGCATCAACAATGACTGTTCCAGGCTGCTCTGTGGCTTTGCAAAAGGACAGGTAATTCCCGAAGGATGAGCTGCTCCAGTGCTCTGTCCTGTGAGGTTACCTGGAGGTGACAGCAGCTCCAAGCCGAGCCCCCTCAGTCTGTAGCTGTGTGTTGGCTGGTTCAGTGCTCAGAGCTTCTTGGGGCAGGCAGCCAATCCCTGCTGAACCAGGTTGCTCGGGGAGCTTTCTGTGGAGGAAGTGAGTAATGCAGAATATAGCAAAGGGTTCAATTAATTGTGACATAATTCCTCTTAAACAGAAATGTGCAATGGCTCACTGGGACAAGCAGTTTAGTCTTTCTAGGTCACTCTCTGAGGTCTGTGCACGGTAATTAAAGCTGTTTTTACTGTGGTGATGGCTTGAAATTCTTGAAACTCATATGTAACCCCAAAATTAATTTTTGCTAATACCTCATTTGTATGACAGAAGTAGCATAGCTTTTGAATGTAGGGAAAAGGGGTTGAGTCTTGTAGTTTTATGCCCTTCTAAGAGCCAAAGGAGAGAAAGCAATTCCTGAACAAAAGTAACAAGACCAAACCAAGATAGGTAGTTGTTACCTTGGTAACATTTAGAGGAATACAAAGAAGGCTACTTTTTATTTTTACATTCATTTCCCTTTGCTCCTTTGGCTTTCATCTTCAGAGTAGATAAAACCTGTGCCTGTGGTAGGACCAAATGACAGCCTGCTGCAGGCCATGGGGAAACACTTAATCCATGTAGGACAGCAGCCAGTTGTAAATGATGCTCAGATAAAACATTTTGAAACAACAGCTCTGAAACATATGGAAGCATTGATAGATGATTTATAAGATCACATAAAGTACTATTTTCCATTAAAAAGTTTTATTCAGATTGTAATGTCAGCTCTTCTGGGCAGTTACGCAGTGAGCAGTTTGGGACTTCCTGCTTCTTAGTTGAGAAATTGCTTGAATTTAATATCGAGTACAAGCCAAGGTCTATCCTCTTACCTGACTTGTCACCCTGAGCAAGTTCAGGAGGAGAGGAGGGACAAGGTTCCTGGTAACCATGGAGATGCTTGAGTTTGCTCAGGGGCGTTGGCAGAGATTTTTCACCTGTTCACTGATTCTGTGAGAGAAATGCATTGGAGCTGTTTGGGTGGTAACAAAATTACCTTACAGTGTTTAATGTTGTTATCAGGCAGATAGCTGTGAGGTGAGGGAGATTGGGCATGTGAGGAGAGCTGCTCAAAAGGACATGATTCAGACTTGAGGTAACACATGGTGTCAACTCTAAGGAGACAAATGAACTGCTTGGAAAAACAGGACAGGAACAGATTTCAGGTCACTTTTCTTTGATATGAAACCCCCTACTGACCCAGGGTGATAATGTCAGTATAGGAGTTTGTTGCTGTACTGTAATGCACAAGGTGATGGAGAGCACCCCTTGACAGTGAATGTGTACTGAGCACAATCTGCTTGCAGATCACCATGTGGGATCTGGCCAGTGGGAAGCTGCTGCGATCAATAACAGATGCCCACCCCCCAGGAACAGCAATTTTGCACATCAAGGTAATAAACACTAAATGTACTCCTTTTATCCCACTTCTGTTCAGTCAGGTGTGGTGGCTTTCCTTGTGCGGTACTTCTGGGTTTTAGGTGAGAGCAGCTACCTATAGCAGTGGTGTCCAGAGATGAGAAAAATGAGCAGAAATTCTGTTCTAAAATGAAACTGAGTATACTGATATAATAGTTTTGGCTGTGAGTTGTACTGTAACAAACAACAGTTGTTGTTTGTTATAACTCCTCTCTCTGATGCCAAAATGTAATGTAACAACAATTAGTTGATAAAACACATTTCTCTAAAAATTGCAGTGTTTTGACCTGGATACATGACTTGCCAACCTTAAACTTAAAATAATTGGAACTGTAGAAAGTAGCTTCTGTCAGCAGTTTTTCAAATAGCTTGTTGGGAATGTTTTGGGTTGAGAGAGAAATCATCTATGGCTTCTTGTTTAGCACAGTGTTATTATCATACACAGAAAATCATATCTGGGTTTGTGCCTGGCTTTGTTTTACATGGCCTCAGATGTTTGTGGGCTTAGAGATTCGGGGTTGCAAACACCTCCAGAAGTTTCCCCAGCTGAGACTGTGATCCTTTATCTGTCTCAATTATTTGATATCATTAGAAGTTTTGGGTGTTTCTGATTTGGGTCTGTCTGTAGCTGCAGCCCGTCCACCAGCTCTGGCCCCAGCCCATGGGCTTGAGGCTGAGAGCCCTTTTAGAGGTAGCTCAGGTTTTGGTGTGCTGTAGTTCTGAGCTGCAACAGAAAGTAGTGGGGCTTTGGTACCAAAATCTGGCAACAGGGCTTGCTGGGGGACTGAAGGTGAAACACAAACCTTGCTTTTCTTGCACATCATAGAAAAACCCAGTAATTGTCTCAAACCAGTATGTTAAAGGTGTCTTTCTGTAGGTGCACTGCTTGTACTCTGTGTGCTGTTAGTACTGCCATAGCATGTATTTTTACATCCATTTTTTGTATTTTATTTCTTAGGGCCATTTTAATCTTGTTTTCTGCTCAGTTTACAGATGATCCAACACTTGCAATTTGCAATGACAGCGGAGGCTCCGTGTTTGAACTGTCATTTAAGTAAGACAATAACTCTACCCACAGAAAGTACAAGAAACCAATTCTCGGTCACAGTTTCTAGAACCCTATTGAAACCAATAAAGCTACTGCCTGAATGTTGAAGGTGTCATTTAGGGCTGCAGTGTAATTCCTCAGCTGAAGCAAGATGCTGTGTGGCAGTGCAATAGTCAAAGAACAGCCTTAGTTGTTAGGGTGTCACTGTATTGCCCAGAATTTGGCACTCCTTGTGGGCTCTTAGGAGCTGTCACAAGGGTGCTGCTTCTTGTTTCTCCTTGGCTCATTAGTGAGAGCTGTCCTGCAGCAGCTGCACATTTTCCTCTTGGCCTCTTCAACAGGAGGAAGGACAAGGAGGAAGGATTGACAGTCAATTTGATCAAGTCCACGAATTTCCCAAACATTATTGTCAGATAAGATCTTAAGGAATTCTTGTCTGTATCTGAGCAGCTGTATGGGACTGCCTCCACTGACATGTCAGAGGTGATCCCTGGAGCTGTGCAAGGGACTTCTTAGAAGGAGTATTTATGAAGGATCACTCCTGAGATTGTCGGGCTGCCACCAAGCTCTGCTCTCTGCTCTTTGCAGGAGGGTTATGGGAGTGAGGACGTGCGAGTCTCGGTGCCTCTTCAGTGGCTCCAAGGGGGAAGTTTGCTGTATTGAGCCATTACATGCAAAGGTTGATTTGAGAGACCATCCTATCACCCAGTATTCACTGCTGGCCATGGCCTCCCTCACTAAGGTAACTTGTTGCTTGCAGGATGCTTGATGTGAGATATGGCAAAGGAGAAGTTCTCTGCTGTATACTCAGACATGTTCTTTTGCCTTGTTGCTTTCCTTGAAGATCCTGGTTATTGGCCTGAAGCCATCTCTGAAAGTGTGGATGACCTTTCCCTACGGCCGTGTGAGTAATGAAGCCAAGCAGGTGCTTTTTGGGTTATGGCTACAAACATTCACTTGGAGGGAAGGAGATGAGGTCAGGAACAGGTGTTCGGTACCACTGCATTCCATGGCACTGTGGAATTGCAGTGATAATCTGTGGGTCTGGTGCGTGCAGATTATGGCAGAGAGGAGATGAGAAGCTGCTTCCAGCTGTACCTCTGTGAAGATGCCGATTTTCTCACATAAGCAGGAGGGAGCCCCTCAGCTTCTTGTCTTTCCTGCTGCAGCCGGGATGCACCCACAGATGCAATGTTGACCTGATTTTGGCTGCAATCACCTTGGACCGGGGCCACCGTTTTACATTAGAACCACACAACAGACCCCTTAATTACAGGGACAGGAACCAAGAGGATTTAGAGCATTAAACAGTCTTCTAAACTCTTGATTACTCACTTTCACTAGTCAATGGCATAATTCTTCTTGGAAAAGCAGCTGGGGGCAGATGTGGGATAGGCTGTGTTAGGAGAATGGAGACAAGGCTGGTATCAAGCTGCAGCTTGTTGTACTCCACGTATCCATGTGGGATTGGATCTGCCCTGAGCAGCTCACACACCAGTGGTGTTATTTCTGGGTGTCCACTTTGCCAAGGACACACGCTGCTCCCAAATTTGTGGCTGGACCAAAGAGCACAAACCGCTGCCAGGAGTTTGCTTTGCAGCCCCTGTGTGTGCAAGGCACAGCCAGTGTGAAGCAGCTGATGAGCCACACGTGTTCTGGAGCTGAGGGTGTGCCTGGTGTGCCTTAACCTCTGTCTGTGCTCTTTGTGTGACAGATGGACCCTTCCAGTGTCCCTCTGCTGGCCTGGCACTTTGTGGCTGTGCAGAACTCGGTGAACCCCATGCTTGCCTTCTGTCGAGGAGACGTCGTGCACTTCCTTCTGGTGAGCCTGGGCTGTTGTGTGCTGCTTTCAGGTGGTCACATCTCATCCACACATTCAGGGATTGAGCCTCTTGTCTCAGTGACAGTGTGATACCTGAGCATGCTGGGAACAGCTGCAGCTTCCCACTGGCTTGGGAAAACCAGCCTGGTGGTCACTGCTCTTCAGCTGCAGTGGTACCCTTGCCTGGAGGCATGAGATTCATCTGTTCCAGAAGTATTGATTTGCAGTGTCTTTCTACTGGAGGTATAAGAGCATGTATTGTTTTCAGGGGGAGCACATGAATTTGAGACACCATCTTAGTTTTTGCTTTAAAAGATGAGTCTGGAAAAAATTGTATAAAACACTAAGAAAAGAGCTTTCAGTCCTGTTGGTGTTTGACTTCAGGGCATGGTGCTCATCCTGTTTAAATATGCAGCAGTTACACATGCAGGTATGGTTGTTTGGAGACAATTTCATGCTGATTTCAGTATGAGAGCAATACCTAGGCTTCCGAAAAGCTGGCATTTTGGCTTTGGAGTGCTAAGTTTGTTGCCCAGCTCTGCTATCACGTTGGACCTTAAGCTTTGTTTAAGCAGCCAGATACTGTGTTGTCTGGCTGCTTAAATTGAATCCTCGTTCTTCTCTCTCATCTCTCTTGATAAAAGTGGGGAGAAAGAGAAGGGTGCATGTTTAAGCTTGTCTTGCTGAGATGCTTGTCTGGAGGGAGCTCCAGAGTCCTGGAGTCAGTGTGGTGCCCTGTGGGAACTGAGAGGCTGAACTGAAAGAACTCTTCGAGTCTGAGTCAGCCTTGTCTGGTTTTTCTTTTAGGTCAAGAGGGACGATACTGGTGCAATACACGTCACGAAGCAGAGGCAGCTTCATCTGCACTATGATCTCATCAACTTTACTGTAAGTCTCTGTACTACAGAATGATTACTTTTTTTTTTTTTTTGGCACTAGTTTTCTTGTATATGTATCTCAGTAGCCCTTAGTTCTGTGCCCTTGGCTGTGTTTATCTGGTGATAACTAGCTGAAAATGTCCTTAAAGTTGGGACTCTGAGGAAAACCAGCACAGTGGGGTAACCACCTGTGAACAGGTGTCTTGGCTTTGACACCTCTGGATAGAAAGTATGCTGGAGCATAAAGTGTGCCAAGAGGACAAGAGCTCTGGTGGATTGCCATTTGTCTACAGCTGCTTTCTTTGAAGATTCCATGTAATTTCTCTCCACAAGGACCCTCTCTATCTCTGCCTTTGAAGTTATGCCTGTGTGCAGTTGTGGCCATGTACAAAGCTGCTGGCCCTGTTAGAACTCCCAGTAAGGGTACTCAGGGCTGTGGCCAGAGCCTGTTTTCTTGGCTCTAATGGAGAATGCATGGCTGAAATGGGGGATTTGCTGCTTTTGCAGTGGATCAACTCAAGGACAGCGGTGCTGCTGGACAGCGTGGAGAAGCTGCACGTCATAGACCGTCAGACTCAGGAGGAGCTGGAGACCGTGGAGATCTCAGAGGTTCAGCTGGTCTACAACAGCAGCCACTTCAAGTCTCTGGCCACGGGGGGCAATGTCAGCGAGGCCCTGGTAGGCACTGGTGGCCTGTTTGTGTTTGCAGTGGTGTTTAACATAGGCCCTAAGTGGAACCCGGAGGGAAAAAGCCTTCTGGGACATCTCAGGAGTCACATGTGGTGGTGGTATGGGCAGCTAACAGACAGCTCACGTTTCCTTTTGTGCACTGAAGGTTGTAGGAACTGCTCCTCCTTTGCCAAGCTTTGGAATACTCTGTCTAGGATAAAAGCTGATGTGCTTTATTCTTTAAGAGGGTTTTTTGCTTAATACACCACAGACTGGAGCACTGGTTACTGGCAGTCACAATGCTGTTGCAGCAACTCTCACTTCAGTGGTTGTCCCGTCTGTGTGCCCTACACGTTTGCTCTTGAGGAAGATATGTGAAGAAGCAGGTGGCAGAGGGCCCCCATAACCTTTTTGGCACCTGATGAAGGTAGACACAGAGCCCTGCTTCATCATGTCTTTGGGTAGCCAGAGCTCTGCAGCACTTGAAGCTGAGTTTACAAGCAGGAAGGAGTGACAGCAGAGCCCCTTGACTTACTACTGCTCAGCAACCTGTGGTGTTCTCTCTCCTGCCTCGTTTTGATTTCTGCATTACAAAGGATCTTGGAAGTGTATTTGTGTTGCTTGGGAAATTTTACAAAAACAAAAGGCAGTTTTACTTGGATGTGATTTTTTTCTCCCTGTAGGCACTGGTTGGAGAGAAAGCTTGTTACCAGTCTATCAGCAGCTGTAATGGTCAGATCTTCTACCTTGGAACTAAAGTAAGTGGGGGGAATTTTTCAGTAAAAATACTGGGCATTCCCTGATGATGGTAGCTCTTCTAGAAAAGGGCAATTTTTCTTCTGTGGAGATGTGTTCTGGGACTGGGTTCTTTGTGCACTTACGTTGTGGGGTGAAGGAAATGTGCAATAATTTGGTTTTAGCCAGGGTATGGGCTGAGTAAGACATTGTCATAGTTTCACAATATCCTGATTCATTCAGCTCCAGGGTAAACTTAGCCTTACTTTACTGACATCTCCTCTGTCCTAAGCTTCTCTGTCTCTGTTTTAAATGTGCTAGGGAATAAACAGAAGAAAATAAGGCAGCAGCTAAAACTGAGCTCCAATTTGTACTGCTTGAGGGTTGCTTTATTTAGTCAACTGTATTGGTGTGCTGTGGTGGATCTGTGGGGTACTACAGGCTGCATGAGCAACTGCAAGTAAATAACTTTCAGTTTCTTTTTTCTTTCCTAGTCTGTTCATGTCATGACATTGAGAAGCTGGAGAGAGGTATGTTGAGAGGGAAACTGTACAGCTTAGGCTTGAGTTGCTTAAATCTAGCTTAAAGGAGGGAGGGAGCATTTGTGAAGCATTTTCTGGGCACTGTGTTCAGGATCCCTGATTGCTGCACAGAGCCAGTGCTGTGGATATGCTGATTTTCATGGTGACAGTGGGACTCCTGCTTGCATAAATTTGCAGGCTGAATGGAGTCCCTGTTCTCACAAACAAGGCATCACGCTCTCTGTCAGCTTTTGTTAGTGCAATGCTGGACTTAGGAAGAGTGTGTGATGCAATCCTTCTGTCTCCCACACAAGCATCCAGGAGTGAAAGAGAACCTGCTTCACTGGAGTTTGTCTCCAGCTACTGCAGGAGCAAACTGCATCATAGAATCCATCAAAGACTACCTAGAAAGTTCATAGGATTTTAGGTCCTTGTTGGTTGAAGATGTTTTTGGAACTTCATTTCTCTGACAGCTGAAACCCCATCGATGCCCACACTAAAGTTCTTAGTGATCTACTTATGTCTATTCCGGTGTTGTACTTTTCGCTTGACTCAAACAGCAGTTTTCCTTCCTGCACTTCACTTTCCTTCCTGCTTCCAGCACACTTTGCAGTATGTTTATTCAGCGTGTGCATATTCTCTCTCAGGCTTTGTTTTGCAAGGCTAAGCAGCACTCTTGCATCTCTCTTGTGAGATTCCTTTCCCATTCCTTTCTTCATTTGTGGTCCCTGTTCCCTGCATGTCCTGTGTGCTCAGTTTCTTGGGCGTAGGCAAACAGTTTGCCACATATTGCTGGGTAAGATCTTACAAGTGCCATGCACAGTGTCACCCTTTCTTCACAGTCTCTGCTAGAAGTGTCATTTCTCATGCATCCTTGGATCTCATTTTTCTGCTCCTTTGGGTATGTGATGTCAGTGACTTGGTCACTCTGGAGATTCGCTGGTGCCCTGTAGCCAAACTGATTTCTGCTGGAAGCTGCTGTACTGTTGGGTAGCATCAATCTTCTGTTACCAGCTTCAGGGGCACATCTCTCATGCTGTTCTGTTCTTCTGTCTCACCTCACATGCTGCCAGTTGGTTGTCAGCAAACTTCAGTAGTAAATTCAGCTTATGCCTATGGGTAGAAGGCTTCAATGAATCCAGAAGCGGCTTCAAGACTGATTCCCAAGGAAATCTGGTAGCCATTTTTTTGCAATCTCATGTTTCTCCTTTAAGCAATGACGTTCACCATTTTTCCTCTTGTTTGCTTTAGGGCTGTTTTCCTCATCCATGATTATAAACTCCATGTGACATTGTATCAGGACCTTTAATAGGATATGAACAGTTGACCTCTGTTGAGCTTTTAGTTACCAAGATCACTTCTCTCTGCTGGTTTTGTCTCCAGCCATTCACCACTGAATTTGGTTTAGTAAGCTGTAATGAAGAGTCTTGTTCTGATCCATGATTTCAGGTACAGATTTTCCTGGAATTCAAAAGTCAAACACGATTTGTGCCCTGAGACAACCCCTTTCTGAGTTACTGCAAGGTTTCTGCTGTGTTGCAGTTGTGCCTCTTTATCATAGGAGACTTAACAAAGAGTTTGAATTGAGTGTGTGATGATTTGGGTGAAGCTGAGAGTTAGTTCTTGCTGCAGGACAGAATGCTGGGCTGAGACCTGGAACCTCTCCTCTCAAATGTTCTTCGACACTGGCTTATCATACCAAGGCCAGTGGTGCTCAACCTTGGGTGTTAATAATTCCTTAAAGCAGAAAATGCTTGTGACCTGTGATCTACTTCAGTCCCTGCTGACTGTGAGCTCAGGAAAAAATAGGGGATAGGACGAGTAGATGCTTTGCTGAAAGCATGGCAGAGTTGTTCACTGTGCTCCGAGTGATGAGACAAGGATGGGGAGTGGGAAATGTTTATCCTTTGTTTATCAGACAGCTGGGGATCTCCATCCCTCAAGCATCTGACTTAAAATGTCCCCCATAGGGACATGATGTACTGGAGCCTGACTCTTAGTCCAGCAGAAAATGTCCACTTGAGAGCGTCTCTTTGAGATCCTGTCCTTTACTGCCGTGTGGTGAGAGCTTCTGAGGTGCCTTGCTGTCAGGGACTGTGACCCACTGCTGGGAAAGGCTGGTCTTAAAGGGGAAGAAATCATCTTTTCTATAGTTCTGAGGTCTGGTATTCCTTGTTATTTTAGAGAGTTGACCACCTTCTGAAACAAGAACATCTCACAGATGCCCTGGCTCTTGCTTGGTCCTTTTATGAAGGTAAAGCAAAGGCTGTTGTAGGTAAGTCTGGGTTTGTTTGCTTCAAACTGAAACCTCTAGGGATGGTTTTAAACATCTGCATGTACAGGTATCACTTTTTTAGGGGAAGAAAGCAGAATTGAGTTGAAGAAGAGAAAACAGGATGTGTTGCTTTGGGTTTGGCAGAAGCAACCTTTATATGGAGTAGTTTGAGTTTTTTGGATGCTTTTTTAGCCATAGTCCCTTTAGCAACTTGCTGATTTCAAATGAAAATCAGACTTGATCTGTGTGTGGCTCCATCCTGTTGTCACTGTGCCATGAAGAAGGTGGATCCAGATGTTGAATATCCAGCCTGCGAAAATACTCCAGAAGGCCAAGCATGACCTGTAGGTAGCTTTCAGTGGGATTCTCTGTCAGCTCTGCCAAGCAGGTGCTTTGATCCAGATCACTCCCCTGACTGTACGAGGAACTGAAAGAATCACACTGGCTTTTGGCACCACATTTCTTACAAAGGAGGTTGCTTGAGAAGTATGTTAATTATGCCAGAAATTGCCACTTTTGTGATCTGATTTGTACTGTACACATTGATTTTACAGCAGATGATTTCTGATGGCTTTGACAGATGAGATACAAGTTCCCAGGACAAGATCCTGCTGTGAAATTGCTGGTATATGAAGATGTGTCTTGTTTTAATGCATGGATATGGCACAATAAAGCAGATAGTAATGCTTTGTATAATGAAAAAACTGTCTTTTGAATTGGCATTTACAATATTTTCCCCTTTTAGTGCACTTTATTCAGCTTCTTTGCATCAAGACTTCCTCCAGCAATTACCCTCATGTACAGTCTTTGACAGCTCTCCTTTAATTGTTCTCTCAGTGTTAAACAGCACTTGGAGCTGTTCTTGCCATTCCTGTGCTGGAACAGTCTTTAAGTGAGGAGAATAAACGTTTTGGAAGAAGAAGGGGCTAAAAGTAGAATAGAAAATTGTGTATTTACATATCCTGACCTCTTCATCTCAAGGGTAGTGGCATTAGCATCTGAACTGTGGAGTTTTTCTATTTCTACTGGTAGCTTAGATGAGAAAAGCTTTGTTTTTCACCCCACGCCCTCATTCTTTTTAGGCTTGACTGGGGACACAAGCAAGAGGAAAGCAGTCATTGCTGACAGAGTGAGTCCCTGAGCTCTTCCCAACTGGATTTTCATGTGTGTTGGTGTGATACTGTGTTCCTGAAAGGAATGGCTTCTGTCCTCCATGAGTTATTCTAACTAACTCTAGAATTTGTACATGTTTTTCTCTTGCTAAAATTGGGAAGAGAATTTTAGGAAAACTTGGAAATACCATTTGGGTAGAGATGGGGATAAAATCTGCAACATTAGCAATCCAAAAGGTGACACTATCCTCCAGGCCTGGAGGTCTCTGGTCCCCTCACAGTGAAGAGAAACCTTTTGTGTAGGTAACTCTGGAGTTCCCTGACCTTTGGTTGGCACTTGTCCATCAGTATGTGACTTGCTGACTCCCAGGATGGAAACTGTGCTCTGTGTTTATGTGGACATGGAATAAACTCCTCAACTGCTCCAGTTTAGTTGTTACAGGAAGTTGCTTCTGAGAGGGGTGTGTTTAAAATACACACTTCCTGCAATAATTATTTAGCTGTACTTCATTATTATTATTTTCTTTGCAGGTAGCTATATTTTGCTGTGTAATATACTTAACTTAAGCTTTGGGTAAAATCATGGCCCAAGTGAGCCCTGTGCTTCAGGCTGTGTTCACCAGCCTGAAAACTGGCTGTTGGGCTGGCTGCCCAGCTCTGTGGTCAGTTAATGCAGGCCTTCAGTATCCCTCTAGGCACTTCTGTGCCACTGTCACACCACGGTCTCTTGGCAGCCTCTTGCCTCTGCTCCTTCCTGCCCACAGCATTTCTTATCCAAAACGGGACAGCAGAGTTTACAGTGCTGCCAACCCCCAAGCCAGTCTGAAATGTGCTACCAAGCAGGGCCTCAGTATAGGATTTGAATGAGTTTTCTTATTTATTGTGATTCAGATGGTTGAAATCCTTCTCCATTACACCGATCGGACTCTGAAGAAATGTCCTGACCAAGGAAAAATCCAGGTTATGGAGCAGCACTTTCAGGTATGGTGCTCCAGAGGACTCTTGCAGAAATCTTTTGGCTTTTTAAATTAACTTTGTTTTGCTGCAAACATTACTTGTTTGTTTTTGAAAAACCTTGCTGTGGTTCAGCTGAACTCTCACCCGTTGTGTGCACTCATGAAATCAGGGCTTGGGTGTAGTGGGTGGCAGAGCAGAACCTGTGTGCCCTCCGTGCTCTGTGGGAGTGCCAGCAGAGCTTTTTTCCATATGCACCAGCATATGGAAAACCTGTAACTGTGCCAGCTACTAGCTGAGTCAGATACCTCATTGTTTCTGCTCTGTGTTGGCCAGGCTGCATTTCATGCTTTGCAGGATGAGCTGCTTGGCAGGGTTTTTGCCAGTCAGTCCCTACAACTTTGATGTGTTTGTTCCCCAGGATGTGGTGCCTGTCATCGTGGATTACTGTCTCCTGCTGCAGCGCATGTAAGTCTGGGCCTGCAGGCCTGGCCCCCAGGGCAGACCCCAGCACCCCAGAGCTGTCTCCTGTGGTGCAGAGGACTTGCATCACATTATTTCGTGGCATATGTCACACTGCAGTTCAGAGGAGTGCCTGAAAACCCGTACCGAAGTCAGGATCTCAGTACTCACACAAAACCATCCCTTAAATTTGCATTGATGTGTTGAGGAAGAAAAGTTGCTTTGAACCAAGAGCCACCTTGATAGATTTTCCTGTCATCATCATCACTTCCCTTCTAACAGTACTTTTTTTGCTTCAGCATCCATATCTGATATATGCTGTGTAATTTGCCCCAGTACAGGAGCTGAAGAGGGCATTCAGTTGCTGAGCCTGGGAGATACAGAGAAAATGGAGTTTAATTTGGAGCTCTTAGAAAGATAAGGAGATTTTAATAAAATTATTTGATAACTAAACTCTTCCTTCCTCCTAGGGATCTATTATTTAACCAGATATATGATAAGATGAGTGAGAACTCTGTAGCTAAAGGCATCTTTCTGGAGTGCTTGGAACCATATATCTTGAGTGATAAACTGATGGGAATCACAGCTCAAGTGATGAAAGACTTGCTGCTTCACTTCCAAGACAAGAACAGGTTGGAAAACTTGGAAGCCTGCATTGTGCATATGGATATCACCAGTTTAGACATACAGCAGGTGAGTGGTTGTGTTGTGTACTGTATTAAGCTCCTTTGAATAAATCAGCAGTTACAACATTTTGTGCTTCTAAGCACAGCATGGCATGTGGGGTTTCCCCGTGTCCCTGGGATTTGATCCCTAGGATCAAATTCAGTGAGTTGGGAATTACACATTGTGGCTGTGTTTTGCTCCCCTAGTTTGTGGGCTGGCATATGGTAATGTATCAGCAGCTGAAAGTGGTGGGAAATCCTTCAGGATTATTCCCAATTGCTGTTTCCCATTTTGAGCACCTTCCCTGACATCAAAGGCTGCAGGAGCACAGAAAGCTGGAGCTGTTTGTGTCAGCTTGGGTCCTTGCTTTTGCACAACCCTTAGTGGAGCCAGGGAGGTGTTCCTGCTCAGCAGTCCTGTTTTCTGATGGCATGGCTTTCCATTTCAAGGGTGAAGCTGCTTGGAAACTTGATGTTATGATTCACTAACCCAACTAAACTACTGCAAGCAAGGTTTTTGAAGAACTGGATTTTTAAAATTTAATCTTTAACCTCATATGAATGTTAGAATCCAGACAGACAGATTCTGTGCTTGCTGCATGAGCAATAAGTTGGACACTCCTTTGAGGGGTATGAGGTCTTCGCAGAGACTGGTTCTCAAAGTGGAAATTCTCATTCTGCTTTATGTTGTACTCTTGGATGGTGGAAGTATGAGGACAGGGCCTGGGGAGTGAGAAAACTGTGAGCTAGGAGCAGCTGTGTAGCTGCCCTGTGCTTTGCTGCCTTGCAGGTGGTTCTCCTGTGCTGGGAAAACCGGCTGTACGATGCCATGATCTACGTCTACAACAGCGGGATGAACGACTTCATCAGTCCCATGGAGGTAGGAGAGGTGCTCCTGCAGGAGGGGTTACTGGGGTGTGCAGCACACATTCTTCCTGAGAAACAGCATTTCAAACCCAAAGCCTTATCTTATTCTCTGTATTCTGTGTTCTTGGTCATTTTCATTTCAAGGGGGAAATCATGTGTGATATGTGTAGTTTATTTGACTGGATGCAATAGAGAGAAGTAATTTGTAACTACTGTGCTTTAGAACACCAAATTCCCTGCTGAGGCAGAAATCCTCTGCAAAATTAGGGCAGGAAATACAGTCATATTAATAAAATATGAAGGAAAAGCAGCAGAAGATAATCACGTGATGATTTAAGGAGACTGCATGTACACAATTCATACAAAAGGCCAGAAACAGCCCTTGCTCGAGACAGGCCCTGTTGTGAGCACTTGGGAGACATCTCTCAGCAGGAAGCACAGGAATCACTGGTAAGGCTCTCTCTGGGCCCCATTGATTCTGCTGGTTATCCTGGAGATGTGCCTGATGTGCCAGTGGCTCTCTAACCCCAACGTGCTTCACCATGGAAGCACTGCTGGTTTTTTCTCAGTTGTGCTGAAATAGAGAGCTGGGACCATGGGAATGGGAATATCTTCACCTGCCTGAATTTTAGCAGCTGGAATCTCATTTGATTTTTCCCAGGAAGGAGGCCCTTTAGGCAGTCATGATTTAAAAAGGAGTTCTGGAAACTGAGCAATAGCTGTATGAGTACAGATGACTTTGCTTTCTAGAGGCAAGTGTTTAGACAAGTCCTCATTCTGCATGCCCAAACCAGGCTCTGGTAACCCTGCTGGGTGGACTGAAGGTTTGTTTAGTGGCAGGAGATACAGGAACAGGATGTGGGGCTGGTGGATTATGCTCTGACTGACTTCTGGGACTGCTGAACATTGCTTTGTGTTAGTGTGGCCTGTGCTTAGGGTTAGAGCTGATGGAATGAAAGCTGTTTTTTCATAACATCAACTGTTAAAAGCATCTTTTGCCATGTCTTGGAGTCCTCTGTGTCTTTTAATTAAAAGACATGGTAATAGTTTCTGTGGGAATACACTCCACTGATCTCTGCTTTAAAACCACACAGGTTCTTTGAGCTGCTTGAGCACTGCCTTTTTTCTTGTTACAGAAGCTGTTCAAAGTCATTGCTCCTCCACTGAATGCTGGGAAGTCTCTCACAGGTACAGAATTCTTTCCCTTTGAGGGTTTCTGGTTTTGATACTTGAAATTTTGAATATCCCTAGTCACTTCCCACAAAGAGTTGCAAAAAGGGAATACATACCCAATATAAGGGTGTTGGAGAACAGAAGAGTGTTCTAGTACTATTTACTGTGTGTAAGGCTGCTCATCTTTGTATGATAAACTCTAAGTGTGTGGGAGAAGAATTGCATCTCTCTCTTGTCTTGTGAAGAAAGGGTGACAAATAATTTTTGTTTTGTAGATGAGCAGGTGGTGATGGGCAACAAGCTGCTTGTATATATAAGGTAAGGTCCTTCAGAAAGTGTGAGGTGTTGCCTAATGGTGGCACCAGATTTTCAACTTGCTGTAGTTACAGAACCTTATTGGGAGTTTCAGGTTCTGAGAGACTGTGTAAAATAGCAGTGGGTACTCACTACAGCTCACTTAAATTTACAGTCCCTGCTTGTTGCACATGGTGTGCATGAATAGGAGGGTCCAAGTTGGAGGCTTAGAGCCCAAGTTGCTGCTGATGTACATTTTTAATTTCACAATTTGATCAGAGCGAGTTTTGTTGTGTGTGAGACACAGAGCTCCTTGAGCAAGGGCTCTGTACCTCATGTTTTGTGGCAGGCTGTGTTCTGGCCCTTTCTGCCCTGCCTTTTGGGAGAGCTGTGCTCAGCTGCTCCTTGCTGTGTTCCCTGTCATTCGCAGGAGCTTGCACAGGGGGGATTCATTGGTGAATTCCTCTTTCTGGAATTTATGTGAGATTGTGAAGTTAGCTTCTGCATTACTCCAGCTTCCTAAAATTGAAAATTCTGCGAGAGATACTGAGTTTTCCCATTACTTTCCTGCTGTGGAATGACATCCCTTGCATGCAAATTCATGCAGTGTGTTGGCTCAGTGTGTATTAACAGCACTGCTGCCTGGGATGCTTCTTGCTTTCATGATTTACAAAATAAATTGGTTTGCCTTGGGTTAAGAGCATCCTGAAAATTAAGTCAAAAAATGAACAGTTCTCAATCTCTTTGATGTCAGGGTGTATTAAAATGCCTTTCCCCTCCTTTCCTGTAGCTGCTGCTTGGCAGGCCGTGCATATCCACTGGGTGATATTGCTGAAGATCTGGTCCCTTTGGTGAAAAATCAGGTGAGAAGCCTCTTGGAAGACAATTTTCCCATAACAGGTTTTTAGAAGAAGCTGCATATGTCTTGTTTTGAGGGAAAACTTGTATCAGTCTGATAGCTGTCTTTGTGGTATGAGTGTATCCAACTGTAATTACAAAATTAGTTTTTAATGGATGAAATCAAACCGTTGTTGCAGTCTGAGCATTTAAACTTAGTATTTTTCTTTCATCTGTAAATTGGGGTGTGGGAACACAGAGTTCTGAGTAATTGTTCTTATTCTTTACCACAGAGTTACCAGAAATGTGTAACTGTTACTTCTTTGCACATTTAATGTGTCAAATATGGGAGGGTCTTCCCTGTTTTCAAATGCATGTGACACGGGATTGACACTGGGGAGAAATGTCTCTCAGTAACCCTTGGCTGTAGGTTTCTTGAAGGCTTTTGACTCCTGTGGACTGATCTGATGATTTCTTGAAACAGAGGATGTTCCTGATCATCGTATTTTTGCTCACAAGACTTCTTCCTGAGTTTCTGGCTGGTTTTACCACAACTATTTTTTTGTGGGTTTTTAGCATTTCACTTCAGTTTCAGGGTTCCAGTGAGAGAACGTGCTTTTTTCTTTTGCACTTTCTCTTTGCAGTACAATGGAACAGCTGTTTTTTGAATCTGGGATGGGTTTTTGTGGTTTTTCTGTTGGGTTTTTTTCCCTAACCCAGAACTTGTAGCTGTGTGTGTGTGGTAGCTCTGGGCTCCTGCAGCCCCTTTCCTCTGCAAGCCAGTCCACTCCCCTTTGCCTGGCCAAGCACTGGCTGTTGCCCTCTCCCAGGGTTGTTGGGTTGTCCCCTGCTCAGGCTCTGAGGGGAAGCAGGAGCCCAGTGAGCAACAGCAGCTCTGGGAAGAGCATTCAGCCTTTCCCTTCTGTGATTCCTGGTGGTGTTCCTGGGAGCTGGGCTAAAGTAACACCTTTTTGTCTGGTGGGTTTGTTTTGTTTTCTTCAGCGTTCCTAGCTGCCAGACTGGGATCAAGGAGGCTGGCAGGAAAGGTGTGGATCTGAAAGGCAAGCTGCTAATTCCTGCTGGATTCACTGCCACTGTGCTGACAGAAAATTAACTCAGAACAGGAGTGAATGAGGGAACATGACACTTGCTGAGGGTGGCTGGGAGAGCACATGGCCTGTCAGTTGTCTGTGGGATGCCAGTGTGTACCCAACACATAGTCCTGAGTGCTGCTGCAGCCTGGAGCTGCCTGCTCCCTTCCTGCTGGCAGCCAGCTCTGCTGGGAGCCTGGGTGAGACACCTGCAGCTGGCCCTTCCCTCTTGGTTCCCTGGGACAGTCTGGACACCTCTGTCAGGGGCTCAGTAAAAGGAGTTTGTTTTGGAAGATGCCCTCACATTTCATGAACTGCAAAGTTGGTGGAAGAGACAAAGTTGAAAAGCGCCTCAGTCGGTCTTTGCAGTGCCAAAAGCTTTGTGCCTCACAGTGAGGGGGCAGATGGACTGGCTCTTCCCAGGTGAACTGCTGACAAGGAGAGGAGCTGTGCCCTGGATAAGCAGGAGTTGCACAGCTCCCCAGGAAAGCTGCCAGGAAGGGGAGGGAGTTTTCTAATTTCACACGCTTCTGTCTGCAAGTATAAAAATAAGCCTTTATTTTTGTTTGATCTTAAATTTTGATTGATCTTAAATTGGTTGGTAAGTCTAAGGAGGGGGACTTTTTCCTGCTGACAAGCTACAGAAAACACCACTCAAATAAGAACTGATGGACTCCTCAGGGGCTTTAAATCTGAAGTGCAAAGCAGGTGACGGTGCTGCTTTCCCACACACTCGTGCTCCCAGTTACCTGAAATCTATAGGAAATGTGCTGTCTTTGCCTGCCTTGTCCTTGCAGGTGTTTGAGTTCCTGATCCGGCTGCACTCAGCAGAGGGATCCGTGGATGAGGAGGTGTATCCCTACGTCCGCACCCTGCTGCACTTCGACACGCGGGAATTCCTCAACGTGCTGGCTCTGGTAAGGGACCCTGCCTCTCTGGGGGGAAAATGCAGTGCCACTTCTGCCATCAGCACTGAGGTTCCTGTCAGTAAATCCATGCTTTAGCTAAACCAGGAGTTCCTGACTTGGGGCAGGAACAGTTCTGGTGGTTGCTCTATAAGATATTAGAGGGAATCACAGTAGTCCTTTGTGGCCTTACATACAGAGTGATGAACATGACATTACATGGTGAAACTGCTGGCAACAGAGGCTGTCTTTAAAACAAAGGTAAAACAAGAATAATGTACTTGTAAAGAGTGTTCTAGTACCTACCTCTGTCTCCTGCATGGAGGTCTGTCTTTCTTACTTTCCAAATTTCTAGAATTTCCTATGTCTGTTTGGACCTGTTACTTTAACATGAATGTGTAAAACCCATTTTGGTAGTTACAAAAGAGCAAATTTTATCTTGGAACCTGCTGTTTAGGAGTATGCAGAGAAAGGGCTTAAACCAGCATTGTCTGCTTTGTGTTTGCTGTTATTCTGAGGGATTCTGCTCAAGGTGCCAGTATTTTGCCTCTTGCAGACTTTTGAAGACTTTAAGAATGACAAGCAAGCTGTGGAGTATCAACAGAGAATTGTGGACATTCTTCTGAAAGTGAGTGTGCCTAAGAATGAACTGTGTTTGTGTCTGACTGACTGTATGCAATGCTCTGCAGTACAGCCTGTAATCTGGAGGAGGTTTTTCCAGTCCTGCTCTGGCTGACACCTCTGAGGAAGTGCTGGGCAGGAGCATGGATTCACTTCAGCCAAAGCTGTCGGTTGGATATTCAGAAGTGATGATTCATGCCCTTTAAATATGCTGACAGTGAGGTCTCCTTCCCTGTGCTTTCCTTTGTCTCTCCTTTCCTGGGTGATACTTTGTCAAATTTCTCATTTCTGCACCATTAAGCTTATTTTTCTCTGCTTCTCATTGGATCTACTCCCTGATTCCTTCTGAGCAGGTAAAAAGGTCCCATATCAAAGGGATCCCAGGCCTTTGAGATCCTCTGCTTGGAAGGGTGCCGCTGCTTTTCTGCTGAATCCCTGCTCCCTGTGCCTGTACATGCTATGTTTGGGATGCAGCATTTCCAGGATGACAGGCCTATCTTTAGGAGAGGAGTGTCAGTTATCAGCCTGGTGCTCTGGAAATCACTTGTCATCCCCATCCCCTTTTCCCAACAATGGATGTTCCCATTAAAAGCTCTCGCTGCCAAGCACTGTTTGTTTTCCCCTCCAAGCTGTCACTGTTAATCATGAGTGACTCCACTTGGGAGCAGTTTATGGATAAACATACCATAAGGAGCATTTCCCTGTCCCTGTCATCACTGATGGATGAAACAAGGGCATGGTGAGTGACCTGGGTGGCAGTGCTGCTGCAGTGGGCAGGGACAGTGCCACTGTGAGGGGTTTTGTGAGTCTGCCCAAGCAGGGCATGGCTCTGAGAGGCATTTCAGCTCTGGTTTGTGTCCTGAGCTGCTGTCAGCAGGAGGTGGCACACTGCAGCCATGTTCCCAGAGCTGCTGGGGATGTGTTCCTGTTGTGGCATCAACAGCAGGAGGGCTGCAGCATTGCATCTTCAGGCAAACAGTGAGGTGGTAGGAGAACTGTCAGTCTGCAATCTGCTGTCCTTTTGGATAAAAATTAAAAACTCTTGGAACTTTCAATTGAAGTGTGCCATTAGCAACGAAGAAACACCTAGGAAATAGCTGTGCTTTTGAAATAGTTTGGTGAATGCACACATGCTGCTAATGCTGATCAAAACCTTGACAAATATATCATCCATGTGGCTGGTCTGCAGCCTCTGGAAGGCTGCTCTGTTCCAGGGGTGTCGTATTTTCCACCTTCACATAGACTGACAAGGACACAGTTTGTGAAAAACAAAGCTAAAATTAATAAAACACTCCAGATAGTTCAGTGAATAATATTTTAATGGTGTTAGATAATGCTGTTCTGACTAGGCTCCTGTACGAAATAGCATTTTTAGACAGAAAATTAGGAAAGAATGATTACGTTAGCTGGTGTTTCAAGCAGAGCTCTGCTTGATCCTCTAATGTGTCTGGCCTGCCTGCCTCACTTGTGTCACGTAACCATTGGCATCTCATGGGGGTCTGGAACTCTGGGTCACTTGAAATCAACTGACTCCCCCCAGCTCCAACTGAATAAGGTTATAAACTGTGAGCTGCTCCATGGCTAAAGCAGTTCTTAGATCTTAGCTGACAGACCTTTCCAAGTGGTGGATTTCCTCCCAGCTAAACACATTTCTCTTAGAGGGGACTCTCCAAACAGGGGCATTTCACTTTCACTTTGGGTTTAGGATTTTTTTAGAAGCAGGAGACACCTAGTCAGGACACATCAGGCTTATGTTTTATATGCCAGACAGGTGAAAAGCACTTCTTGGGTTTCCAATCCCTTTTGTAGTGACTCTTAGATATTCCTTTTTTCTGTAATTCCAAGTCAGCACAGCCACAAGTTTCTCTAAATATTGTTAGACTAACAGCTAACTCAATGTGAGAAAAGCTTTTCCCCAAACCTGCAGTCGTTTCTTTGCTATTAGAGTAGTTCTTTGCATGCCACAGTTGAAGTGGTGAGTACCTGGGGCTTGAAATGAGGTGTTTGGGGTTTTTTTCTTCTATAATAATTATACTCTAACAATGTAACAACATTTCTCTGCTCAGAAGCTGTTACATGTCCCGTGATTGACACAGGCTACAGAGGAGGAGATAAATGTGGGTTTGGAGCCTCTTCACACCTCAAAGGCAGGGACATGCAAGAATTCTTTCCTTGAGCTTGTGGCAGAGAGGTGAAGCCTCTTCAGCTTTGGGACAGAAGTGCTTTAGCAAGGACACAGCCGCTGTCTGTGTCTTCAGGTGACACAGCTGCATGCTGTGGAAGGGGACTTGTGTTTGACCTTCAGGATGGACTAACACCAGGAGGTGTCTGGGGTAGGAGGAGACACAATGGCTCACAGGGATTTCTTCTTGTCCCAGTTACTTCCCCAAAGGCAGCTGCAGAATCAATCCCTTGTGTGTTTATTTTTCCCTTTTCTCTCCAACATTTCTCAGGTCATGGTGGAGAATTCTGACTTCACCCCGTCCCAGGTTGGCTGTCTCTTCACCTTCCTTGCCCGGCAGCTGGCCAAGCCCAACAACACCTTGTTTGTCAACAGGACACTGTTTGACCAGGCAGGTATTCCTGGGAGTGGGGGGCATTCTGAGCAGGATGCACCACTGCACAAAGCATGGCCAGTGCTGTAGGCTGCAGCAGGTCTGGAGGTACAGGTGGTATCTTGCTGGGCTGTTGCTGTGGTTTCCCAGAGCAGAGCAGGACAGACCATGGCAGCACAGCACACTGTGTTTCAGCTTGGCTGGAACTGCGGGAGACACAGCATTGCATCCTAGGAAGTGTTCAAGGCCAGGTTGGATGAAGCTCTGAGCAATCTGGTCTGGTGGAAGGTGTCCCTGCCCATGGCCAAGGGGTGGAACTGGGTGGGCTTTAAGGTCCCTTCCAACCCAAGCCAGTCTGGGATAAGGGGTGTCAACTAAAATTACATTAGTGAGCTTACAGAGCCTGTAAATGTAGCTGGTTATTTTTAGTTCATGTGGCCACTACCTTCTCTGCTGTTTGAAAAAGGCATTTGCACCAATGCATGCCCGAAGTTTGCATGAGTTAACTTTGTATCCTAGCTTAGGTCCCAGAAAATCCTGGGACTGAGGAGGAGGCTTCACTGGCTGCACCAGTTGTGCTGTGATGACAATAGGGATGTAGGAGCACTAATAAAAATGAATTAGAATATATATGTCCCTTGTCCTAATTTAAGACTGAAGAACTCTGTGGAGGCTAAACAGATTTTGATGAAACACTTTCATTCCACATACATTAAATTTTATGAATTACATAATTTATTGTTTTCCTGATGAGATGGTACAGTCCAAGAGAGAGAGTCAGTGTAGTGGTGCCAGCTGTTTGGTGTGTAGTCCAGAGTAGAAACATGGGCTTCCCTGAGTTCTTCTGTATTCCCTGGGTTCCCTAAAGTTTGGTTCTAGATCCTGGTGCAGAGTCCTGTGTTTCCCTCCCAGAAGTCTTTCTGCAGTTCTCTGCTATTCCAGTATTCCCAGCTTGGTTCCAAGGCCAGGTGCACTCCGATGGCAGCACCGTGAGGTGGTTTGCTGGTGCTCAGGGCGTGCTGGCCAGTTTGTGCTCCCAGCTGTGCCAGTCAGACCTGGCTCACACCAAGCTCTACCCCTGGCACAGGTGCTGGAGTTCCTGTGCAGCCCGGATGACGACTCCCGGCATTCCGAGAGGCAGCAGGTAAGAGCCTTCCAGGGAATGCTCCTTGGAGGAGCAGGCAAGGCCAGGCTGTGGGGCAGAACTTGGCCTTGGGAGTGGGTGTGGGCTTTGGGTCACATGCCCAAGACATGGGAATATCTGGTGGTGCTGGGCACAGCAGGAGGGATAACAGGCAGGAAAGTTCTCAATAAGCACATGACCTTCCTAGTTAAATGACAATCAATTAACAAATCAGTAAAGTCAGCCCTGTGTTGTTGCCCAGTTTAATGGAGCAGGAGCAGTGTACTCTCAGTGGCACTGGCTGTTCAGCTGCTGCTGCCCTGTGAATAACTGGCATTCAATCTCTGCAGGTCCTTCTAGAACTGCTCCAGGCAGGAGGGATCGTGCAGTTTGAAGAGAGCCGCCTTATCCAAATGGCAGAGAAGGCTGAGTTGTGAGTTGCTGGACACAATATATAAAATCTGCCTTTAGATCTTGTGTACCATATTGAAATACTGCCTTTAAAGCTCTCCCACAGCTCTTTTTTGACTCCACTTTTGTTGTTTCTACTTTGCGGCTGTGTTTGGGGTTATTTTCCCTGTGCATTCACAGTATGCTTTATTTGAGATGTTCATGTTTAGTTCCAGACTTTCTTTCCTGAGTGTTCTTAGAGAAAGCATTGTTAAAAAGAGAAAGCATTGTTAAAAGAGGGGGTAGAGCTGTGGAAACCCTTCAGGAGAAACCCTGTGGGACTTGATGAGTTTTGACATTCCCTATCCTAAGGCCCAGGCTGTGTTCAGAGGTACAGTTGTATATTGGACTGCTCTACCCATGGCAGATGGAGATGCCTGGCTGGGGTGAGACCCACAGGTGGATTTAAAAGCTTGAAGGGGTCTGGAGCCACCCCCATGGTACTCATTTTAGAATTGAGTAGGAGAGACAAAAACAGTATCTGGAAAGGCTGAAAATTTCCAGCATCTCCTTTAGATGCTTTATGATTCCAGAAGGAGTCTGTCATGCCCGAACAGAGCCAGCCAGGGGGGGCATCTTCATCCAGGCCGTGAGTTTGAGTGTTACATGAATGAATCCTCCATGCTACAGAGGACCAGAGGGAGAGCAGTGGGGAGTGTGCCATGCCTGTTCTCCTGGGTATCCTAAAAGGAGTAACTTGATCAAATTTTTCACATTCAATAAACACATTTTTTCTCCCTGCTTCAGAGAATTTGACAGCCAGACCCCCCAGCTCAGCCACTTCCATCAGACCTAAAACAGCTATAGTGTAATACTAATTATCAGACTCTTCATGTGGTTTGACTCAGTTACATCTGATTTTATGAAAAGTCTCAAAATATTGAAGATGTTTACTAAACTGTGAAGGCAGGAAGCTGTGTCATAACACGTTGTTGAGTCACGTTCAGTGAATTTCTTCAAGTTAGTGTAGTGGATTGACCTAGCTTAGAACAGAGTATTGTGGTAACCAGGAAGATCATCTCTGACAGCAGAACCTGTGAGACCTGATTGCCTTGTTGTCCTCTGTCCCCTGACTCTCCCCTTAGTAACTCCAGTTTTCTCTGTTCTGGGTGATAATCTGCCAGAAGAGGGAGGTTGGTGGGCAGGTTGGCCTGGGGCTGGTACAAATGGCACTCCAGCCCACTGGAGCCACCCAGCCTGTGTGCTGAAAACCCCAGTGTAAAACACTTCCAAGTGCTGCCTACCTGCTGTGCTGGCTCAGCTGAGTGGTTTTCCTGACATGGGAAGTTTCCCTTCTTTGCAGCTATCAGATTTGTGAGTTCATGTACGAACGGCAGCTTCGCTATGACAAAATCATCGGCTGTTACCTGCGGGATCCCCTGAGGAAGGTGAGCAACCCTGCTGCTCCTGGCCTTTCTGCTTTGTGGCCATTCAGCCTGTCCTGCTGGCCACAGTGACTGGGCACAGCTGCCTTGCTCTTCTAGCATAATCCCCTTAAAAATGCCCTGTACAGTTGAGGTTTCTTAGTTGTGGTCAAAGCTGTTTGTCTAGTGGAGAGGAGCTGATTTTTTCTTTTTAAGCCTTGGAGTTTTCCTTTATTTTGAAACGTAGTGCTAGCACATCAAACCTGGGTGCAAGGTGGGATTTACTGCAGGTGTGGCTAACTGCAGTACTACTTTGCTTCTGCCATTGGTCCCTACATTTCTTCCCCTGGACCCTGGCTGTCTTCCCTTGCTATCTCTCTGCCATTACCTTCTGCATGTGCCTCAGTTGCATACCTGCCACAGTTTTTGAGGTATTCCCTTCCCTGCCACCAACAGAAGACAGGATGAGAGTCTGGCAAATGTGACCTCACCAGGTCCTTCTGAACCCACAATGCTGAATGTTGTGTGGGTGAAGGAGTTGGAGGCAAGGTTGTGATGGTGAGGTGGTTGGAAACCATGACACAGGAGAGCACCTGAGTGCAGGAGAGCCTGGGGGAGAGGCCAGCATCAGGGAGGAACTCAGGAATGTGTTGGGAAAACTGAGCTACCCTCTGGCAGTGTTCTCTCTGCCTGTGCTCCTAGCTCGTGTGATGTCCCGTCCTTTTTCCCTGTGGGCAAGAGGGAGACATTTCTAATAGGGAAACAGCAATTCTCTTTGACCTCAGTGCTTGTCACATTAGCATCAGTTTCCTCTTGGCTCTCCTTTCCTGTCAGTTCTTCAGGAATTCTTTAGGGACATTCAGCCTCCCTGCAGATCACTCATCCTGCCCTGCTCAGAGAGGTGGTTTAATCCAAGGTTGTTGGAAACACTCTCCTTTCCAAAAGCCACTGCTGTCGGTGCTGCAGAACACACTGCAGCATTTATGGGTTTGTGCCTTGCAGGAAGAAGTTTTCAACTACATCCACAACATCCTGTCCATGCCTGGCTACAGTGCTGAGGAGAAGCAGCTGGTGTGGCAGAAAGCTTTGGACCATATAGAGGTAAGTACAGTGTATCCTGCACCCACGGCCCCTCAGCTCCTGCTGATGGCTCTTGGATCTGCTGGCTGCTTTTCCATAGGCACAAGGGTCCAGTGCTGAGTCACAGCTGTTGAGACAGCTCTGACCTAAGCTCAGTGCTCTCACATTGGTCTAAGTGCCTCTCTGGGATTCAGGCTGGCTTCTTTGCCTTCCTGGTTTCCAGTGCTGCTCTTTGGGTAATGGAGCCTTCTTGGGGGTGATGGGTAGTGAGTGCTGTGGAGCAGGGGAGGGATCCATTACAAAGTGTCCCATCTCCTGAGCATGCAGCAGCAGCAAGGCAGGATATGGACATCACTGACCTGACAGGCTGTGGGATCCAGTTCCTCATCCTGATGCCTCACACTGATAAGTGCATTCAGCCCTGGTGCCCTGGCACTGCTGACCTGGGGAACGATGGGGTCCTGACTTCTCTGTAAGACACAGGCTGCTGCTAGACTTCTCCAGCTCATAATTTTTCCCATGTCTTCAATTTCTGCCTGCTTCAGGGGATGGAGATGTGTCTGAAATGATTGTCCAGTCAGTAGATGTGGGGAATCTATAATATTTCTAGTTCCTATAAAGTGCTGTCAGTCCCCGCCAGCGTGATCTGGAGATAAGCCAGGAAAATAATTCTGTCTGTAAAACAAGCTTTACTCCTTAGCAAAAAATGGCCACAGAATCTGTATCCTGTGAGGCAGACAAAAAGCTGATGGGCACATCTAGAGTACTTTTAGTTTCTACCAGCATCTGCAAGTAGTGCATGACTAATGAGAAAATGGACCAAGAGGGAGACTGATTCAAAAGACAGTGCACAAAGAAGCCCTGTGAATGCAGCTGTCTGACATGTGGCTCACTGAGCTCACAGCCCCTCTCTAGAGGCACTGGCAGAGCTGTGGGGACTGGTGGGGATGGTTGTGCTGGGGCTGAGCAGGCCTGGCTCATTGCAACCTCATCAGAGCAGCTGGGGGTCCAGGTTGGGCAGCTGCTGTCTGCTGTGCTGCTTCTTGTGTCTGCTTCCTTCTTCTACTGCATCCCTGGTCCTCCAGAGAGCTGCTGGGCCACAGATGGGCTCTGTGAGTCACCTTTCTTAGGTGCTGTCACTGACATCAGCTCCCTGTTTCCTTTTGGCACCCTCTGTTTCCCAGCATTGGTAAACAGCTTATACAATTCCATGTGGTTTAGCAGCCTGCTGGCTGCTGTGGGCTTTTGTCCTTTCCCATTGTGTTAATCCTGCTCTCAGACATTCAGATGACTTGAAACAGTAAATAACACTCTTCTGGGGTGAAGCTGATTTCAGCTCTTTGGGCAGCTGTCATTTACTGGGGTACGAATGCAGCAAACCAGCCTCTTCAGGCACAACTAGCAGTGTCTGGAGAGGATTTCCTGGTGATTGTATGGCAGAAAGTGGGGCTTGTGATCAGTGCCACTTCTCATTTCCCCCATCATCCCACAGCCATTGTTCCTTGATGTTTATCTTAAAAAAATAAACTGTTCTCTTCAGCCACAGTACTGGTGCTTTTCTGCCCTCGTACCCTCATGCCTTGTGTCAGTAGTGTCCCCTCAAGGGCTGTCTAAGCAGTACCATGTTTGCACTTTGTTCAGACCTGGGAGAGGATGGAAACCCAAGCACCAAACATTTTTTTGGGGGATGGGCTCTGAAGGTTCTGCTGATTCCAGGCAGGGAGTTTGGGCCAGCTCCCTCCTGCCTGCCAGTCCCACCTTCAGCAGTCCTGGAGACTCCCAGGGAGGGTTTGCCCAGAGAGAGAAATGGATGAAGGCAGTCACACTGTGTCCTTTCTGTGTCCCTCTGCACTGCTGTGCTCAGGATCTCCTGGGTGCTCTGGATTGCCTGGCTTTGTGGGGTGAAGGAGTCGTGGGGACGCAGTGCAGGGCTGAGCTGGTGCAGTAAAGCTGTGGGGTCAAACACTGCAGAGCTTCTCATGGGGTGGGCAGATTTTCCTTTGGAAACCTCACCAAAGGCATCATCTGTGACAGTTCTTCCTAACGAGCTCGTGGAATGGTCAGGCTCTTCCTTGCTTCCCTTTGCCCCAGTCTGTTGCTGGCATTGGCTGCATTCAGTGGCTGCTATGTCTGTCTGGATGCCAAGCTACTACTAAGGATCTTCTTCAGTTTGGGCTTTTTTCCAAATGTACATTTCTGAAAATTTTCTTTCTTTACTGCCATAACAGTGGTTTTTGTTCAGTAAAGCAGTGTTTTCTTGTTTTTAGGTTCAGCAAGGGCTTTTGGGAAGGGTTACCAGGTGCACGGTATTGTTCTGCAGCAGTTGATTTTCATTTATTTAGAAGTGCAGATGCATTTGGAAGGGTTAGAAGCAAAAAGCTCTTGTTGTGGGTTGTGTAAACTTCTATGAGATGAAGCCTTTTAGTTCAAGCTTGACAGAAGGCAAACCCACAGGCATCTAAAAGATTTTTGTTTCCTTCTAAAACAATAAAGAAATTGCTTTTTCGTGTCTGGACAGGTATCAGTTACAGTGAACAGTCAGAGGAAACTTGCTTTTAAACCTCTGGTTTGGTTCAGTTCAAGCCAGTTAAACAGTGTTTCCATTGGACTGAGAAATTCCCAAGGATTTGTTGTTTCCTCTTTCCTGCTGGCTCGCAGTTGGCACTGGGAATGTCTCGTTGGCAGGAGGTAAAGGCAGTTGTCAGAAAACTTGATGAATAACTTCCTCTCCTTAGGACTGAGATGGGTTCTTGGTGTGAGGAGTTTTGTATTCCTCAAGGCCTGATGTGTAGCAAAATCATCAACTTTCAAAAATTTCTTTTTACCAGCTACCCTTCTTCTATTTTTCCTACATCTCTCTTCACACAATGGTGTTTGTTATCCTGCACTGCATCTAGGCAAAGGTGCAGTTACAGTCTGGATGGGCTCAGTGATGCTGCGTAATTATATTGCCTGTGAGATCAAAAGTAATTAATTTGGTTGTGTTTCCCTCCCCAAAGGAGCTGCTGGTGCTGAGCCCAGGTAAAGCAGCTGACTTGGCAGCCATTCACTTCTGTGAGCAGATCGAGAGCATCATCTCAAACCTGCAGGTGAAGTGTCAAACTCCATTAGTTTGGGGCTTCTGTGCTTGGGGATGTCATTCCTGTAGGAAATGATTGCTAAGAGTCATGGTGGGTTGTTGCTGTGTCAGAAACAGAAGAAAAATAGGTGATAGTTGCTCACTGATAGGAATTGCTACATCTCCATTATTTGGCCTGTTTGTAAAGTTCTGGCCATAAAAATGTATCATCTCATGACTACTAGATGCAGCTTTTAGTTGGGGTTCAGTATGGCTTGGAGTCCCAGTTTGTTGTCAGCAAACATCCTCAGAATATTTGTGCAAGACGTGCCTGGAGCAGCCCCTTCAGCAGGCACCAGCTGGGAGCTGTGTTTCCTTCAGTGGATACAGTTCAGGGATCATTGCTTTACAGCACGTTATTTACAATAACAATACTCTGTCTCCTCCTGTTGCACAGGACCAGTTCTTGCTCTTCCAGTTCCTGAGGAGTCTCCTTGATCCGAGGTACGTAGAAAATTGGCCTTTTTACAAACTGCAGCTTGAAAACATGGATTAAAATCAATTCCTTTGAAACAGTGCATCAATAGCCAGCCTACAGCCAAGATGAGGCTTAGGAAAGGTGACCTGTGCCTCAGGGTGCCCCAAGTTGAGAAGGACAGCCCAAAAGAAGCATTGTGGGGAGTGTCCTGCAGGGGAGTCCCTGCCAGCTCCCTGCCTGAGAGGTGCTGTGGCCTCCAGTGCTGCCTCTGGCACATGGCTGGGAGCTTGGGCACTGCTGCTCCAGCTGCTCCAGAGGGCTGTGGAATGGTTACCCAGGGGCTGGAGCACCCATTGCTCTTCTCAGCAATGGCAGCTTCTCTTCTCAACCCACTGCTTTGGTTACTTGACCAAGGTGCCCAAGTTTAACATAGACAGAAGAGCATTTTGGTCAACTGACATTTTTCATTTCTGCCTTGTTTCAGAATTGGTGCCATATTTTACTGCAAGCTCCTCTTTTTAGCTACTTGCTTGCTCCATATGCTCCTGTTCTTTCAGTGCTTCAGCACTGAGTGTTCTCTTTCTGTTGAATCAGCATCAAATGCTACAAGACATTTATACATGCACAACTTTCAAGTAATTGTTAATGCAACTGAGGGTGACATCTTGGTTTATCAATTAGTAACAAATTAATTGTGCTTAATGAAGAGGAGGAGTAGGAGAAGGCAATATTATCTAAATCCAAGTGTCAATGTTTTGGTTTTTGTTGAAGTGGAATAAAAAGCATGCTTTGGAAGCCAGAACTTGGAATTAATCAGTCACCTCTTGGATTTTTTTAGCGTGTAAATTAAGGGAAAAAACCAACCAACAACCAAACCGAAGCCAAAACCCCAAATACATCTTTTGTTATTTCCTGAGTTTTACAGGCATATTTGTGTAGAAGATGTTCATTTCCACACCTCCTGTTTTCTCCAGGGTCAAAACAAAATCAAAACCTGTCTTGGTTGGGTTTTATAGGGAAGAAATTCGATGATTTAGTTAATAAATGATTAATTGGAAAAAGAAAAAGAAGTGAAGCAGAAATGGAATCCAGCTGGATGTTAAGTAGGACTTTGTTTATGCTGTGGTTTCACTTGCACCCAGTGAAGGTAGTAATTAACCTGGAATTTAATCTTATGTACAGAGTGCATCCCATAATCTCTGAGTAGTAAACGTGTCTAATTTCACTCTACCGTAATTAGAGCTAAATAGACCCATTTCTCCTGTAGTTACCTTCTAATCACAGGCAACACGTGATGTGTTCAAACCAGCAGTGGGAAGCAACTTTCTGCATCTGATCTTCCCCCAGGTCTCTGCTTTTCCCTCAAGGATGGTGTTCCATGTGGTGCACCAGGTCACGTGGATTTTCTTAATAACACTCACATCCTGAGGCCTGTTCTCCATGCTGTGAAGTTGTTTGCTTCTAAGACCTATTGCAAGGAGCTGAACTGTATCCTGGGAGAGGCAGGGGAAGAGGGGAAATCTTGCTCTGCAGACCTAACTACAGATACCCCTACACTTCATAGTATTTTTATACATAAAATAGTGATTAGGCTCTTCTGCAAACATCTGCCTCTTTTCATCCAACCTAAATGTTTGCATGCATTTGTGAAGCAAAATTCTTGTTAAAATAAAGACTCTTAGAGCAGTAAATGAGCTTTTTAAGGTCTCAGATACAAATGATTGCTTGATCATACAGGGACAAGACTCATCGTGCTGGTCTAACTATCCGAGTTGGTGGAATTGCATTAGGGATTAATTTGGCCCATTTAATTTAGCTAGAGATTTATTTTTAAGGAGGTGGAGGGGGGAAGGGAGGAAACAGGGTTAACAGGAATTGCCTGGGGAAATTAAAACCAAATGTCTGTATGTTTGTAGCATAAAGCAGCCCCAGGAAACAGAGAATGTAGTAGTGATTGCTCAGCTCATTAATCGCAGTCTTCGCTATGTTTCCATTTTAAACTCTTGGGTTTTTTCTTCTAAAAAACCCCAACACAGTGAAGCATTGTCTGTTGGCATTTGTATATATGTATATACCAACAATATTAACTTATTTAGCCACACAGTGTTCTGGGATTATAAATGTAGTAACAGACCCCAAACCATGAGGGTTTCTCCCAAGGGCTCTCCTCTGTGCCCAGCTGCCTGTGACACTTGCAGGGCTCCCTTTGAGGAGGGAGGTTTTGTGAGTAACCAGTGCTTCTCTCTTGCTTTTTGGAAAGAGTGTGTCAGGGGAGGCATTTAACATGGTTACATTGGAGTGAACACAGTCCCATGGAGCTGAGCAGGACTTGCAAGTCTCAGGACTGTCGGTTAGTTTTAGAAATTATCAAAATCCTGCTTTCTTTCCATTGTCTCTTCTCTGCATTTCTTGATGAAATGAATGGCTGAGGGAAGGCTGAGGAAGCTTGCTCATGAAATCAGGAATCCTTGGTGCCAGAGTTATTTTCAGACTTGAAGTTTGCTCTCATGCTATAGATGCATGAGTTGCCATTTTTCCTGTCTTGGTAGACAAGAGATCATTTCAGATAGAGAGGGTTTTATTTTAGTCTAGTCACAGAAAGAGGAGAGCACTCACTCCCTTGCAGGCACTGGGGGAGTGTACAGGGTGTTTGTTGTGGGAGGAGTGGATGGTAAATGCTGAATTCAGGGCTTTTGTTTGGTTTTTGTTTGGTCCTTCAGGGTCCATCCTTTGCTGTCAGAACACCATAGTTTGGGCACAGTTTTTGTGGAGCTATGCCCATACCTTGCAGGCTGTGATCAGTAGCTGGGTGAGGCTTTTGTTTCTGGGCATGTTGCATTTATAATCATTGTAGTCACAGTGAGCTTCTCTCTGGGCTTGCTCAGGGCCCAGTGTTCTGGTCTTTCTTGGGCGATAATGCCTTTTGTAGCTCCCAGGAAATAGAGGATACTGGATATCAGACCTTTTCCATCCCATGGCTGTAGGGTTTGCACACTAACAGATCTTCTGCTGCTCAGGAGTTTGTGTTCAGAAAGGTAACAAAACTCATTTCCTTTCCTAGCCAGGATAAGCTTCCACTGTTTCTCTGTGTGATGCACCAGTCCTAGAACTGCTGTGGGAAGTGTAATGTGCAGTGGCAGAGAGCTGCTTTCATTTAAGGGTTGCAGGTGCTGTATCTGACTCCAGGAGAGCATCATCCTTTCCCTCCTCACTCTGAAGTCTCCTCCTTCACATTGCTCTTTTTAAAAACAAGACCAGTAGGAAACTGTCAGGCCAAAGGGACACGGGCACTGCTCACAGTTCTGCTCTGTTTCTCCCACACAAGAAGTGAGTTTGCTCAATAATGAGCCCAGAGATTGGAAAGTGGGGATGTTTCTCTAAAAGAAGTATGAGTTCCTTTCTCAGGGAGGTAGATCAAACGGATGAAACATTAAAATGTGGTAAAGGAAGTCAAAGAAGAATTTCAGGAACAATAAGCAAAAAGCAACAAAACATTTCCTGAAACACATGCAGAGCAGGTGTGTAGGATACAGACAGTCAGAATCTGAACTCAGACCATAAGGCTTCACTGAAGAAACGAGGCAAATTCTTTGTGCCTCTTTGCCATGGAGTTGCTGGAGATGGGTCTGTGCTGGTTTCTTTCTTCACAGGAGTCTTTGAGAGTTTCATTTGTGCTGAGGCATCAGGAGAATATGTTGTGGAACAAATGAAATGGCTGCTGAGAGACCTCCAGCACCAGTAACTAGTAGAAACAGCATAATTTTTCTCTTAAAACCAGATGTTTTGCTTCTCTATTAAGGATAAAAGACAATGTACAATTGAGTAAGAAACTCTTCTTCCTAGCCAAATTTGTGAGCTAGAATTTGACTTAAACCTCTTGTGCCTGTTTTATTCCAGAGAAGGCATTAACCAGGACCTGCTACACCTCCCACCCTGCATCACTGAGCAGTTCATCGAGCTGCTCTGTCAGTACAGCCCAGACCAGGTTTTGGAGACACTCAAAGTTCTGGAATACTGCAGACTGGAGGAAACCATCCAGGTAGGAAAGGGATGTATGAGGACAGGGACCAGGGGATGCATTCAAATCAGCTCCTACCCCTTTAAACTGCTGTAAAGATACTTTAGCTTAGGTTTGGATTAGTTCCTGGATGCTCTTCCAGTCTGTTTCTAGCACTCTCTGTCCCTCTGAGCTGCTAAACTGCTCTCCTGCAGCACAGTGGATGTATTTAATAGACTGACTCTGAGTTGGGTCTCAGGGCTAATAAGAAAGGGCTGTCAGAACTCTGAAGCTGCTGAGAAACTGCAGAGTAGAGGGTGGCTGTGTTGCTGCTAATTAATCGTGTTGGGGGTATATGAAATCATGGGCCTGGGGTTGTTGGAAAGCAACACTGCCAAAATCTGCCTTGTGCTGGGAGAGCAACTGTTCCTTCTCTGTATGGAAACTGTACCAGTATTTTTTGAATGCTGGTGGTGGCAATAGTGCAAGCTGAGAAATAAAAGGAGATGCAGGAGAGCTGCTCAGGCTGGGTAAGGTGCCTGTGAGCTCAGGCACTCCCAGCCCTGGCCATCTGCTCTGCATTGTTTCATGGATAAACGAACACTGGCAGCTTTCTTCAGACAGACATTAACCTTTTTTTTTTCCTTTCAACTCAGATAACCCAAAAACATCAGCTCCATGAGGCTTCTTCGTATTTACTGGAGAAGAAGGGAGATATCCATGGTGCCTTTTTGGTTATGCTTGAGGTACAGTACTCCCAACTCCTGAATGTGGCATCGTTGCCATGCCATACCATCAGTATGGTGGCCTGTGCTCAGGTTGGATGTTGTCCTTGTTCCTCAATTTGTTTCCCTCTAGAATCCATGGAAGCCTTTGCCTTCCATCAAATACTAATAAATGGAGGTGTCTGCAGACTCAGAACATCAGTATATTTTCCTGACAAGTCTTCAAACATTTAGTAGATAATATATGCTGAAATTTGTTTTTCATAGCCAAAAATCATCTTTCAGCTCCTGCTTTCCTTTCCATATTTGGAAAGCTGTTTATGCCATGTTAGTTGTGCTGGGGAGGAAAATGGGGGCCAGCCTGTGCAACCACACCTTTGACAAACATTTCTATCAGGATTCTTGGGAGTAAACCCCTAAGTTGACTGTTGTGTGTCCTCTCTTGTTTCAGCGATTGCAGAGCAAGTTGCTGATGCTTACTCAAGATGATGAAAGTAAGAGTTATCAAGTAAAATTCCATTTTCTATTAAAAACAGACTTATAAACACAAAAATGTGAAGTGATTGTGTCTGACACGTGGTGTAATGAGATTGTTTCAGGTTTCTAGGCACTGCAGTGACACTGTTCATACTTCTGTGGCTGTGGTAGTTATTTGGGTGACACTCCCTCCCTCTGGTGTCCTGAGCTCAGTAGAGACCTCGGGCACTGTGAGGGATGGTTTGTGTCTGTGTGGTCAGCTGCCCTGTCAGCTTTTCCAGGTGGGACTGGGCCTCTCACCAAACACATTTCCCATGTCAGACTCCATTCAAACTCATCATTGAGCTTCAGCTGGCATTACAGGGGAATGGTGATGGGAGACAGCTGGGAGTAGCTTTTCTGAAAGCAAATTTCTCAGGTAAATAAGAATGTTCTGCCCCCAGAAAATGAGTGTGTGCACAGATGTGCTGTTCACTAGCCCAAGGACTCACTGGCACCTAATTAAATGTGGTGCCCATGGTTGTTACTTAATTGTGTCCTTATAAACCACAGCTAAGATCTTCCTTACTGGATTAAATGAAATGTTTTATTTGCCCAATTTATTGTGCTATTCAGGAAAAGTGCCAAAAACCAGGACTTCCCTTTATAATGTAGTTGCTGACTGTAATAAGCAGACTTTAGATAAAGAGCATGATTTTATTTTGCAGAAGGATTGATAGTTAACTTATCTAATGGGTGTTAACTTGTCTAATAGTTTTTATAATTGTAATTTGCTTTTCCCCCCTGACACTTAGGCTCAGCTGAACCCTCCTTGCTAGAAAATATTGAAGATACTTTAATGAAGACAATTGCTCTTTGCCAGAGGAATTCACACAGTTTGGACCAGCAACAGAGAGAGGTAAGGTGGTCAAAAATGTGTCACTAAAATCAACCAAGGCTTCTGTGTCTCTTGAAGCTTTGCCTCACGTGGGTGTTGCTCTCCCCATCCATTGGGTATTGGTATGTCCAGGCAGTCACCTTGTGCCCTGCTTGTGTTCTCCTTGTGGTGCTTCAGGGTTTGGAGCCATGAGAGAGAAGTCCTCACACGTGAGGACGAAGCACAAAGCAAAGTTCAGGTCAGAGGGAGGAAGGGATGAGACCACAGCCTTTCCCCCTTTCCAGCCTCAGATGGAAGTTGGGCACAAATGTCAGTCAGACACTGCAGAGGCACTGTGAGCTCTGAGCCAGCTTCCTGGTGGCACCAAGCTGCTGCTGCTGTCACTGTGACTGCAGAGCCTCTTCACAGCCCCTGAACTGAGTGTCAGCCTGGGCTCTGAGGGGGGAGGCAATGCAGCTGCCTCGAGCTCTTGCAGAGGGAGCTGGCTTTGCCCATCTCCTCACACTGAGGTTGTGTTTCCATTTTGCCCATATCAGTGACACAAAGACATCTTTAATCCTAAGATTCTGCATAATTTATGTAATTTCTGAACTCAGAGCACAGAATGTTGTTCCCATGTCTGAGGAGGTTGCATGGCTGGAAGCCAAGAGCTCTGTAATTTCTTCACGAGCACTGCCCAGTGTGAGAGGTGACCTGCTCCATTTCCCTGCAATGGTACAGCAGATAGGGAGAGAATTTAGATGTCTTTTCCCATTTGGGATCCATTTACTGTGCTTCCCACTCTGTGAGCTGTCAGAGAGTCAGAGCAAACCCTGGAGAGTTTGCCTCTCACAAGGAGAAGCAGTTGGGGACTGAACAAAGCAAACACAGATTGTTGTCACAATTGCAGTGAAGTGCTTTGCTCTGAGGTTACTTCACCAAGTTTCAGCTGTGTCCCACTGCAGTCACCAGAAATGCATTTCTGTTCTCAGAATGTGGAAGTGAGTCTTGGCCAGTGGCTCCTGACGTTGTTCACAGCTCATTTTTAGCACTGCCCCGTTCTTACTGGTTCTTGCCTCACATTCAATGATTCCAGGCCCTGTGGTTTCCCCTGCTGGAGGCCATGATGTCCCCACAGAAATCCTCTGGTTCATCACAGTGTCCATACTCTGAATGTGAGTACTTTGGCATTTGCAATCCCAGATATTAAGCAAAAGTTGTGTGCTGCCTCTGCTCTGGTGAATGAATAGAAGAAAAGTAGTTGTGTGACTCCATTCCTAAATATTCTGCTCCCTGACCTGCAGGGAGCTCAGGCTGGGTGTCTGCTAGGCTGCAGGTAGATAGGGTTTTTTCATTTACTTGGAAGAGGAAGCCTGCCACGGGCTGTGCTGATGGGTTGGTTGCACTGAGGATGGTCTCTGAAAGAGCCAAGGTGCACAGTGTGTTCAAAGGCTTTGGGGGTTGCAGTGAGCACTTGGGGAACTCCTGATGTAATACACTGACACTGTGCATGCCCAGCCCTTCTGTGCCTCTGCCTGCACCTGTCTGCCCTGTGTCAGACAGTGGGACTTGAACACCCCAGCCAAACTCTCCACTCCACTGCTGAGTCAGCAGCACACCTCAAACAGCAGCCTCCCTTTGTGTGAGAGATGAGAGTAGTTAAAAAGGGGCTTAGATGCTTTGGTCTCAGCAGTCCCCAGCACAGGAAGGGTGTGGAGCTGCTGGAGAGAGCCTGGAGGAGGCACCAAGGTGATCAGAGGGAATAGAGCAGCTCTGCTGGGAGAAAAGGCTGGAAGAGTTGGGTTAGATGGGATATTGGGAGGAAATTGTTCCCTGGGAGGGCGGGCAGGCCCTGCCCAGAGAAACTGTGGCTGCCCCTGGATCCCTGGCAGTGCCCAACGCCAGGCTGGATGGGGCTTGGAGCACCCTGGGACAGTGGAAGGTGTCCCTGCCCATGGCAGGGCTGGCACTGGATGGGCTTTAAGGTCCCTTCCAACCCAGACTCTGGGATTCTCTGACTAATGTGTTTTGCTGAGGATCTAGGAACAAGTTTCATGCAAAGGTCAATGCTGGGAAGTTTTAGAGTCTGTGGGCCATGACACAGACTAGGACCCAAACTGGGGTTAGGTAGCAATAGGAAAAGTGAATGGTGGTGCTACCAAGTAAGTCAAAATGTGGCTGTTCACTATAGGGGGTGTGTAAGGGAATGCAGAGCTATTGTGGGATCAAAACCTTGTAAACACCCCTTATGCTGCAAAAAGCTGTGTGCTTAGTGCAGTACATGCAGGAGAAAAAACATAAAAGCTGTTTTCAAACCAGGAAACATGACCTGAGATAAAACTCTCTTTATCTGTAAGACTGATCTGTCTTTACTCCTGGAATCCTAATGAACTGCTGTGGCTGTTCTGTTTGACATTCCAGCTTTGAAGAGTTTGACAATGCAAGTGCTGAACAACATGGCTGCGTTTATTGCCCTTCCCTCAATCCTGCAGAGAATTCTCCAGGTGAGTCCCTGAAGAGAGGGAGGTTTCAGCAAGCTGTGCCCCTGGTTGTTGGGAAAAGGTATTCCCAGGTCATTAGAGATCAGTTTAGCTAATTGTCTGTTCAGTGTTTCAGTAAAAGTTCTGTTGGTGAGACATAGGGTGTAAAAGCTGATAGAATTATCTGGGGAGACATGTGGGAGCACACAGACCTGTGAGAAGGTAATCAAAGTAATTCCTGCCAACCAAATAAAATACTATCTCAAAGGTTGCAGTTACTTGGAACTGAAACTTGGCAGGTTTAGGGGCAAAGCCACAATGGATTTCCCAAAACTTGGCACTAAATTTGTTGAAAGCCTTTTAGTGAAGGCTCTGGGATGGACAGTTGTGAAGACACTACAGCAAAGTGTGTAGGCTTTGCAGAAAGATCATGATTGGGCCCAAAATGTTATTGATGGTGCAGTATTATTTTAGAGGTGCAGTTAGTGAGTAGCAAACTTGCAAAAGAGCTAATTTTAAGCAGGGTTTTGGGTTGAGAGATCACAAGCAACTATAATTTGTTAATTTGCAAAACAGATGAAAGCTGATGTTGGAATTTGATATCAAACCTTGAGAAGTGCAGAAAAGGAATTAGAAGAACTGTCTGTGTTGCGGAGTGGAATGATTGAAGGGTTGAGACAGTGTTGAAACACTGGTGAGGGTTTCTGTTCCAGGTGAGAGAGGAAAAGGGCTTACAGGCATCACAGGGTGAACACACACCTCTAGCAAGCCCTTGGTTTGATCTTAATATTATGCACAGTCCTGGATTTTGAACAAACTCGTTGTAAGATAGCAAAGTATGTTGTGAGAGAGTGGATAAAAAGTGTGTTCAAATGAGCTGTGGTTCTATCAAAGATAGGAAGCATCAAGCAAACCTCATGGCTCTTCAATAACTTATTTAGTCTACTTTTAGCTTTTTTTGGTATAATTTCCTGTTGGGCTTTGTTTGATGTTTAATGTAGGCAGGAAATGATGGAGAAGCTGTGAGTGAGTGGGAGGCTGCCAGGGAAGGAAGCCTTTGCTTGGGTTGTGCTGAGAACTGTGGGGATGGGGTGGGAGTCAAAGCAGTGACCACTGTGCAGATAACACAGCTGGGAGATGTTAGGTGTGTGGAGGAAGAAGCTGTTCCCCTTTGGGATGAGGGGACAGTTTGTTGATGGCAATCCTCATGTATTTCATTCTATTTCTGTTCTGGTGGACTCTTTTAGCAGCAATAGAAAATCCCTTTTGCAGGAGCTAGCACTGATGTCCTGGAGGCAGCAGGAGAGTGAAATGTTTTAGTCTGTTGTAGAGGGAAGTGGTTGCTGTGATGGCTCTGCTGGGGAGGCAGAGGGGATGCTTCATCAGGTGGAGTGCTTTACTGAGGCCAGAAATGATGGGTCAGGCATCACTGAGAGCAGCATGTGCAGCTCTGGTCACTGGGCTTGCAGGCTCCTGCTCATTCCACCTCCCTGGTCAGCCTGACAAATTCAGTCTGACTAAAGAGAGATTTGGAAAGGCAGATTTTTTGAACAACTAGAGCAAAAAATGATGACTTCTTAAAATGCAGAGAGAAGGACTGAATTCCAGGTAAAGAGCCATTAGTATCAGAAGTTCATAAAATGGGGCAATAATTGGTACCTTGTAGCTCAAAAACAGGTGTAGGGAAAATAACATCCTATGGATCAAGAGAAGATCCTGTGGAAAGGGAGGTGCTGTTGATTTACAGCATCTCTAACTTGGCTTTGCCTCTTAACACCTACTCTTCCATAGATTTCACTCACACCCATGCATTTGCAAACCCCTGAGGTGTGTGCAGTGCTGTGACCTGGGTTGTTTGTGGCAGCAGAGAGGGTGTGAGCCCTCGCTGCCTTCTGGGGATCCTCTGACTGGTGCCAGCAGCTCAGCTGCGTCCTTCAGAAATTGCTGGCTGTCTAAAGGTGGGTTTTCACCTCTGAAGCTCACTTAAGCCTCTCCCAACTCCTTATCCTCCTCATTAGGAGATGGGCTCTTCTCCTGAGAGCTTGTCTGTGCTGGGTCACACCAGTGTGCTGCCTTCAGTGCTTGGCACCTCCTCTGGAGACAATGTCCTTTGTTACAAGACAGACCCTTCACTGAACCCCGTGCTCTTGTCCTTAACCCCACATTTCCCTTCACTCTGCCTTCACACCAGCCCTTATTCCTGGGTTCCTGGCACTGCACTGCTCCAGCTCACGGGCCTGTGGGTTTGTGGCTGTGTTCTGTTAAACTCCTGCTCCAGGGCTTGCAGAGGGTGCCTGTGGGAGGTTTCTGTGGAGTTTATTTGGATGCACAGCTTGCCCTTTGGGAGAACATTGCTTTGAATCTAGCTGGAAGCTGGTGTTGGGATGGTGATGAGCAGGTCTTACTCTGTGGCCTTGTCATGAGTGCCCAGCTCAAATGTTCAGGGACTCTGAACCCTGGCCCTGCTGGGGATCAGGAAGAAAACTCCTTTGGAGCTAGGCAGCAAAGAGCACTGGATTTTTTGCCTCCTAGTTGTCTGTTTCCTTGGGTTACCTGGAATGCCATCTAAGTGCCCTGCAGGGAAGAATCACAACATGGCAGGCACAGGTGCTGCTTTCCCAGACAGGAAGAACCCTGTGTTGTTGGCCCTGGCTGGGTGTTCCTTTTGCAGAGCTGTGGAGTTGCTCTTTGTAAAATTCCAAACCCTTCTGTCCTGGCTCTGAGCTCTCTGCAGGGCACTTAGATGTGTTACTGATGTGCCACCTTAACCATGACCACAAGGAAGCATTGAAACCAGCCTTTCTGGGCCCTGGGGTGCATACAGCCTTTCCCAAGCCCTCCAAATATTTTGGCCAAATGCAGAATTACAAGTGGTGCTTGTCTGACAGGGCCCTCAAATGCTGTTCCTGCAGAGCTCAAGGCTTGGTGGTAAAGCTTAGATGTGCTGGAGCTGCAGGCTGGGAGGTGGCACAGCTGCCCAGGAGTTCACTGGGGATTTGTTGGAAGGTGGATAACATCAGTAAACTGAGGTAGATTATCCTGCCTTTTCTGAAAAGGAATTAGAGTATTCCAATTTTAGCAGACTGTTTTTCTTCCTCTTCTGGGCTTAACTGCTTACAGATTATACCTTATGCAAATGTTAACTTTGCAACCAAAGTGCTTGGCCAAAGGGCACCTTGTGAGGGCTGGGGCCAGACCTGCAGCTTTCCCAGAGAGCAGGCAGGCTCCTGGCACCTGCCTTTCCCAGCACCTGGGCTCAGTGTTATCTAACCAAAGTCATGGGCAATAGCAATTGATAGATCTGCTCCTGCTCATCCCTTGTAGTGTTGGGGAGTTACTTATTAACTGGGAAGTCTGAACTAACTGCATTAGGAGAGATACCAGAGGAATCCTCTTGAGCATCAAGAAAAATTCTGTGTTATTAAGGATGTGAGTGCTCTCTGAAGTGGGCTGAGGTTGTGTTAATTCCCTTACAGAGCTGTAATCCTTCATGAATGCTCTGTAAGCAGATGCAGATGATACCTCCTACAAAATGGGGAACTGGAGAAGCCAGAAATGCAAAAGCTACCTGTAAGGACCCCAAAGAGGGGAAGGGAGGATTCTCTAACAACTGTTCCAGAGTGCAAGCACAAAGATCCAGAAAGCCTCTTCTCGAATTTTTTCCATTCCTGCCTCGGGCTTTGGCTGTTTTTTCTTCCTGGTCCAGGAGAGCAGCACTGGGATCAGTTGTGTGTGCAGTGATTGCTGTGGCCCCTTGCAGAGGGGAGAAGCTGGAGTGAATGTGTTGGCAGAGTGCATCTATTAGCACTGGTAGCTAAGCAAGTGCTCTTTCCTGGACCCAGGAAGAAATGGGAAATGGCAGAGACAGAGCTGGCTGCAAGGGCTGCTTGAGCACCTCTGGGCTGTGTTTGGATCCCTGCCAGCTCTTCCCCATCTGTCTGTTGGTGGCAGCCCTGGGCAGCCAGCTTGGCTCTGGCTCCTTATGCAGATGCCACGTTCCCAGGGCAGCACCAACCTGGGAGCAGCTGCTGGGATCTGTTCCTGGTTGGTGCAGTGCCTGTTCCCCTGCATGGGGTGGCACATCCATGTCTGGAGCATGCCTGAACTCCAACCTGAGACCAATTTTTTAAGGTGGAAATAATGAAAGATATTCTTCCATAAAAGTAATTGATCCCACAAGGCTTTTGTGACTGGAAATTTTGTGGGGTCTGAAGCTACAGAAGCAGCTTTATAATGCTGGAAGCATTGTGTGTGTCTGGAGAAGTGACCTGGGAGCTGTGGGTGTGATGCTGGAGGCAGGCAGGCAGCTGCAGCCCGTCCCATCCCATTGGATGGCTCTGGCAGGGAATGGCAGACTCAGGACTCACTGCTGGCACCGAGCTGCCAGGCTCAGGGTGAGCCTTTGCCAGACCATGGGCCTCCTCTGTAGAGAAGAAAGTCCATTTTCTTCCTACCTGCTGTTATTGTTAGAGCTCATCAAGCATTACTTGAGGAAAAGCCAGCAACTGAAAACCCTCAGACTTGTGTTGTCCCTCTGCAAAGCTGCAGGTGGGTCTTTATTCTTCTCTTTTCTTCACATCTCCTCTTCCTCTGCTGTGCGTCCAGACAGGAAACCAGTGGTTTTGAAAGTGTCCACTTGCAGCTTAGGAAGTTTGAGGTGCAAAATGGTGGAATCTGGACAGTTTGTGAGTGACCTATTGGCCAAGTACTTGAGGGCTTTAGAAGAGGAGCTGCTGGCTGCCTGCCTGCTCTGTGCCCTGTATCACATTCCTGTTCTGGAATTGCATCCCTGCAGTGACTCAGTGCTATGCACTTGCTGTGCTGTGCTGTGCTGCTGAACGGGGCAGGCAGAAGGGAGCCTCAGAGTGCTCAGGCTGTACAGAAAAGGAGCCTGTGCAGCACACCCAGCTCCTCCTGCTTCATCCAGCATGCTCCAGATCCATGCACAGCTGGGTTTGACTCAGTGCTGTTCCTCAGGGCTGCTTTCATTGAGGTTTGAACGTTGGTGGTTCTGCCTGTCACACTGCCCATGAGGGCTGTTGGTGAAGAGTTCCTTGACTTGCTTTCTGTAGCTTTGGTGGTTCCTTGGGGTGTCTTGCAGTGTGGCTTCCATGCTGCTTTAGTTGTCTTTGTCAGTTGGCCTTTTCACTCTTGGTTCTCCTTGCCCAGTCCCCACATGGAATCAGCCTTGCTCCTATTCCTTCTCTCCTTTGTCTTACACAGAGCTTGTCTATCCCACTCCTTCTCCTCTTTCCATTGTGTCCCCAACCATTTTTCTACTCTGTGGGTTAGTTTCCTTTCCACATCTTGCTGGTCTGTTTTTGGCAATGTCCTGCCCATCCCACCAGACAGCTTCTCTCAGCTTCCTGCCCAGAGCAATGCCTCAGGGGGTGCCAGGGTGGCTGTGCAGGGATGTTTGGGCTGGAGCAGGACAGGGGAAGGGGGAGATGCACAGACTGATGCCCTGTGCCACAGCCCTGTGCTTGTGCTGCTGGGACATGGCAGTGAAGCTGCTGCTCAGGGCACGTGGAGATCAGCCCTGCAGCACCAGCAGAGCCCTGTTCCCTCTGCCAGCTGGGATGTGGGCTCAGCAGTGCCTGGGTGTGCTCTGCCAGCCTGCAGCTGAGGGGTGTGGGATGAGCCAGGGGTGAGGCACCCCTGGCTGGGCAAGAGCTTGGGGCAGTGGGGGAGCTGGGAACTGGCCGGCCACTGTTCCCTTCAGTATTCCTCAAATGCACTCTCCAGTCAGCTCCTGCAGCTCCTGAATGGAGTTTCCAGTTTTGATCCAGGCACACTAATTTATATTGGTGTTGTCATCTGCTGAGTTTTGCTAATTAGTGATTTTCCCACCAGTACATGGGATTATTCTGCTGTCCCTGTGCATGTGCAGCATAGTTAACTCTGCAGTCGTAGTTTCTGTTTGCAGTTCCAATCCAGAGGAAAAAACACCTAAAAAGAATCAGAATGGTCATATCCTGTGATTCAACTGCAGCTTTGCATTTCTTCATACAGGATCCAGTTTATGGAAAAGGGAAACTTGGAGAAATTCAAGGGCTTGTCCTGGGAATGCTGGACACTTTCAACTATGAGCAAGTAAGTTGCCTGTGTTTCTGTTCTGCCCACTGCTGCATGCAGCATTATTTTAGCTGCCTGGCCTATTGCTCTCTCTCTCATTTGTCATTTCTGTCTGCAGGGCAAAGTCAATGGACATGTGAGTGATTTCTGTGTGATTGGGGGATGGGGAGGGAGTTTGTTTTGCTCACAGATTGCAAGTGAAGGGACTGACAGGAACATGGTGAACACCTCTGCAGCTCAGTTCTGTGTTAAATGTACCAGAAGGATAAACATCTGCTTTTTCACCAGCTCATCCTGCAGTTAGGGATTCGAAGGCACAAAGCTAAGATGTTTTGTCTTTATATGCAGTTTTAAATAACAGGTTTTTAAATTAGGCTTTTTACACTTCCCAGTGGTAATGCTGCACTTCCTTTGTGACCTGATGTGATTTCCTCTTAATCTCAGTCCTGCTTTTCTCAGTCCAGTCCCAAATCCCAGGCAGTCTCCACACTTGAGCAATTTTCTGAAACTCCTTTCCCCCTAAACAGGATGCACAGTGCTCCTGCAGGCCCCTCACGTGGCAGTGCCACCCCAGCTGCTGCTCAGGGTTGGCCTCCAGGCAGCCGATGCAGAACCACAGTGGGAAATGGAGGCTGAACACCAGGAGCCTTTCTCTGTGTTTGGGTTCTTGCAGAAGGTGTGGGCAACTCCTGGCAGCTCAGGGACAGGCTGTGTGTCCAGAGGGACCCTCTGGTGCAGCCTTCTGCAGCTGCTGCTGTGGAGCACGGATGCATCAGGGAGCAGAGCCCCTGTGCCTGGGAGAAACCTGGTGCTGGAAACCGGGGGTGCTTCACTGGGCTCTTTGAAAATGGGCATCCCTTGGGAAGGACAAGCAGATGAGCAGTTCAGGGGGTTTTTTAAGACTTTAATTGCCATAGTGCATTTGAGCTTTGATTTTTATTAGCACATTTCTCCTAAAATGGGGATGTAAGCAATAGCTTGCCAGGTAGAAGAGAAAAAAAGGAAGTTTTGTGTGGAAGATGAGAAAATGAGCCTGCCATGCCTCTCTTAATGCTCTTGGGCAAAAGTCAATACAGGACTTGTCTGTTTGAGAGTGCAGAGGAATTGCTCCATTAACATGTGGTGAAAGGATAAGTGTTTTGAGGTCAGTGGATAGAAGGCATGGGAGGAGAAGTGATTTTATTGGGTTGTTTCTGCTCTTAGTGAGCTGATAAGCTGCTTGTAGTGAAGAACTGGTCGGCAGGGAGTTTCTGCAGTCTGGAGGTGACAGACTGACCTACTCTGTGTATTGTCTTCCACACAGACCCTTCTAGAGACAACCACGAGCCTTTTAAACCACGACCTCCACTGGTCCCTGTGTAACCTGAGAGCCTCTGTCACCAGAGGCCTTACCCCAAAGCAGGATTACTGCTGCATCTGTCTCCAGCAGTACAAAAGAAGGCAAGAAACTGCTGATGAAATCATTGTTTTCAGGTAAAGTTAAGGGATGGGGTTGCAGCTGTGATCACGTTAATAGTTTTAAAAGGGGAAACAGATCTGCTGGTTGGCTCACCTGGGTAAGGATCTGTATTCCTGGGAGCACATCACCCTGCTGCCTTGCAGGGTGAGAGGGCTGGCTAATCACACCCATCCAGAGCCTGCTTTGCATGCAGCCAGCTCTGCCTGGCAGGGAGGAACTGCTCCAGGAGCAGGCTGTCAGTTTGCTGTCCCCTCTCCCAGCAGTGCTCTTTGGGCACTGCAGCACCCTGGGCTCTTCTGTGTATTTGTACATCTTGGATGTGCCACAGCCCCAGCATCTCCCACGTCCTGTCTGTGCCCAGGTGTCTGTAAAATAAGGTGAAATCGTTGTTACCTTGACATTATGGTCTGTAGCTGTATCAGCAGATGGGCATGCAGTGTTGATTCTGTGGGCCTGGAAATCAGCAGGAGGGTGAGGATACACACACTGCTGATCTCTATTCCCAGACACAGCCTTTTCCCCCTGGCCAGCCCCTTCCCCTCCATGGTGCAGAGCTCAGGAGGTGCTGCCCTGCTTCCCAGCACTGACTCTCTCTCTCTTCCCAGCTGTGGCCACTTGTACCACTCCCTGTGCCTGCTGAGTAAGGAGTGTGGGGTGGTCACCAAGGGCCTCATGAGGTGGATGTGCTACAAATGCAACTCAAGCAACAAGGGAGGGAAGCTGAGTGAGAACTTCTCAGAGCTGAAAAAAGGGACTGCAGCATCCCTGGCACAGGTAAGGCTTGTGAGGTGGTTTCTCTTCAGGTAAACTTTCATCATCACTTCATTCTCTGTCTGTCTGTGCTTCCAGACACGCCCCTGATCAGTACCTGTCAAACACTCTCAGCAGCTAATTGGTCACTTTTCTGAATGCCAGTTTGTTTTGCTGGGGGTGCCACTCTGGAAGTAATGGAAATTTGTTCATCCAGAAGGTCTAGGAGCTGGTGTGAGGGGCAGCTGGATGCTTGCAGCTGATTGTGTGAAAAATTCCTGTCAAATTATTTTTAGGTGTGTTTTATATAAAACTGAGGTTAAAACCTGGCACATTCCTTGTGGCTGGATTGTGGAGCCTCTGTTCCACCTTCCTGGCAGATAATCTGCCTCTGGATAAAAGGTCTGGGATTGATTTGACTCACTAAGTGCTTGCACAATGCTTTAAGAAGCTTGAGTGTAACCAAAATTGATGCAGCTGGATTTGGGTGAGAGAACAGAGAATTAATTTGTATTTATTGTCAGTATTTGTGCATTGAAAGTTTCATCACCCCTAATTCAAACTGAAGTACAGCCTCAGATATGCATGGGGAGCTGTCTTTTCCCTGGGCTGGTGCTGTGCAGGGTGAGCCCCCATGGCAGTGGTTTCTTGGGTTGTCTTCAGGGATGTTGCATGGGGGCAGCTGAGCTCTGCTGCTCCACGTTCCAGCAGCCCCTGGGTGAGGCTCTGTCCCCAGCTGCCTGGGGGTGCTCTGTGCATTTGTCACTGCACACATGTGCCCAGAGCTGCGTTTTCACTCCTGGAACCAAAATAATTTCATCTTGGAGTACGTTTTTATAGTACTACTTTGGTTTTGTTATAGCAGATGATTTCAATTCCTGCCAAACCCATCCCTGTCAAAAGCTGGCTAAGGGCCTTAGTCAGCTGCTGCACTCACAGGAGAGGCTTCCTGCCTGGGGGGGATGTGGGGAAAGGGAATCTCACAGGCCTGTGTGGAGCACCATGCAGTCTCTGCAGCCAGGCTGTGTTAGTGTTTGACTTGGTGACAGCACCAAAGCTTTCCCAGGAGCTTGGAAATCGACTGTGACCCACCTAGGCTGAGCTCTGTGTGTGTCCTGTCCTGCTGCAGTGGGATGTGGGCACTGGACCTAAGGCTGGGAAGGTTCAGCAGCCCCACATCTCCCCCTCTGCACTCCTGCCCCAAAGGAGTGGGTGTAAATGGGGTGACAGGCTGAGTTTTTTTTTTAAAAAAATTAAAGGCAGAATTAAGTATTAAAACTGCATTCAGCATTTAAGTGCCTGACACTTGATTCCAGTGCTTTATACTTGGAGTATCCCTGGGTTTTTCATGGGCAGTCAGTCAGGGAGCCCCTGTGGCTCCCCTTTGACTTCAGTCTGACTTACCCTGCAGAGAAAGAAAATGCTCCACATGCCATGGCAGTGGTTGGGGTAAGGAGGAGAAGATGCTTCCTTTTATTTAACTGATGAAAGTGGAGGGCTGGCTGGAACTCAGGGCCTAAAGGGAGATGTGGAGAGACTGGGTGGGGAAGAAGGGTTCAGCATGGGTCACGTAGTGCTGGCTGGAAAGGGTCCATCCCAGGCCATCCCAGTGGGGGATGCTGCCCTGCTGCTGTCACCTGCTCCTGGCAGGGAAGTCATGGCTTCCTGCTCCACACACAGAGCCCAGCCCAGCAGAGCTTGGCCTGGGTTCAGCAGAGCACTGCTCAGGCCCCCAGCTCCTCCTCGCTGTGTCCCAGATCCTCTCCAAGCCTGTGATGTTCCTCACCTATCTAAATTACAATATTTCACTGCTGTACTCACATGGGATCAAACTGTTGTGCAGTCACATCTTTAAAAAGCTGAGTGTATTTAGACTTGGCAATAGATTGGAGAATCTCCAGCTCCTGCAGGAAGTTTGTTTGCTGAACAATCACTGCTCAGCAGCATTAATTAACCCTGGGAGATAAGGATTCCTCTGACCCCGTGTGGGCTGAGTTACAGAGCAGACTTTCTGTGCTGGGCAAATGCTGGGAATGCAGACTGGGCAAGATGGGGCCTCTCTGTGTCCTCTCCTAACTCTGCTGGCCCCAGACAGACCCAGAGCTCTGGGCTCCCCAGCTGGTGTTTGTGAGCAGGAAATGCCAAGGGAGGTGCTGCTGGCACTGCTGTGCTTCCAGCCCTGCCCTCCCTAGACCCCAAGAGTCACATCAGAGCTTCCAGGCCCTTCTGCACAGAGATCTGTGGGGAGGGTGCTTCCCTGCAGCCCCTTAGAAGACCCTGAAAGCGTAGTTCCTCTCTTGGCAAAATCCAGTACAGGTTTTTTTTTCTGGTTTTTGGTTTGTGGGTTTTTTTTTCCATAAGGAGAGCTTCAGTTGAGGTGTTTAATTTCTTAGGAAGCCCTGGATTAGGAGTAGAGTCATACTGAGAAATGCCACTGAGCATCTGGAGTGCATTTCACAGCACTGGCTGTGCCCTGCCCAGGCAAAGGCTGTCAGTTTGAGTCGTGCAGTGTGGCTGAGATGTGTGTGTGAAATGACAGCCCAGCAGACAGAGCTTCCCCTGCCCCTGGGCTCCCTGTGCTGCTGGGGCCGTTCCCTGAAACCGGGGAGGTGCAGAGGTGCCACAAGCCAGCACTGACCCATTGTGGGATTTAAGTGGAGCCTGGGTGGGATGAGGGCTTGGCATGCTCTGCTCCAGCCAAGGGGAACAGAGAGAAAGGCACAGGGGCTTTCTTTCCTCTGGTTCTGCCACCAGAAGTTTGTGCTTTCTGTGTTACCCCTGAGCCTCACTGGCTTCCCAGGGGTAATCCTCTGGAGCTTGAGGATCATCTGTCCTGCCCTCCCTACCTTAGAGCATACCCTTAATGAGAGTTAAAAGAAATGAGAGCTCGTTTTTATGGTGGGTCTCTAATCCACTTGCAAAGCTCTGTGTGTGTGTTGTGGTGCTTGGAGCTCACTGAGGTGTGGGGGTGAGGGCTCAGCAGCTGGGCCACTGCCCAAATACCTGCAGCAAGGGCTCCAGGGCTCTCAGTCACTGATCCCCAAAACTCATTGCCTCATTTCAGTGAGCTAGCTCGTGTTTTCCATTTATTCTGCCAGCCTGGCCCCTGGGGATCAGGGAGAGGAAGAGCCTTGGCTCCTGGTCCATAAGCCCTGCCATGCTCTGGTTGTTCTGTGTCCGAGGAGCTCTGAGCATGCTGCTGTTGGAGCTGTCCACATGGCAAATATGTTTTATTCAGCAGTTTAATCCTGTCAAGTCACACCAGGATGGACAATGGACCTGATCCATGGTTAATCCAGTTTGTCAGGCTCCACCTTTGGGCTCTGTCCTGCAGCTTTCCAGTGTCCCTCCCTGTGACAGCCTTCCAGAGCCTTGGGAACAACTCCCATGTGTGGGGGACTGATACCACATCCCTCACATCTCTCTGCACCACGTGCTTTCTGTTGGGCAGCAGTGAAGGTTCAGGATGGGTTTTTTCACCAAAGCTCACTTGAGAGCTCAACATGACCTCCATCCATCAGAAGACAGAGCCAATGTTGCTGTTTTCAGGGTGACAGTGACCATCAGTTATTAACTTGTCTTCAGCAATATAAAAAACTTCCAAGGGGTTTGTAACTGAAAATGTCCAGGTGTGATCCCCCCAATAACACCACAGAGGTAATTAGTGTTTTATACAGTTACAAGAGTGGGCATTCTCTGCTCTGTGGAGAATGTTCCTATGTTTAAATCAACTGAGCAAATATCCAGTGCTTTGGCTTTGGAGGTGGATTCCTTCACTGCAGCAGTGCACAGAAATTCCTGTGAGGAAGGAACCAGAGACACAGAACATCTGTTAAAGATCTGTGATGGAAACAAAAGTGATCTAGTAAGAAGAATACTGAGTGCAGGTGTCTTTGTGAGCAGGTAGAGGAGGACTGGCACCAAAGCTAAAACCGAAAACAGTACAAATTGATTTGAAAACCAGAATTATCCTTTAGCAGCTTTCAAATCAAAGTTGACTGTTTTCTTGGGCTTCTCATACTGGAGGAGTGAGTTAGTTTTGTTGTTTTCTGGGGGTTTTTTTTGCAAAATATCAGAGTGAATTGTAATTGTGTCCCCTGGCCTTCCTTCAGAGCAATCTGCAGCCTGGCAGAATAGTCCTTCCACTGCCTACAGTCCAGAGTCTGGCACTCTGGGGCCCGTGAGAGACTGACAGGGAGCAGGGACAGCTGATTCCAAACTGCCTGGAGCCAGGAGCAGTGAGACTGAGATCACCTGGGGAAGGGTCATGGCCTGCTTAAAAGCAAAGATGGCAAAATTGCAGTGGGAAATCTCGGCTTGACTTTACATCTCAATTTCTGAGAAACTATTCCTACGGTTTGATGAAAATTTCCTCCCTTTTAATAGAACATTCCAGTCTGGGAAGATGTGTAGAACAGACTCATTTAAATGCAGTGGCAGCTGCTGGGCTGCAGCAGCCTGGGGATGTTCCCATGAACTGCAGCAGTCCCTGCTGGCAGTGGTTCCGTGGGCTGAGCCGGGGCCCCACGGCCCAGGAGGTGTCCATTGGGATCCAGCACAGCACCAGGGAAGGGCAGGAGGTCACTCTGCCTTCAGAGAGGGGCCTGGGAGCAGGGGCAGGTCCCAGGGGTGCTGTTCCTCGGGCTGGGCTGGCTCCTGCTGCTGCTGGGGGGTTCCTGTTCCCCTCTGTGATTCCAAGCTGGGAAATAACCAACTGGCCCAAGGTGAAGGTGCAGCTGACTCCTGCCTTTGATGTTCCTCTGAAGGAGGGGAGCAAAATAAAGGCAAGCAAGGCTTTGGCTGTTTGTAGTCCCTTGGTGGGAGGGGGAGGGTAGGAGAGGGATTTTTGGCTGTGCTGGTGGTGCTGGCTGGAGCCGAGGGGGCAGTGGCTGTTCTGGACAGTGGCTTTCAGGAAAGCAGGGGAGCATCAGTGTCTGGTAAATCCCATCAGGGGAAGCTGCAGTTGCCATGACCCCCTTGCAGCCGTGGCCCAAGGAGAACAATGTCCTGTGGTCTGTGTGTGACTTGGGCACAGACGGGTTTGGGCAGCTGCAGCTGAGCTCCTGGGCCCAGAGCTGGGCTGGGCACGTTGTGAACCTCCCAGGGTACACAGCAGTGCCAGGCTGCTCCCAGGGGTCAGGAGAGATGAAGGGAACAGAGGTGTTCCCTTGGGTTTTCTGTAAGGTTTGGGGTCACATTACTGATAAGGCTCTGGCAGGAGAGGTCACTAACCCTTACACCAAGTAGAACTTCTTCCCTCTTCTGTGTGTCTTTTACACAGGACTCGAGGGAGCAGCTGGAGCTGTGTCAGGGGGGTTTAGGGTGGATATCAGGAAAGGTTCTTCCCCCAGAGGGTGCTGGGCACTGCCCAGGCTCCCCAGGGAATGGTCCCGGCCCCGAGGCTGCCAGAGCTCCAGGAGCGTTTGAACAGCGCTGCCAGGGATGCCCAGGGTGGGGTTGGTGGGGTGTCTGTGCAGGGACAGGGTTGGATTCAGTGATCCTCGTGTGTCCCTCCAACTGGGGCCATTGTGTGATTACCTTTCCTTTGTCTCCCCAACTGCTGCCCTTGAGAGAACACTGCACCTCCTCAGCCTTCTGTGGTTGGTGCTGGGAGATCTGTTCAACAGCCTCTTGGCTCATCTCTCTGACAGGAATTCTCTGCATGAGGCCTCTGAACTCTCAGGTGCAGGTGCTGAGCTCAGCCCGAGCACAGGCCTGTTGGGCATCATCTTTAACATTTAATCCATGTGCTGCCATGCTTCCCTCAGATGGGAAATGAGCACCCTGTCTGCTGGGCTGTGGTGCCCAGTGAGGATATGTGGGAGCTGTGTTTGTCTCACTAACCCTGAGCAGTGCTATTGCTCCTTTGGCTGAAGGCATCAGCAGAAGTCCAAGGGAATGTCCCAGCAGTGCCTGGTGTAGGCAGGAGCAGCTACCCAGAGCACGTGTGGGAGCACAGGGCTGTGCCTGTGTGCATCCTGTCTGACACAGGCAGTGCCCTCCTCTCCCCATCACTGCAGCACAAACAGAGCACAAACAGACCTGTGCTCTGCCAGGCCCCGGGTGGGAGGTTTGCTCCTCAAGTTCAGCTAAGTTCAGCTGGAAATAAGAGACATCTGCCTTTCCCCTGGTGCTGCTGGGGAGTGAGAGGCCAGGGCTGTGTGGCAGATTGGCTGTGCTGGGGAGGCTGCTCTGCCCTGGGCACTGGGGGCTGCTGGCTGCCTCTGACAGGGAGCAGCAGGGCTCACCTGCTGCCAGGCACAGCCCCTGTGTGCTGCCACAGGTGAGGCTCTGGAGGCTCTGGGGCTGTGCCAGGGCAGGCTGCTCCCTGTGCAGCCATGGGCTGTGCCTGTCCCTGGGCCTCGCTGGGCAGGGACTCTGCAGAGCTTGGCAGCAGCAGCAGCAGGACACTGCTGCTCTCAGAGGGGAGTCCCGAGGTTTCCCTGCATTCCTTAACAGCTCTGTAATGTCAGTGTCATTCTAGTGACTTTGGGTCACAGCCTGACTTGCTCTCTCTTTGGTTGATTGTTCCAGGTTCCTGGGAGCACCCTGAGAACAGCAGGGCATTATCATTAATTGGCTGGGCTTTCATTAAAGCCCTGAGTTTGGGTACTTGTTTGTAAGGCTGATGAGCCATGGTGAAGCTGGGGAGGAAGGCCAAGGGTGGGCTTGGTGTCCACTGCCTGTGGGCTCAGCTCTGTAAATGGGAACAGGGTGGGGGTTGCTTTTTTTCCTAGGAATCCCAGGACCTTCCCCAGGACTTCTGGCTGCATCTGCCTGTGTTCAGGGAGCCCCTGGGGCAGTGGGGTGCTCTGAAGCTCCAGCTGATGCAGCAATATCCTGTGTGGAAGGAATGGCTGAGGGGGGCAGCTCTGGGATGGGTCTCTTGGCGTGACTGTGGACGGTGCCTCTGCTCAAACTGTTGGGATCTGCTTTGCTTAGGCACCAGCTGACGATGGAATTTGTAGCTGTGAAATTAAAGATAATTGCACGCTTGGGAGGGCTGTGTGGTGACTACCAGAGGGGTGGAATACGTGCAAGAAAAACGTGCAGTGGCAATTAGCATTAGTGGTGGGACCTAGGAGAGCTAGAAAATGAAAAAAGCCTTTTTCCTTCCTCCTGGCCCAGATCCTCAGGAGATTAATTGACTCTCTGGGGTTCTGTGTCTTGTCTGGGGCCTTTCCCAGGGGATATGGGGATGTGGCTGGAAATGGGTTGGAGGTGCTGAAGGCTCCCTCCTGGAGCTGGCCAGCCCTGGAGACAGAGGCTGTGCTGTGGGGTGAGCCCAGTGCCTTCCACTGACACGCGAGTGCTGCCTGGGAGCCTCCCGTGGCTCCTGAGGGGAAACATGCCTTTAGTGACACGGCTGAAAAAGGAAAAGGCCTGACAGCAGTTGTTTCCATGACAACAGAAAGAATTGCCTGCAATATTTCAGCTCATCAGCCTGGGAGCAGCCTGTTTGATAGTTATGTACGCATGGTAGGGAGAGAGCAGGAGAGGGGGGGCCAATTATATTGCATTTTCCTTGTCCTTGAATGCCTGTGGCCACAGCAACTGTGGAGGGCAGTTTTTCCTTGCTTTTTGTGTTTTCCAAGTGAGGATGACCTGTGTGTCCCTGGGAAGCACCGCTACAAGCTGCTGGCTGTGAGTCCTGACCCTCCCTGTCCCAGGCTCCCAGGGTCCCGTGCAGGCAGTGGGGACATCTGGCTCCCTGACTGGCAATCAGCAAATAGTTATTTACACTGCAGAGAACATCCTGGAGGGGAAGGAGAGAGTTTGGCAAATGTTTCCAGCATAAGTGATCCACTCTCAGGGCATTCCTCTCTTCCCAGACTGATGATCCAAGCAAGATGTGCATAGCTTTGGGATGGTCTCAGGACTATCCAGGCTTCAGGAAGCGTGTGGGGGGCTCATTGCATCTCCCATTGCCAAAGAGCTTAAAGTCAGTGCAGCTTCAGTCAGCACCCAGTGGCAGGACTGTAGCATTTTTGGTTAGTAGCCCCTGGGAAATGTGTTTTGGAGAAAATATTTGAACGTTCCTTTAAAAATAGATCCCCAGAGACAACAGATGCCAGCCTGCTGCTCATGAGGGAGGCTGTTCTCCTGGCTACTGTTGTGGCTTCTTGATGATGCTTTTGCTTTGCAGTATGAGCAGAAACATTCAAAATAGAAACACTATGGTGTGATAAATGGAACAAACCTACAAGAATCTGTGATGCTTTGTCATCTCTCCCTGGGGTTTGTAAATGGTGCCGTTTACAGCAGTTTGAGTGTGTGCAGCCCTCTCTGCCTTAGTGCCCTTGGTGCAGCTCTGGGCCCTCTCTTTGCCCTCACCTGTAGCTGCCCCTCACTGCTGGGGGACACTTGACCTTGAACCCCACAGCTGGACAGTGCCACGGTCTCGGGGACGTGGCTGCCACTGCTGTGTGACTCCCCTTGCCTCCCCCTTTCCAGCCCCCATTTCCTGGCTTTCAGTCGGTAACACCCCTCTAGAGGACAAGAGAGGGGACCTCAGGGTGCCATTATGGGATGCCAGCAGTTGTTAACAGTCACTGGCAGAGTCACAGCTGGGGTAGCAGGCGCACACAGCCCCCTCACAGTGTCCCTGTGCTGCGGGGTGGGGCTGGGGGAGCTGCTGCTGCTGCCTGGGAAGGAGCCTGGAGAGGCTCCTTGGCCACAGGGACCCACTACTTCTCTTCCCAGCTGGCTGTGAGGGAGTTTTCCCGTGCCTTTCTTCCTTCCTCAGAGGTATCCCAGTAGTGTCAGTCTGGGCCATCAGGGACAGAGCCCAGCAAATAACTCACTGTGGATGTAACTCTCCTTTGGGCAAGCACTGGATGAATTTTTACCGCCTCCCTCCAGACCTGGGGTGCACATGGTGGGTGCTTCATGCCAAGGGAAAGATGGCTAAAAAGGCCTCCCAAACAGGCTGTGGACCAACTGCTCCTGGGCCAGGAATTAATTTCTGTGTGTAGGAACCTGACACCCTGCTCTGTGTGGTTTCTGTAACTTTCTCGTTCTTTCTCAGATGAGTTCAGAGTCTGCTTTGGATCCTCAGCAAATCCAAGCCTTTGACCAGCTCTGCCGACTCAACCGAGGCACCTCCCGAGTATGTACCCCCCATTTTCCCTCTGCTTTTAAACTGATGATGGGCATTTTTCACATTGCCAGGCCAGACAGTGGCACTGGCAGCGAGGGCTCTGGCTTTTCTCTGGGGTTTGGTCCGGTGCTGGCACTTGGCTGTGGCACACTGCAAGGCAGCCACGCTGGAGAATTCACTGGCAGGGAAACCGTGGGAATGCCTCTGGCTTTGGGGCTGGGCCTGACAAGTGTCCATGGGGTGATCCTTTGTGGGTTTGTAGCTAAGCTCTCCTCACTGCAGCTCCCACAGTCCCTCGGATCACTCCCTCCTCCTGTGCCCGTGCTGTCCCAAGGAGAGCGCAGCTCCCCCTGTCCCTGGCATTTTCCTTGTGCCTCCTGCCTCTTTTGGCTGTGGTTGGTGGCACTTTCAGTTCTTTCTGGGTTTGTTTTTCAATTATGTGACTTTAAAGCAACCTAAAGACCCCTGGAGAGTTGTTCAGTTGAGGACTGGTGTCCTGCACGGAGCTCTGTAGGGTCCCTCTGTGCCCTTGGCTTTCCCTGGGGTAAGGTTTCTCCCGCTGCAGCAGGGACACGGTGACGCCCTGGGCTCTCTGTACCCTGCAGGAGCATTCCCAGGGTTTTTTGGGGTTTTTTCCTTGCAGCTGGCTCTCCTGACGGAGCTGGCGCGGGGGGGCCACGGTGACAAGCACGGGCTGCTCAGCGTTTCCCACGGGGACCCGGCCACCAGCAGCGTCTTCCAGAACGAGAACTTCCAGCTGCACCTGACGCCGCCCCCCGTGGCCGAGGAGTAGCGCTCCTGCCGCGGCTGCTCCCGGGCCGTGCTGCCGGAGGGAGCCTCCTCCCCACGCCTCGGCATCTTCCCCCACGGCACCTTCCCCAGCACCCGCTGTGCCCAGCCTCACTGGCCACTGCTGGGTCCCGGCTGGGTGATGCTGTGAATATATCCGGGTGTGATCCCCCAGTAACACCAGAGATAATTAGTGTTTTATACAGTTACAGGAGTGGGCATTCTCTGCCAAGCTCGGCTTTGGCAGCTGTGGGGCAGCTGGGCTGGAAGCTGGAACCCTGGGACAAACTCCAGCATGCTGAGGCACAGGGAGGGCTGCCTGGGCTGACCCGGGGGCTCGTGGCAGCAGCGGGAACTTTTCCAAGTAGCTGAGTCAGCTGTGCCCTGCCCGAGGAGCCTGTCCTGTGCCCAGAGCCCCCGTGCCCCCGTGCTGTGCTGGTTCTGTGGCTGGGGGCCACAACTACGTTCTGTGTTCTGCTAAAAGCAGCTCTTCTGGCAAGGCCTGGTCCTGCTGTCTCATGGCAGCAGCCATGGGATCTGAGGGCACGGAATGGGCAGACCTGGAGAAGGCTGAAGAATGCAGGAAAAGACACCTGTGTGAGCAAACTGACCTGCACACGCTGTGTTCTACCAACCCATTAAAGAGGCCCTTGGTTGAACTTTCCTGTGTGACTTCTGCACTTGTGTGAGTGGGCTGCTGGTAAGAGAAAGATACATCTTGTGCCTGAAGGTGAAGCTCAGACCTGTCCTCTCACCTGTATCTGTGTTGGGGGTGGGAGGAGTGTGTGTATAGAAGAGGTGCCTCAGGCCCTTGGGGGCTGCAAGGGGTAGAGAGTGGGTGTGAAGGGCACTTCTGGTCGCAGAACCTTTAGCACTTTGCTCTCAGCACTGCAACCCAGCATTGGTGCGGGGTCTGTGCTGTTGTCACACACACTTCTCTTCCCCCTGCTCACTTTGGCACTGGCACTTGGGTATTTTGGGGTGCCTTTGGGGTCCCAGCTGCTCCCAGAGCACAGCACCAGGCAGGTGTTGCTCTCCCTGCACACAGAACTCTGCTGGCTGATCCGTGCAGGGCTCACAAGGAATGGCAGGAATACGGGGCAGCACAGCTGCCTCCAAGGAACATGGAAGCACCAGGAGTTGTGCAGAGCTCAGCTGGGCAGCAGCAGTGCCCTGGGGCCCGAGGTGCCCTGTGTGCTCACCTCCTGCCCATGAGCAGAGCTACCCTGGCATGTGTCCATCCTGCAGCCACACCTGGGCACACAGGAACGTCAGGGACCTGAATCTGAATCACTTCAGCTGGGGCAGCTCTTTCCAGGTGAGCCAGAGCTGGGCCATGAAGCTGCCCACCCGGGCCTCGTGTGCTCCCGGGGTCATTGCCCTTCTCTGCCTGGCTCTGGGGCTGTGGCAGGGGCTGCCAGCTGAAGCTGTGGGCAGCCCTTCCTTTGCTGGAAGCCCGGGAATGTTTCTCTCGAGCACGGAAAGCACGCAGGCAGTTAGGACAAGCACAAGGCCAGTTGTTCAGTATTTTATTCAGGAGGAAATATACACACACCTCTCCCTGGCAGGGGGAGCAGCCGGCCCAGGGCACAGCCCGTGTTTGTGCAAAGGAAGGAGCCCCGTTTCCGAGGGAGCGCTCCCGATCCCGAGCCGGGTGTGCGATGGGTGGAGCAGGAGATCCCCGGGCGGGGCCCTGCCCTGCCCTGCCCTCGCCAGCAGCCCCGGCGCTCCCCAGAGCGCCCCGACCTTTTCCAGGAGCAACAGAAGGAAGAGGCAGCTCATTGTGCTTAAGACATCTGAACAAATCCTGGGTAGGAGACACTCACAGCTTGTGGGTATTGCTAATTACTTACAGTTAAGAAAGAATGGATCCTGACGGGGACAGGACGCTGCGGGAGTCTCTGCCACCAGCACCCCCCGAGGTCACCGCGCTCTCAGCCCGTGCCCAGGCAGGGCTGCGGCTCCTGCTTGCCTGCAAACAAGGTGAGCTGTGCCGGGCAGGGGCTCCTGCTCACCTTCCCTGCCCCTGGTGCCCCAGGGAGAGCTGGTGAGGAGCACCCTGCTCTTGGGAAAGGCCCTGCTGTGCCAGCCCACCCATCCTGCCTGGGAAGGAGAAGCCATTCCCAGGGGAGAAAGAGCCTTCTCCTTTCTGGGAGGAAAGCTCAGACAGGTTGGGCAGGAGAGTGAGCTCGTTAAGCTCTCAACTCGGGTTATAATTGAAAGGTTAAATATGAATAAATGCTGTAGGTTTATACATAATGTTTCCTTCTACCTATGGAATGTGTCTGAATGGTCCAAAGACACCAAAATGTTGTTAGAAACTGTAGTTAGCCAAGAAAGACAACCCCGCCCTTAAAAATGAAAAAAATCCTATTTAGTTTTACTACAGCCTTTGTCTAAATGCCCTCAGAAAAACGGAGTATTTTCAAGTGCCTTGTGAGGATGTATCTGTTCATGCAATGGCCCAAGTTCCTCGTTTCACAAGCATTGCACATTTTTATGTAAGTCATCAAAACTATAAAACCTATTATTTTCGTCTGAAAGTCTTAGTCTAAAAAGTACAGCATTACTGTGTATCCACCCATGGAGACTCCCAGACACGTGCATGTGCACAGACACACACTGTTGCCTAAATGTCTTCTAAAGATACTGATTACAAAGTGTATAAAAGTGGGAATACATTGTCAGGATACAGTGAGAGATGGGCCATCCTCTACCACAGACTATACTCTAGGATCAGTCACTAACTGTACACGTTTATCCAGCCTTGGATTCCCCGGGGGCTTCTGGAACGCAAACAGCAGAGCTGCTGCGGGGACACGGGAGCTGCTGCCTCCAGCTCCCCGGAGCTGCCTGGAATCTGAGAGCCACACTTCCATTTCCTAAAAGCGGGGCTGAAACCGAACCTCCTGTGAGACAGCTCCGCTCCCACCTGGCTGAGGGACCCCTGCTCCGAACCTGCTCCTGGACCGGGAGCGACGGAGCGGGAGCCCGAGCCTCCTCTCTCCACTAGGGTGACCTTTGGCTGTATTTTAACAAGCTCACACGCCTCCGAGCCCGTGGGCCACCGCCCAGGGGCATCTCCACGCTGTCCCCAAGCTCTGCCGACACAGTGGTGTGGCTGGTAAAATTCTGTTTGTTTAAACTTCGTTATTCTTCAGGCAAATGCAGGCCCTGAGGCCGTTTGGTCCTGAGCGTCCGGCACCAAAGAGCCCAGGAGGAGGCAGAGGCGGAGCCGAGGGCGGCTGTTCGGAGGTAGTCGCTTCCTTTGCCTGTCCTGGTACTCCCCAGTCCAGTGTGGTATTGGTTAGATGGCCATGCCCCACCTCTGCCTGCTCCCCCTCCTGCCACCTGCAAAAGCCAGACCCCCTTCCCAAGATCCAGGCAGAGAAAAGGGACCAGCTGGATTCAAGCAACTCATCTCCCTCCAGAGCAAGACCTGCCTTCTCAGGAGATTTCAGAGCCTGGCCTGCCTCAGCAGCTGCGCGGTGCATAGCCTGGAGAAAAGTTGGAGGCACTTTGTGCATTCTCTAGCCTGTCATTCCAGCCTGCTGGACGCGTGGTGCCGACAGCCTCGGAGAAGGGTCCCGCCAGCACCAGGGCCGAGGCTGGACAAGGCGCCAGGACAGACAGAGACGGGAGAAGCCTCGTGTAGGTGTTTGAGAAAGAGTTAAGGGCACCTCGGTTTGCTGCTCCAGGCACGCACCCCCCGTGCTCTGAGGGCTCCCTGCCAACAACCCGACGGGTGGAAACATCTCAAGTGGCACGTCCTCCTGTGAGAAGTTGTGTGGGGGTAACCCAGACCAACAAAAGGGCCTGTTCCTGCTAGAAAAGTCTTAAGATTTGTCACTACCTTACGTGCAGATGTGGGAGAGCTGATCAGGCTGAGAACGTGTTAAAATTGCTCAGGCTGTTGCTAGTTCACCGTATGTAAGTCCTGTGACTGCGCTCCCATGACAGGAATCTGACATATCAAGTGCACTGGAAAAAAGGGATTGTCAGAAAAAACAGAAAATAGAAATACTACAAAAGCAACATTACTGAGAAGGAAGCAGACTGAGCCGATGCCGACTGGTGTGGTTACACAGTGGTTTCTATAGTCTCAATCACTTCCATCTCGCACTGCGAGGGCGACAGGAGCGGGCATTCGTCCGGCTCCCAGCTGCTATCCGGGCTGTAATCTTCCTCTGAGCTCAGCTCGGCCACCCCCTCCGTGTCCTCGTCACACGACTCCACGTAGTGAACCCCCACCGCATTGATGCCGGAGTCCTCGGAGCTGGAGGGGGACGAGCAGTGCTCGGGTTTTGGTGTATTGCTCTCCTTTGCGATTAAGGCATTGCGGACGGAGCCCTCGTCGGGCTTTGCGCGGTGCGGGGCGGGCGGCTGGCGCTGCACGTAGCACATCTTGCCGTTGATGCACTTGACGCGGTAGTTGTCGATGAAGAGGTCGGCGATGGTGCAGAACTGCGGCGCCTCGGGCGGCAGCGGCGGCTGGAACGCGGGAGCGAACTTGAGGAAGTGCTCGGTGAGCGACACCGAGATCTGGATGGTGTTGGGGGACTCCCGGGGCCGGACGGGGATCTCGGTGCTGGGGAGCTGCTCCACGGGCGTCATGGGCTGGTACACGTATTTACCTGCGGGGACACAGAGGAGCAGCGCTCAGGGGTTGTTGCCTTTGGGTTAGAACCGAAGCGATGACGTTGACGCCCTTGGACACCGCCAACAGCGCCCTGCTGGCAGCAGCTGCTGCTTCTCTGGCGGCCTCTCCAGCTGTGGATCCTCTGACACCTCGTGCTGCAGGCAAGCACCACCTCCTGTGCCCCAGTGCTGCTCCTCTCCCTGCCCCTGCCTCGAGGACAGCCACAGGACGTGACTAACTCTGGAGAATTTACTCCAGGGGCACAACTCCGTAGCCGTGAAGAGGGAAAGATGCCAAATCTGCCCACCCCACCTTCTAGGAGAAAGGAGACTGACGGGATTCCCAGAGGCCTTTTCCCCCCTCACTGAACACGTCATGTAAGTTCTAGCTGACATCTTTGCTACAATGATCAAAATTTTATTACATCTTTATTATTCCAGTGAGTCTCCTTGCACGTGTTTTCACGTTCTTTGTTTCTTCTAAAATGTGTTTTCCCATATTATAAACCAGGAGTTCATACATGACTACAATTAGAATTTTAAGGCAGAAAATAAGGGAATTTCCAAGCTTTAGAAATGCTTTTGGCATCTTGATTATCTTGTTAAGTAGAAAGAAAATAGGATTATGTTGGTTATATTGAGCAGAACAAAGTGTGAACCGAACATCTTCACTAAAAGAAATAAATAAGAGAGCAGAAAATTTGGACTATGTCAGGAAAAACTGAGAAACCCGAGGCTATGCCTAGGACTGTAAAATGCTGCATTTTATTTGCATGAAGCCTCTGAAAGATTCATGTCTCCCTAGGGGCTCATCCACTGGGAAAGCACAAATTTCCAGAAGCCTTGTGAGTAGTGGGGCTGTCGGAGAGTTTCGCTGCAGCTCCTGCCTTGCACAGGCAGCAAATGCAGCCAAGCACGGAGCGGGGTGCGGCTGGAGCTCTCCGGGAGAGGGGCAGAAGGCTCCGGCATTGTCAGGTTGAGTGCTGGTGTGTCCAGCCCAGGGGTAGGTGCAGCCCTTTCCCCGAGTTACCCATTCCTTTGGAACATCGCAGAATGGCTCGCGTTGGGAGGGACCGTAAGGATCCCGGAGTTCTGATCCCTCTGCCGTGGGCAGGGGCACCTCCCGCTAGAGCAGGGCTGGGCTCTGGGCAGCAGAGAATCCCCCCGAGGCTGGGGATGGATCCCTGCCAGGCCTGGGTAGAGCTGGGGCCCCCACCCAGCCCGTGCTCTGCCAGCTCCGGGACGTCATCGGGAAGGAACCTCGAGCCCCGGGAAGGAGCCTCGAGCCCCGAGAAGGAACCTCGAGCCCCGGGAAGGAGCCTCGAGCCCCGGGAAGGAGCCTCGAGCCCCGGGAAGGAGCCTCGAGCCCCGGGAAGGCTTCTCCCACCGCGCTGTGCTGCGGGAAGGGAAACGGCTCGTGTGAAAGTCGGCTGGGACTTGCAGCCCCCCTAGCCCCAGGACAGGGAGCACGGCAGAGAGGCCACGGAGCCGAAGGAAGAGCTCCGGAGCGTGGGAGAGGCTCCCGGCACGAGGAGGGAAAAGCCCACCCGTGTGCCACGGGAGGAGAGCGCAGACAGAGCTGGCAGCAGAGGGAAATGTGTGAATAGCTTTGACCAGCTCCCCTCAAATACCTCCTCCAGTGTTTTCTCCCTATGATCTGCGGAATGGTAATTGTTAACAGAGCCATGGGGAAAGCTCAGTGACAAACAAATCAAGCTTTTCCCCCGTCTGCTTATGGCTGGCTGACAGAAAACACAAAGCCATCCTCTCCACTTGCCATCTCTTTGCCATGGTGGAGTTCCTAAACCTGCTGTGACTCAGAGGAATGAGGAGTGCTGGCATCCAGCAGCTGCGGGCTCCAGCCACAGGCAGAGCACAGCTCTCACTCCTGCAGCTCAGACCCTTGCTTCTGGCAGTCTCTGAGCGATGGGCTCCCTTGGAGGTTTCTCAAATCTCGTGGACAAGAACTTCCCTAGGAAGCTCCTCACCTTCCCAGCCACAGCAGCAGCCCACGGCTTCCTGCCATCTGCTGCTTCCCAGAAATCCTTCTGTGAAATTAGTGAACATTAGATATGCCACTGCCTTGCAAAGCCCCACAGCTGATGATTACAGTGCTGCTGGCTGGGATGGTGTCTGATAAATTCAGCTCATGGAAACTGAAGTGCAGCCTGCCCTTGCCTGAAACCACGATGCTCAATTTATCCATAGATTTGGAGTGCTTCTTTGGGAGTGTGGGCTCCTTTGACAACCAATGATAAAATAAAACCAGATACTGGTGAAAAACATTTATTCAATTCAATTCTGTGCCACCTCTGTTTGAAGAGTCCAAGGAAGGGTCCAGTGAAGATTTTACCAGGATGAAGAAAAAAGGCATCTGCACAACAGGACTCTGTTTTTCCACTTAAAACAGCCACCACGTGCTGGCAGAAGGATGTTGGGAATAGAAAGTAATGGATTTAAGCCAAGGAAGCTTACAGCACGGGCATGGAATGGTAAAGCAAAGCCTCCTCAGTTTGACTTCCTTGGTGTTTGTTTTTCCCCTTTTGGGAAAGAGGCAGCTGAGGAGCTGCTGGGAGCTCAGCTGGCTCTTCCTCCCTGCGTGTCTCGGGGCTGCCCTGCTGGCATTGATTCCAGGGCAGGAGCACAGGGTCCTGAGCACAGGATTTCAGAGCCTGTCTGTGTGACCTGCAGGGGCTGGAACGTTCCTCACGCTCCAAGGAGAAGCTCTGCCAGGGCAAAGCAGACATCGCCCAACACCCAACAAAGAGAATTTCCCATGTTAACTGATTTCTGCATTTCTTTAGAATTCTGGTGTAAGTTTGTCAAGTCTTAGCTGTTTTTAGAGGCAATTTTAGACAGATTAAACTTGTTTCAGAATATGACCAGGCGCTCAGAACTGGGACTGTCAGATTGGATCATGGACAGTGCTGTGCTCCCAGCCTCAGCTACCACTCCTCACCCTGCATAATGCATGGAAACACATCAGCCAGGATGCAGCCTATGAAAAATAAATGCAGAAATTAGAAGTAAGATTGCCCCCAATTCCTGCAGCTTGCAGGATTCCCAGAGCTGGCTTTTTCACTAGAAATGTCCCTAGATGCACAAGTTCCCAGGTTCTCTTATAATCTGTCTCAATCTGATCAAACACCCATGGAAATCAACAGCAATAGTTTGCTGACTCGGAACAGCTGGTAACAGTCTGTGATAAAACAGCAATTTGAGCACCTATTCTGATCCATCCCATTTAATAAAGTAGCTCAGAACTTATTGCCTATTTATTCCAAGTCAGCTGAAGAACTCTCTGACTGCGCTGTGCTGATGAATGCTCCTGTAAATGACAGTGTTGTGCACAAATACAGATGTCACACATTCACCTCATCCCAAGCTGTTTCCTGGGTCACTTCCCCACCACTGCCTGTGTGGAAAGTGGTGAAGGAAAAATATTGCACATGTCAAACACAAACTCCAAATCCTGTGAAAAGAATTTTGCTGCATTTGCAGAAGTCTGGGAAGTTCTTGTGCACTTTAAGAGCTGCTGTGAAGAGGTGTCACAGTTCTGGCTCTGCACTTCCCCCACCATGGCAAAAGGGCTCAGGGGAAACAAGAGCCTGCTGCTCTCCTGGAAACAGCGACTCTGCAAAGTCAGGCTCTGCCAGAATGAGTGCCATGGTAAGTCTTGGTTGTCCATGACAGCCACTGCCTGACAGGTGAGAGGATGAAATGAGAGACCCCAGCAACAGCTCTACAGGCTACACTTCACCATTTGTCCCCCTGAGCCTGCTCCATGCTCGGGGCATTATCCCCCACCAGCACAACACTGCTCCTCTGTCTGGCCCCTCGCAGTGACAGCAGCCTGTGCACAACCAGAAAGGGACAATTGTTTCTCCATTTCTTCAGCTGGCCCTTGTGCCAGCACACAAACCAAATCCCCAGGGACCTGGCACATGCCACAGCCAATACTGCAGAACAACCATTCAGATATGTCCAAGGAAGCGAGTGCTGGGCAGTGCTCATCTCCCTGTTGCTCTGTGCACAGGAATAGGATTTCTATTGCCAAATCAGACGGATTCTGTTCCCCAAAGCCTTGGCTCCATGCCTCCACTGAGCCTGCCAGCAGGCTAAGGCAGGATCCAGCAGAGCAGGGAGCTCTATCATCACCTGCACATCTCCAGCAAACTCGGGCAACTTGGAAAATATTTTATGTTTGTGGCACTGATAACCAGAACTATGTGGCTGATTGACTGGAAGCTGTATTAGAGAACCTCCTGCTTCCAAAACCCCAAACCAAGCCTTGAGAAACAAGCCACGAGGTCACTTCTGATTTTTTGCTAATTGGGCAGTCTGCATGCATCCTCACCAAACAGACACAAAACAGCAGCAATTTCCGTGGCTAATACAAAATAACTTAACCATGAAATAAGCAGAGGTGCTGCTGGAAAATTTTCTTTTCTGCTTCCCTCCATCCCAGCATTCTGGTTTACCTCTAACACTCATTAACATGCTCAGCCTATTGAAAAAAAAAAAGTCCAGCTTTCAGGAGGGAGGTTTCTCATAACAAATTCTCCAGTTTTACCCTCTCAAAATGCTACTTTAGAAGACTTAGTCCCAATAAATAACACCATGAATTGCACTGCACTTCAGAAAATGGTAAGAGAGAGCTGTGGATCTTATGAGTCTAAGTCAGCAATACATACCATGGATATTTGTTCACATGCAAGGCATTTAGACATCTATTAACTGAAAGAGAAAAGCTTTTTTCACATGTGTTCTTCCCCCTGCAGCTGCTGGAACAAATATTCCTACATCCTCCCATCTGCCAGCTCATCTATCTCCAAAAATCAGCAAGGTTAATGAAGACCTGCTACTTGTGGGCTGTTGAATGTGAGCTGGCTCAGCTTAGGAACTGCTCCCATGTGGGCTGAGCCCTTGTGCAAGTCCCAAGCAGAGGTGGGCTGAAGGTGAACTGGCTCTGATGCCAGGGAATCTCCATGCTTTGGCTGTGATGGATGCTCCAGAGGGGCTGGAGCTGTGACCCCAGGGCACAGTCCAGGGCTGCCACAGGCCCCCAGTGAGGGTGGGGAGGGAGGTGTCCTGTTCACCAGCAGGGAGCTGCTCCCTATCCACTGCTGCCTGGGTGCTGCCTGAACATCCATCCACCTGTGTAACAGCAGCAGCCATCCCCTGGTGAATCCAGTGGGATTCTCACCCCAGCTGTGCCAGCCTTTCCTACTGCCACTCGCAACCCTGCCAAAAAATTCAGCTCACACAGGAGGGGAACTGGTCCCACTATGAAGAACATAAACCCCCTCTATTAAACACCACACAGCTCTGAAGGAGTGAAGGCAAAGGAAGCATTCATAATGCATGTGTGACAGGAGACAGCGCTGCCTTGGAGGGGTTCCACACGGTGCCAAGGAGAGCTCCCTGCACAGCTGCCCCGGGTGTGGAAACCTTGGTGCTGAGCTGCCCGAGCACTTGCCGGCTTTCCTGGCAGCAGGAGGCGGAGAGCAGCCCAGCGCTCTGCCGGCGGCACCCGCTGCCCATCCCCTGGGGACAGCCCCGAGCCGGAGCCCGGCCCGGCGGTGGCACAGCGGCCCCAGCGCAGGACAAAGGCTGTCACAGCCACCGGGGTTCCCAGGGTCCCCCAGGGCAGTGGGTGGCACAGCTTCGCCAGCCCGGCCCGAGGGCACGGGAAGGCAGCGGGCAGGGATTCACCCCGGCACAGCAGAACCTGGGGGCAGGGGAGGGTTTCCCCCTTCACAGCAAAGCCCACTGCACAGCCTGGGCAGGTTTCTGGAGGGCACTGAGAACCCTCAGCCTGCTGGGGTGCCCATCACACCTGTTGTTGCCAAGTGCCCAGCAGAGCAGAATTCCATCGGGAAATGAGATGGTGGGCTGGGCACCGACCTGGGGTTGCTGCTTTCCAGCCCTGCCTGCTGTGGCCTTCCTCCTCCTCCTCCTCTCTCCAGTTATGTGCACAGCTTGGAACAACAAACCCTTGCAAACGAAGCTTTCCCTACCCATAAATACTCACCGAGGACTACCACAACTCCAAACTACACTTAGAGCACAGCACTAAGTTTTCCAGAGGGGCAACAATAAATGGAAGGAGAAATCCAGAGCACATTTACAGATGGCACATGTGAAAAACCCCACTGCTCACCAGCCTGCACTTCTTTGTGATGTATGGTGATGCCTTTTTCTGGTCTTAAAATCAAGAGTCAAACATGGTTAGAAGGGAAAAAGGGATTTTACCCCTGTAATTATTTTAAGGATCCTTATGTGCACCATGGCCAGGTGGAATGCACCTCCACGAAATGCCCCACCTCAAAGATCTGGGATCACATTAGAGGTGTCACTAATTAGCACATCTATCAAAGATTCCCCAGTGAGAGGCTCCAGTGAGCCCCCTCCCCAAGGAACCTTCCCCTGGATGGTTCTGTCTCAGGTTACAAAATGTGTTCTGGAGAGGCCCTTGGGCTCTGGGCACACTGATCCCTCACTGCGAAGCTGCTGAAATGTTCAGTGTGCCAGCTTAACAAACAAGTCCAAGAATGGAGGCAAAAAGCACTGAGAATACAGAAATTGTAAAAAGGTACAACAGGGGTATAAAAGAAAAGACAAAAATCATCCTGGCATCAATGGAATAGACATCATATCATATGGGCTGCATGGTGAACGTAAGCTGTGGAATGAGCCACCAGAGGAAATGGAAAACATTTCAGGACACTGAGGCACTGCCAGATTTCCAGGCTCAAGTAGAGCTGAACTGAGCCACTGGTGGTTCTAATAAGGCATAACTGAAATGATTGTCCACCTTGAAGAAGCCTCATAGATAAAGATATGCAGCACCTCAGTGCAAGTGATATTTCTGCCTTGCATTTTGCCCAAAGAACTTTGAAAAAGCACTGAGATTTCTCAAACAAATTTCTAGTGTGGGGAATGCAAGCAGAACATGCTGCACACCTGCAGGAATTCTGGCAGAACTAGAAGGCCCAGTAAAGGATCACAGAAGAGACTGCAAGGGCACAAATCAACTCAGCAAAGGAACAACAGGAAAAGAAGCCACGCACCAGGACCTGAGCAGGCTGGAAGTGCAGCAGGAAGGGCTGGCAGGCTTTGCCCCAACAGAAATGTGTCACTGCAAAGGGCTCCTTCTCACAGCAGCACCTCCATCCGAGCACTGAGTCCATCCCACTCCAGACCCCATCCAGGCACAGGGAAGAACCAGTCCAGTGATGTTTTGGCAGTGGCTGCCCAGGAGCAATTCCATGCAGCTGCCAGCTCTCTCCCGTGGAGGAGAGGTGTTCCCTCCCTGCTGTACAGCCAGACAGCTGTGCCAGCCCTGACTCGACGCTTTTCACAGGAAACCAACACAGGGGGGAAAAAATCAGAAAGTTTTCCCTCATCAAATTTGTATTTTAATGCCCTTTTGTCTTGATCTGTTTTAAATACAAAAAGGATCATGACAATACGTGCTGTGAGCTGTCTAAGCCTTTGAGGAGTTTCCGTGCACATCAGCTTAAGAGCAGGTAATGCTTAAATGCAAACAGACCCTGGAGCTTCCTCCATCATCCCTGCTCTTTCCTCTCATTGCTTACACGGATTTAGTGGACTTAAAGAAAAAGCAACCCTGAAGGGCTTGAGAGATGCTCCATGCAGCCACAAACCCTCTTAAAGGGGCCGGGTTTGCTCACTCACCCTGGTAGGGGAGCAGAGTACCCACACCCAGGGAGGCAGTGAGCAGCAGCACACACCATGTGTGTGGGTTCTGGAGGAGCTCTTTGCTGCCAGTATCTGGAGAATGCCACCCATGCCACAGGTGCTCCATGCCCTAACCCCAGCTCCATGCTGGGTTCCAAAGCCACAGGCATGGAAAGCACGACACAGCCCCGGTTGCCTCCACTGGCACAGCAGCTGGGCAACACTACCCAAGCTCTGAATCCAAGGATATTCATCTTCCAAACCCACCCCCAAAGGCCAGAACAGCCACTTCTTACACATTCCCCTGAGAAATTTTATCCCCCAAGTTACACTAGATATTTTTAAAATTCAGTAGAGAAAATAGCAAAAAAATGGCTTAGTGCTAAATATTTATTCGACAACCCCATCCCTGTGCACCATCTGCTCAAGCTTCAGCAGCCCCTGGTTTCCATGCAGCCAGTCCCTGTGCTGATATGGAAACAAAGCAACACAAGCACAGCTCCATGTCATACCACCCAGAAAACCATGGCATTGCCTGGCAGTCAGAGGCACTGGAGACACAGGATCCAGGCGTCTCTCAGGTGTGTGGTATGTGCTGCAGGGGACACCTGGAGCCTCTGCATGTGATGGAATGCTTTCTTGGGAATTCTCAAATAAGCAGAGCAGCTCACCAGGCCCTTGAAGGAAAGGTCCTCTCCAAAGACCTGCACTCTGCACCCACAGGGGGCAGGAGGTTGGGTTTTGGAATGGACACATCTCTGTGGCCACAGGGTCTTCCTGGTGGCTGGCAGGAGAAACAATGGCCCGTGGGATGTGCAGTACCTGTGCTGCTCCCTTCCTGTGCCAGAGCCCAGGATCTCCTGCTGGCACATCATCTGTGCAGTGGCCATGCAGGAGCAGGAGCCTTCAGGCTGGACAACACCACGTCCTTCAGTGCTGGGAACAGGGTCTTGTTCCCAGCACACCCTTTTAACCCTCACCCCAGTGCTGTTCCTGGTGCCTCATGCACATCTCCATTCACACGCCATTCAAACCAAGCTATTTCTACCACCAGCCTCTCGAGAGCCCATTTCTGGGGAATTTAAAGGACTGCTTGTGCCCAGAACACTTCCCATGTGGAGATGGGGAGTGCAAAGACAGGCACCAACACTCCCATTGGAAGGGGGTGGGATCCAGCAATGCTCTGCATGAACAAATAGAAGCTCAAGTACCACCACTGGAGGTGGATCAGGTGGGTATCACATGGAGCCACGGTGTCACACAGTGCCACTGCAGAAAAGTGACTTGAAGCACCTGGACAGTGCAGCTGGGAGCACACACAGCTCTCTGCTGTGGCACGGTGAGCCAGTGCTGGCAGAGGTGGGAGCATCACCCTCGGCTTCACATCCAGAGAGTCAGGATCCCACAGGACCAGCTGGAGAATGGCTCCTGCACCAGCAGATCAAGGTTTACTGGCACAGGGAGGAAAAACAAAGCAAAAGGTGAGTGTCCTTCCACCTGCCCTGCCTACAGCTGGGCTAATGCTGGTGGGCTGCAGGAAGGCTGCAAGAGCTGGTCAGTCCACTGTGCCACACCCGATGTTGTCCCAACTTTTCACGAGGGACATGGGGGACGAGTGAGGGAGAGAGGGAGTGAGGGAGAGAGGGAGGGAGTGCAAACACCTGGAGTGGGGCTGTGGCTCAGGAAAGCACTGAAATCTAACCAGGCAGCCACGCAGCGTGGAGCAGCCAAGCACCCTGCCTGGAACAGCTGCAGGTGTGTGCCAGCACCAGCATCACGTGTCAGGGAGAGGGACAGACAGAGGCTGGCACAGAGCTGGGCACAGCAGGGAGTCATTTCAGGGCTGGGTGCAAGTACACAACCAAACAAGCAGCCTCGAGAGCAGACGTGTGGGCTCTCGAGCTCCGCAGTGAGAACAAGAATACAAATGCATGCCTCTTGCTGAAATTGTTTTACAACATAGGTTATGTATAAATTCCAACTGCTACGTGGCCTAAATTAAAGCATGGCTATGTTAAAAACAAGGCCCGGTTGCCAAGCAATCAGTTTTCACTCTTCCAGTAGGTTTTTGACTTCCATCTATGTGAATATACTCAACTATCGCCAAAAAAAATCTCCAAATTGCACAAACTGCACTTCCTGAATTCTGTGATCAGTCACTACATAAAAATTGATTAGTGGAAGAATCAAAGCCATTATGAAAACATACTCTGCATCTTGTGGGCAGATAAATTCATGGAGATGCTGGAAGAAAAACCACAACACATTAAGCCAGGGTAACTTTATATGCAGAGAGAGAGATGCTCTACCTGGAATCCAATCTACTGTCAACCAGCTTTTGCTTTAGTGTGAGCTGGTGCCATCCATCAGCAGCTGAGCCCACACTGTCACAGCTCTCGTTTGGGAACATCTTACACTGTTTGTGAGTAAAGCATTTTGCTTTTTGTTCTTTATAGCAACACAGTTTTCTAGTAGAGCCTCACCAGTGTGCAGAGGTAAGTCACCAAGGCTGGCAGTGAGTCATGGAGTGTACAGCAGCCCTGGTTAAATCCATTACATAAGAACACCCCAAGATGTCCCTGCTCGACAAGCCCGGCTCTGCTGCTCGCAGCAACACGAGCGGTGACAAAACGTGTTCCTGATGAGCACACAGGTGCTGCCAGGAAATTGGAGGTCCTGTGCCAAGCATCTGAGAGGCCTCTCCAGTGCTTCCAGCAGACCTGAGCAGTGTCAGCTCTGCAGACCCGCAGGGTGGAAGTCACAGCCGCGACAGTCTTGTGACTCAGTCTCGTGGGACAATACAAGGCTATGACCACAGGCTGCCATTTAAGACCCATGAAACATCCATCAAGAACCACAAGGGAAGGAAGATGTGACAGCAGGCACTTTTGCATCGGGCACTGGCATTAAGCAGGCTTGCAGATTCAAGCTGGCAAACAGATTCCCTCACCTGCAGAGTCCAGGAAGGAAGCCACACGCTCGCCACAGGCACTGAGCTCCATGCAGATTTTATCTTTAGGCTGTTCCTCTGCAGTGAGAAAAGTGCCAGCAGCCTCTCACCATGCAGGGTTCAGGAGACCCCGAATTCACAGACAACCCCACCAGCTGACGAGACACGAGATTAATGAACTTTTCCTTCAGAAGTATTTACTTCTGGTAGGAAACATCCCCAGCCTTGTCCTTTCAGGCTTCAGAAAACCAGCACTTTGCCCTTCAAGCAGCCACGGAGGAAGGGTGTCAGTTATCTGCCACTCTCTGAGTCTCTTACCCAGCAGATCACTGAGTTTGGGACAAGCAGATATATGCCTCTCAGGTAGATAGACAGATTACAGAACAGCCTCATAGTCATGCATGACAAAGAGTTTTTGGCTGGCAGGAAGTGTTTTGGTACACAGGTCCCTTTTTCTCCGGCTTCTGGAGGAAGAAGTGCAGTGATTTCTGTTCAATCATGTATGAGCTGTACAAGAGTGAGTCCTACGAGACACACTGAGCAAGTAGCCTGAATTCTGAGATTTTCCTGTGATCTAATTCTGTTAAGTGATATCTGGGCTTTTGTTAATAATAACAGAACATGCATGTCTCTAAACATTATAGTAAGGATTCAAAATGAGTGCCAGCAGGTTCCTCCAGAGGCACTGACGTCCCCACAGGGTACAGTGGATCGACACACGTGGGTTCTCTTAGCAATGGTACATTCACACTGTGATTTCCACGTTATAACTAAAACCCGAGGAACAAAATGCCATCCAGGTCTGGGATGGTGCACCCATAAAACCTGGCAGTGTTTCCCCTTAGAGTAACACTTCAGAATATATTAAGCTGACATTCTTTCCTTGGTTGTGTACAGCTTAGTGAAACGAAGCTGGAATATCACAGCTCTTCAAAATACAGGTGAAGAGAAGATCTTGCACAGCCACAGGCAACAAATCCTCATTAAAACTCTTTTCCCATTACAAACTGCAACATCCACCTTTCTGCAGCTCCTGCCTGGCACTCAGCATAATGCCTTGCTCTGTGCACAAACATTCTGTCCGGATTCATGGACTTAACAGGATGAATGCTCAAATCCTTTTCACAGCAGAAGTAAATTAAAAATGCCTATTTCTCCCAGGATTTGTGGTCATTCTCCCTCTAGACCAAGCTGTGTTTTCTGGGAATTCCCAGCCCTAGAGCTCCTAGCCCCACTGCTCAATTCCACTCTAGACAGAGTTTTCCATGAAGAAAAATGTATGAGCTCCTCCAAATACTCAGAATTTCAAACGCAAGCATGTTACAACTCCCTTTCCCTGTTTATTCAATCAGTCATCAGGATGTAGTTTTGCCCTGTAGAACAGTAATGCTGGAAATTCAAGTTGCCATCACCACTGGCTGCTTCCAGTGATCTCCAGGCCCCATCACCACGTGCAGCCAGGGACACACCCGGAGCACCGGAGCACTGCTGCCCTTCTGCTCCCTCCTGGATGAGGAAACGAGTTGTGCAGCCACCACAAACCAGTGTAAGGAAACCCACTGGAACAAGAGCAAGGCTTTTGGAGATGGACAGTGTGTGCTGTGCTGCAGAGCACCCCAGGGCTGCTGCTGCTCCACTAACACCCAGGGATCCACAGACGCTGGCTGCAGGCAGGCACAGCTCCTCTTTCGACCCCCAAACCCTATCAGGGAGCACCTGAATTCATCCCCACACCATCTCAGCTCACTTAGCAGCTCTGTCAAGGAAAGCAGGGCTGCCTCACTGATTCCCTGCTCACAGTTCCCATAGTCAGACTGGGGTCTGAATAATTACAGGGGCTTGGGAGATTGTCAGAACCCCTGCTGATGGCTTCTGTTGCTGGAGAGGGAGAAACACCTTGGAAATGCTGCTGGTGTGCACAGAGCTATGGAAATGCTGCACACATCACTGTGTGGCAGGGGAAAATGCCTGCACCTGGGCCAGGTGTGTCCCTGCCAGAGAGCAGGCAGGAGCTGCCATGGACACACCACATTGCTCTCCCTGGAACAGGTTTGATCGAGGATCTCAACAGAGAACTTTCACCAGCTTCGTGCGACAGACAACAAATGTTTTCATTTTAAAATGTTATAAAAGAAAACTACCAGTGATTCAAGCAGAGAAGAATGTGAGCAGCAGTATCTGCTCAGAGCACACCCAGGTGCAGTGACTGTGCTGATTTGCCTCGTGCCCTGGCTGCAGCTGTGGGCAATGGATAAGGGACAGCCCCCTTATCTGGCCAGCACACAGCTGGGACCAGTGAGACCCCAGCCACATGGACTGTGCCTCTGCTGGGTGCCCTCAGACACAGTGAGGAAGCAGTGGAGCTCTGAGAGCCAAGAGAAACCCTGGGCTGCCTGTTCAGGTGAACAACAAATGTAAATATACTCTAGTTCTACATCCCCAGAATACTGCTGGCATGGCCAAACTTAGAGAAGCCCTTCTCCCCGAAGCCACCCAGAAAACTCGTGCCCTTTGTGGCAAGCCACCCATCACACAAACCCATTTTCTCCTCTTGGCTGAAAAATGACAGCTCCTTGGATCTCTTGCCAGGCCTGGCTGACCTCGTGCAGCACCTGCCAGGTCTGGCTGCAAGCTCCAGCCTAACAGTGCCGGGATGTGTGATGCATGCCAGGAAGCAGGAAGCCAATCCAAGGCACACCTACCACCTAGCAAACTGCAAGAGAGGGGGGAGCAGGTGTATTTCTCAAAACCTTTCCTGCCACCACGATCTTGTTCCTTGCCTGAGCCTGGCCACTGTGTTCCCTTCCTGGGCACCCAATGGAGATCTCACACCTTCCCCATGCTTGGTTTGTTTTCTTGTAAAGGGTCCAAACAGCTGATCCTGTAAAAGTGGTGGAACTGAAATTTAATTGCTGCATTTACTTTTCAATATAAGATGTGCAAGAGGCTTTAAGAAGCTAAAAGCTTGGTTTTTGATGCTGAATCAGGGGGAAAAAGGCATAGAAAGGCTAATATAAGGTGGCACAATCACTGTCTATTGATGCAACTGCTGTGGAACCACGATTCATCATGTATTATTGATAATTGCAGCATAATGTACCGAGGGGTTTGCAGGGTGTTTAACAGAATGCAAGATATTCAGATTACAAATGAACCCAGTTGCAAGAGAATGCTCTTAATTGTATCAAGCCTGATGCCTTCGCTCGCAGTTAATTCTTAGGAAGTAGAATTAGCAAAATGCAGTCAAAATCCTGCTGTCAGGTCAGGACAGATGCAAACCCCGAGGATCTGATCCCTTCTGACATAAGCAGGTACCACCTCAGAGCCAGCAGCCTCACAGCCAGCATCAGTGCAAATCACAGCTGCAGTGGAAATCCCGAGGTGAGGAAAGGGAGGCAGGCACCTTGCTGCAGACCTGCCTCTGGCGTGTTTTCTCTGGCTCTGGATAAAGTAGATCGGAGTAATTTAAGGCTCTCAGCTTGCATCTAATAAACTAAACCTCACAAGGCTGTCAGAAGGGACTGGAGGAAGGTGAACAGGGGGCTGCCAGCCCGGCAAAGGGAATGCACGCAGGGCACAGAGCAAGCAGGAGAAATGTGGGACAAACACAGGGGCTGAGGTCAAAAACACCTCCTGGGCCAACGCCTTCTTCCGTGCGGGGAGAAGGACTCCGAAGCTCGAGCCCTCATCCTGCTTCCACGTGGAGACTGGAGCCGGCACAGCCTCCCGGCAGCAGCAGGCGGGGATGTTGTGAGCAGCAGGGAGGAGGTGAGGTGTTCCTGCGCTCCCGGGCACAGCCCGGCGCCTCCAGCGACAGCCGAGGCAGCGCAGCCCCCTCCCACCCCTGCACCCTTCCATCCCAGCACCCTTCCATCCCAGCACCCGCCCACCCCAGGCTCCCCGGGCACACGCGTCCTGCACGTTTTTCACGCACCTCTTACGGAGGCTGTACCTGGGTTCAGAGCTCCCCAGGCACGGGAGCGCATTAGAAAAACACCACACAAGGAAATCTGCTCCCCACCGAGGCTGAAACGGACCGAAAAGGACCTAAAATAAACTCCAGGCTTAGACACAGAAGCCAGACAGGCACCCCGGGCAGCTGAGGCTCTCGGAGCTGTTGGATACACCGAACGGTCTCCCTGCCAGCTATTATTGCCATTTCACAGACAGAGCAACACCCGAGGTAAAGAGAGTGCCTACAGTACTGCTCACTTCCGAGCATGCCAGCCACAATGGCTTTGGGGAATTCAGACTGGCTTCTTTCTCAATTATTCCTTCCATAGCCAAGTGGCTCTGCAACGCTAAATTGCTCCTGTCACTGAAGTAAGCAGATGTGATCCTGAATACACATGAGGAGACAATCTCCTCATCACAGCATGGTGAGTGTTTGTAATTTCTCAGTGTAAGTGCACTTTAACTGAGCTGACATTCTCCAGGACCTTGACCACTGATGGAAAATAATTCTTCAATGGCCCTTTTAATTGATGCAGAGCTTCCTGTACCCCAATACAGCTCTTAAGAGTCACAGAAAAGCACTTTGAAGAACCCTCTGAGGATTCCCAAGTCGGTATTAGAGCACTGCGTTTATGGAAGATAACTCCCAATGCTGTTTAATTACATCTCTGACCTCTATACAATTTCCCATTATAGACCTCATTCTTACCCCTTTTAAGTCCAACTCAACTCATTCTACAGGAGCAGGATACAAAGAGATCCTTAGCTCTGAAATTTGCATTGGGAAGTGAGGGGCAAGAAGGGAGCACGCTTCTCCATGGTTTCCAGAAGATTAAACAAGGCAATGAAGGGTGCGACTTCCTTTAAAATATTCCATTTAAAATCCTGGTTTTGTGAGGCAAAGGTATCTTAATGGTTCCTTAGCCATAAAGGAGGAATTGAGAAGGAAGTCTGTACTTCTTGCAAATGCTATAACTATTTTTAAATCTTACAAGTGCCACACAGAAGCAAAGGGTTGGATGGGATCTCAAGTGGTCTTTCCAAGAGGGAAGCAGCTCCATGTAATGCCTAAGAGACACCAGTCTAAGCCTTCCCTGAAGGACCATGACTCCTCACCTTCTCAAGTACTCTGTTCCCCTGCTTCATTTCTCTTTCTAGCTGTGATGTTTTCCAGTGTCCAAACCTAAACTCTCCTTGTCACAGGTAAGGGATACCTGGTTATCTGCCACATCTGTGCAGAGGAGGACTCAAACACAGCTTCTCTGCAAGGCTACCTTACACTGTTCATAGCTCATCATCCCTCCCTCCTTCCTCCCTTCCTTTCTTGCTCCCTCAATCTCTTAAAGCCCAAGCACCTTTCCTTTTGTACCCCCTTGTAAAGCATATTTTCTAAGCTGATCTCCGTGATCTCCTCCCCAGTTCTCCTACAGCTCTATAAAGTGCAACACTCAAAGCTCAGCCCATCAGCCTGGTTTCCTCATCACCGAGCTGAAGAGACTAATTAAATTGCACGCTTGCCATGCTCCTGGTAATGCATCCCAAAGCGAAGCCTGGGGTTCTGGGTTTGGCTTTTCTGCCACAGACCTCCTGCTGCTGACGCACAGGCAGTTTGTGAGCCATCCTAATCCCCAGATCCCTCTCTGCAATGTCACTTCTCCAGGTGTTCCCAGCTCCATGTTTGACTTCCCAATGCCAGGACCATTCCCAGATGATTTTGGGTAACATCTCCAGTTTACAACACCATTTTCAGCCCTGATGCTGTACTCCAGAGTGCTCACAAGCTTTTATATCTTGATGGTGACCACAAATAACTGAGACCAGGGAAATGTCGGGAAGAATCTAGGTCATAATTTGAGGGCCTTTGTGCTGTAAATCCAACACCAGTGAGACATCCCTGTTCCTGTGCAGCAGGTGCTGTGGCACCTTCTCACAAAGCCAGTTGTGCCACACAGTTCTCAGGGCACAGACAGAAGAAAATCTTTTGTCCTGAACTGCTTTCAAATGAGCCCAGATCAAGGCAAAATTCCTGAAATGAGTATTTAATTGATATAGAAGCTTGCATCCAAACAAAAGCTAGGCTTTTTCCCCATGAAATAAAATTTGTAAAAGTGCGTGTGAAGGGGAATCTGTGTAGGATTACAAGGAGAGAGGGCAATGGCAATGGATTTAAAAGGAGAATGGGATATCAGGAGTCAGGGACACCTTCAGCAGCATCAAGTAGACCTCACATAAGGGTCCAGTGTTAACCCTGACAATCCAGGCTTTAAGATCTCCAGAACACAACATGACCCAAGTGCACGGCTCCATCACCATTTCCTGACCTCGCATCAACACGCTGCTGGGAAAGCCTGCTCTTCAAGGCTCTGCGTGATTAATTATTCAACAAACTATGTTTGGACATCCACGGTTCAATCTCAGCCTCCATGATTAGATACATCAGGATCTTGAATACCGATATTAAAGTCGTTGGGTGCCTTTTCACCAGAGTTGGCTCAATACTGGATTTTGAAGCTATCTGCTATATATAGCCTAAAGCAGTTACCTCTCTGCTCAAAGGGGTTTATGCTCGTAAAAAGAAAACCATTAGCACCGAGAATGAAGTGGCTGGTGCGAAGGACAGCGGTGCCCAGTCAATGCCACAGCCCACCCTCCGGCCGGCTCAAGGGGGCGAGGGGCACTGGGACCCCAGGCCCCGAGAGAACTCTCCGGGCATCGCTGCTACCGCCCCTCCGGGAGCAGCGCCCGAGGTCAGGGTCCCACTGGGGTCGCCTCGGCACGGACAGCTCCGGGAGAGGGCTGCTCCCGGCCGCGGGGCGGGACGGGACGGGACGGGACGGGACGGACAGAACGGACGGGCGGAGAGGCAGCGCGCGGGGACCGACAGGACATTGGGGACGGCCGGGATCGCGCGCCCCCCGCCCGCTCCCTCGCCCCCTCACTCACAGTGGCACCATCCCAGGTGGCAGCACCAGTGCAGGCGGAAGCAGCGGCCGTGGCTGTGGGTGGCGCAGAGCGAGAGCCCGTCGCAGGGCTGGAAGTCGGGTCTGCCCGCGCAGCTGCGGGCGAGCGCCTGAGCCTCGTCCAGCTTCTCGCTCTTCGCCGCCGCCGCCGCCCCGCTCATGGCGCCGCCGCTCCGCCCGCAGCCCCCGCGCCGCAGCGGCCAGAGGAGGAGGAGGAGGAGAAGGAGGCGGAGGAGGTTGAGGACGAGGAGGAGGAGAAGGAGG
>VXAC01008238.1:0-30642 GCA_013399225.1 Rhipidura dahli | reverse complement strand
GGCCGTACCTTCCGGTGGCTCTGTCCCCCGATGACCATGTCCCACGAAGGCAGTGCCCTGCGGTGACCGTGGCCCCTCGTAGCTGTGCCCCCGATGGCTGTGTGCCCTGGCGGCCGTGTCCCGGGATGGCCATGCCCCTCGATGGCTGTGCCCCCGTGGCAGTGTCCCCCGGGTGGGCGGGAGGGTGACCCGCGGGCGGGGTGAGCCCGGGACGGCTCCCGAGGGCGCTGCCGGCAGCTTTGGCTCGCTGTGAGAGTTGCCTGCTGCCCAAAAGCGCTCGCAGCGGCCGGAGCGCACGGCGGGAGCGGCAGCAGCCCCGGGCGGGTCAGCCCGGCTCCCAGCAGGGCTGTGGGCCGGCTGCCAGGCTACCCCGAGCGCTCCCCCGGCCGTGTGGAGCTCCTCTCCGGACACCACCGGGCTTGATAAATGGGATTCGGGCACCCTGACACGGGACAGCAGCCTCTGGGGAGCTCGGGCACCAGGCAAGCAGCCTCGATTATAAGCGATCTGGGGCGCTCCAAGTGTGCAGCTCTTTGCTGTTCTGTGAGACAGGTGGACACAGATCAGCCCTGAAGTGCCAGAGCCAATGGAGCAGGACACCGAGCTGCTTGCACACGTGGCACGCGGCACAGGTGGGTTTTAGTTGGTTTTTTTTCTTTATGCTACTTAATCTAATTCAGAAACCCATTTCTTTCTAAGCACACAGTGATTTTGAAAACCCTGATAAACTTTGTCTTTCATTTTGTAAAATAATCAGTGGATACAATTTTGGTTAATAAAGATATCAAAGTGTATTGTTATTTTCCAACAATCATATCTTTAGGCCAAAATTAAAGTTTGGATTTATCTTGAGCTGTGGCTACATTATTTGTTTCCTAAGTGTGGTGGTGGACTTGTTTCCCTGCTATGTTTGAAAGAAAATTGCAGTTTTATTGCTGCTCTGCTCAGCACTGGGAGTTGAAGTCAGCTTTCTGTTAGAATAGAAATCAAATGGTCATATACATAGTCCCTTATCTTTGTACAATACCCAATAGCTCTATGTCAGAAACAGTCAAAACATACTTATTTTCCTGTGCTCTCCAGAATATTCCCAGACAGTTCACATGGGCTCTGTCCTCGGACAGATCCCAGAGGTGTCCCCACCCTGTACACCCTCTGAAGGGGTGCTGAGAGAACCATTTGCTTCTTGCCAACAAGAAGGGCTTTAAGAACAGCCAGGCTGCTGGTGTCTGGCTGTGATCAGCTCCACGTTTTATGGGTCAGACCAAGGGATGTGGGTCAGAACTGCAGAGCACAGAGTGGCACTGAGGCTTTGAACCACCTCTGACTGTGATCCCTGACTTGCAGTGCAGACCTGGGCTCTGCAGTGCTCCTGGCCCTTCCTGCTCATCCTTGGTCCCTCCTGCAGCACCTCAGTGCCACATGACCATGTCCCAGCTGTGCCCTCCCCTCCTCAGAGGTGGAATGCCTGTCTGGGCAGGGGAAATGTGCCCCATTGCTCTGAGCAGGGGCTTTGAGCCTCCCTTGGCACTGGTCACCACGAGTGGGAGACCTTCACAGGCCTGTACATTTGAAATGTCTTCAGTGTTAATTACACTGGGAAGAGAGTATTCTGACACTCCTGGGGGCTTATCTGCCTTTATTTTGCTGAAATCCCCCTGAAATCTGCAAACATTTAGGACCTTGCTCAGCTGTTTGCAAGCAGAGGAGAAACTGATTGCAAATCCAGGTGTTTCTTTGACACTGTCCTGATGTCACCGTGTTCCCTGGAGCCCGCCAGCAGCAAACCAGGGATGCAGCTCAGCTCCCACGAGAACCCCGGCCCAAGGAGACCTGACACCTCTATCTGCCATTCCTCTCCAGCACCGTCTCACCTCCAGAAGTGCTCTCAGACCAGCCTGGGCTGTCAGATCACTTTCAATTCAAAAGAAATAAAGAAGGAAGGTGAACTGTGGGTTGCAGAAAGAGGAGTAGGTGCTTCTGGCAAGACCCAGGCACCCGATCCAATTTAGGCATGGGCTGCAGGACAGCAGCCTAAGGCAGGGAGCCCTCTGCCTCCCTTTGAAGGGCCGGCGCTGCAGGGACTCTGATCAAAGCTAAGGCAATCCTCCCCTTTGGTGCACTCCCATTCGCTGCTGTTTTGCACAGTGCCCGTGGCTGAGCAGTTAATGGAGGCATCTGCTGCACTGGCAGAGTTCACCGCCTTAATTAAAGATACCCAACAATCCTGCAGCTGCATGCGAGAGGCCGCGGTGCTCGCGGGGCCGGCGCTGGGTCTCCTCACACTGAAAGCGGGCACCCCGCTGTGCAGGAAGCGCAGCCATGCAGCCACACACACCATATGAAAGCAGAAACAGGGCACAGAGATTAAGGATGGACTGGAGCTGGCTGGCATTGTGTGCAGCCATGGCCTCACTGTGCCAGAGAACTGTATAGCCTCAGCTCACGGACAGGTTGGAATGGTCAGACATGCAGCAAGTGTGCAGAGCTGGGGGACAATCCTCTCCTGTAGGGATGGTTTTACCTGGAAAACATTTTTAACAGATTTTTTCTCACTGAGTGAAAATTATTAACTGGTTTAAAAAGACAGGTGGGAAAACAAAACCTGTACCAAGTGATTATCAAGTTCTCCTCTGTGCAGGGCTGTGTTCTCTTCTGTTAAATGAAGAAACACGTCATTCATGGGCATATTTCTGGCATCACTGCACATTTGAGCTGATGGGGACTGTGCAAGGCTGTTAACTTACCAAAAAGGCTCACAGAACAGCCTGGTGGCTGCTGCTCGGGCTGCTTGTCAGCAGGCACCAAGGCTTTGGATCAGGCTGCCCTGCAGGGCTGAGGGCCGAGGAGCTGTGCTCGCCCTGCCAGGAGCGCAGCAGGCCAGGGGCCCTCGCCCTCCCGGGGCTGGGACAGCGACCTCGCGGTGGCAGCAATGTCACCGCTGGCTGCTGCGGCGTCAGGCAGGCAGGACGATCGATGCTGGGCCGCTTTGGTCGATGTGGATTTACAAATGAACTTCTGTCGGGAGAGACACAGCTGGTGTGAACAACCTCTGTTCTCAGCAACTCCTGATGAGGGAAACGGGCTCATCAAAGGCACCAGCACACAGGTGCTGCAGGTGATGAGAAGCATTTCGGGCCCAGGGTAGAAGCTGGTGAGTCTCTATATCCTGGAATAACATTGCTGCTCCAGGGCAAGGGCACGTCCTCTGCTCTGCAGCCTCCTGCTGCAAGGGAATTGTCCTTTCCCAACTGATCCCCAGTGCGGGTGAGCAGCACGGCATGAGGCACAGGAGAGGGCAGGTCAGCCTGGGCAGGGCATCGTGTCCAGAGCTGTCCTGGGGATGACAGGCCTGCCACCAGCACAGCCAGTACTGTTTTGTAAAGTGTCACACAGAGCCTGCTCACATGGAAGTAATGCTTCACCTTTGAGCCAAGCTGGATTGCTCTCAGCTGTGGCACATGAGTGATTTGGGGCAAACTGTCCCAGTTTGCTGGGCCTAGAGTGACTCCTTCTCCAGTCCTGGAGAAAAAGCCTCCCTGGAACCAGGCACTTGGGTTGGCTTGTAACTCCTGAAGGGTGTCCTGCCCTCACTTTTGCTCCCTCACCCACTGGTGGACAGGAGTAGACAAAGGGCAAAATGAAACGTATTTAGAAAAAAGGGGCATGCAGCCTTTTCAGACACAAACTCCTCCAGAAACAGGAAAATTATCTCATTCCACCATGTAAAGAAGCAATGGGGGAAAAAAAACCAAACAAGCACATTTGCTTTTTTTCTGCTATCCCATGTGACACCATATAATCTGTCACTAGATAATCAAAGCAATTTTATTAAATGAAAATCAAAAGTTAAACATTCCATGTCCCAGATAAGGGAATACGACCACACCAGACTGGACAATGCATTCACTGGACATGTGAAATGGGACACTTTGTGCCAAAGCATCAAGTCTGGAGCTAGTTTGGCTCCCTCTCCCTCTGCTCTGCCTTTGCTAGAGGTCTGCTACCTCCCTGCCTGCAGCAGCAGTATCCCTGCCTGCACAGCTCTTGCGCTGTTCCCTTCTCAGTGCACCCTCTGCCCATGTGAAAACCTGCTCAGTGCCAGGCCGTGTTTCAGGCTGGTCAATTAGAGCCTGTTGAGCCCCAGGACCTGGTAGCTGGAGTCAAGCAAGATGCGAGGAGTGATGGCAACACATTTCCACACTGAAGAGATGCCAGAAGATGTTTCTGCTCGGACAAAGCCAGGTGGGGATAATGGCAACAGAGAATGGAGTCTGGATGCAGAAAGCCAGTCGTGAGCCAACCAACACCACAGGGCAGGTTAGTCAGGTCGAGGTATTTCTGGCATTTATTAGAGCCTCCTCTGCAGCAGGGAGAAAAGACAGTACCAGGGGACAGCAAGGGACTGCCCCTTGCTCTCTGCCCAGACTGCTCTCTCCACTTCATTTGGCTTTGCCTCTGAAGGTGCTGCACCCTCGTGCCATCTGTCCCCCCGCAGCAGGAAGGGAGCGGGTTCCAGCTGGCTGGCTGCAGAACAGCCAGGGAATTGAGGAGAGGTAGCTGCACAGGAAAGAACTGAAACAAATTGGTAAACAGATTGAAGACAAGATTTGGTAGATCTGGCAGGTCTTGGGTGAACTGTGATCGTAATTTTCTTGGCTCCAGCCATGATTTGCATCGTGGGCTGTAAATGCTGCTCCCTGCCTTCTCCAAAGGCAGACTGGGAGAGGAGTACAGCCGTGATGGCCAGCAGGCAGTGCAAAATGAGATGGGCCTTTACACAGCAGTGTGGGAAGACAGTGGGTGAGGCTGGGGCTGAGAGAGAAGGATGAATGAAGGCAGTGGTGACCTGCAGCACGTGGGGAAATTAGATCAATCATCGGCCAAAGTTATTGCTGTCAAAGACTTTGTTTACGGGCCTGTAGCACGCGGGGTTTGATTGGAAGAGACAGTGCCATTGAAGCACCGGTTCCATGAGATCAGCCTCCATCAGAGGAGTCACAGCCTGGGGCTCTGCCGGCTGCGGTAGGACATCCACTCCTTGAGCGGGGGGCTCCCCGCAGCCACCAGCTTTTTCAGAAAGGCACTGGGCCGTAGCCCGGGCACATCAGGGTGGGCCTCGGAGTATTTCTGCAGTTTAGCCAGCACGCGGGGGAGCCCCACGGTGGAGGCATAGAACATGGGGCCACCCCTGTGCTTTGGCCAGCCGTAGCCATTGATGTAAATGACATCCAGGTGCTCTGGGCCTGATGCTATTCCCTCAGCCAGGATGGCAAACCCCTCGTTGATAAGGGAAAACAAACAGCGTTCCAGGATTTCCTCCTGGTCTATAAAGTGGGTCTTGATGCCATGGGTGTCTCGGTAGTGGGACAGGAAGCTGTGGAGCCACGGGTCTGGCGTGGCTGTCCTGCCCCCGGCCTTCTCGTACTGGTACCAGCCGGTGCCGGTTTTCTGGCCGAAGCGGCCCTGCTCGCACAGGAGGTCGGGCAGAGGGCTGTAGCGCTGGCCATGCCGCTGCCGGGCCGGTGTGCCCGCGGCCAGGGACGGCCCAGTCAGGCCCTGCTCCTTCCGAGACCTCCAGCCCACATCCAGCCCGGCCAGGTCGGACATGCGGAAAGGGCCTATCTTAAACCCAAAATCTTCCAGAGCCTGATCTACCACTTCTGGTCTGCTTCCTTCCTCTAAAAGGAAAACTGCCTGTTGTACGTACGGAAACATCATGCGGTTCCCAACAAACCCAAAACAATTCCCTACCACCACTCCAACCTTTTTCAGGGCTTTGGCCAGCTGCATGGCAGTGGCGATGGCGCTGGGGGATGTGTGGCGGCCGTAGATGATTTCCAGCAGCCTCATCACGTGGGCAGGGGAGAAGAAGTGGGTGCCAATGACCTGCTGCGGGCGGTCCGTGGCAGAAGCTATTTCGTCGATGTTCAGGGCCGATGTGTTTGTACACAGCAAGGCCCCCGGCTTGCAGACCTTTGACAGCCTGTGGAATATTTCCTTCTTCAGCGCCATGTTCTCAAACACAGCCTCGATGACTAGGTCTACATCACACAACAGGTCAAAGTCCACAGTGAACTGGAGACGTGCAGGGTTATGGAGATCCAGGGTCTGGGCACCCCCTTCCATTTTCATAGCTTCACGTTCCAAAAGGAGCATCACAGCTTTTCGTCCCTTGTTCAGACACTCCACATCCTGCTCCAGGGCTACCACAGGTATGTTGGCCTTAACCAGAGAAGTCACAATGCCTCGGCCCATTGTTCCCAGCCCTAGGGATGAAAGTGAGATAGAATCAAAGACTATGAATAGGAAATTAATCTCTTGACAGTAGAATTTCCTTTGTATCTCCAGGATAAAAAGTGGAAGCCTCTGGAAAACAAGTAGTGCACACAGAGAAAACAGGTATTGAAGACTGGGAAAAAGGAAGGTGAATTTGCTCTTTCAGTGAGCCTAAATGTTTGAAAAGAGGTAGCACAATGCAAGTTAGTATCCTCACAAGCTTACAAAATTCCAGTGGGATTGACCCAATGTGCACAGCCCATGTGATTCACGTTTTCTCTCTGCAAAGTTTTATACCTATGGAAACCAGGATCATTGAGGAGTGAGAACCTGGGGACCAAAGAGAAAAGCTCTGAGTTACAGCTGCAACCTGTTACCACCTTCTGCAGGCAGGTTCAAAGCAAGCTTCTCCCCGAGGGTATCAGTGCCTCACTGTTCCTGTGAGATGGTCTGTTATGGGCATTGAGCAGATACACCACCCCAACCCCCCAGAGATTTTGACACCAGCGAAGTTCAAAGAGTTGGTTTCTCCTTCATCCTTCCAAGCTTCCTCTTTGTCTCTCCTCTTTTCTCCCTTTGCGCTTCACTGCGTGATCTTTGGAGCAAAAAAAATTCGGCAGCTATTTCTGTAAAGACTTGGATGCTGATCTGCTCTAAACTTTGTCTCTAACATCTTGTGTGTCTCTCAGTGCCAGGTCAAACAGGATGGAACTAATGCAGCATTCTTAATCTAGATTTCAACATCTTCCCTCTCCTTTTAAATCATGCTGGCACATCAGGAGCCTTTTGCCTGCTGTTCGCTTTATATCAGGCATCTCTGCCCCCCAGGAACTCTACAAGTCCTCCAACACAGGCCATTCCTAACTTCTGGAGATTCTCAAAGTCAGTCTTCCTTGTCCAACCACACAGTTAAAGCTCTTGCCCAGAATTCCTGTAACTGAGAATCCATTCACACTGTAATTTGTTCCTCCAAGATCCATAAATGTGCTACCCCTAGCTCATACCCCCCAGGAATCCCAGTGTAGAGATTACTGGCTTGATCCCTTGCACCAGCTCTGCCCTCTGTGACACTAAATGAAGCTGCACTTTCCTGTGACACACAACCCACACCACTGATCCTGCTCTCCCACGGTGGAGGCTTTTCCAACTAAATTAATACAAACCAGTGAGAGAAGGTCAGCACAATTTTACCGGCTTTGAAAGTGCGAAGCCTCTGAATGGGAGGATTATTAATATCCTAAATAAAGCAGCAACCAAAAAAAAGTATAGGTTTGTTATAATTCTGTAAAAATGATTTTTTTAATCTCAGGTTTACAAATGAAAGTCAGCTAAACAAATAAACAGAAACAAGGGGATTAAAAATTTTGTCTAAAGCAGCTTTGTAAAGAAGAGCTGAAATGATGTCATAATTTAAACAAGTTCCAGCAACCAAGGTCAGACAAGGTAGGATGTTTTTTCTGCATGCTACACACTCTTGGTGTAGTTCTGCCCACCTTCAGCTTGTGTGCACACAAGACATTTCAAACATTCCCTGCTTAGCCACCAGAAGATAGTTTTTACTGGCATCACTAGCTGGCAGCCTGCTTACAAACCATCATTACACTCCCAAGCAAGTGCTGAAGTTCCTTTCTAGGAAATTAGATTTGCTACTTCATAATCAAGTTCTGCTGAAAACTAATTTGAAAATAAATCTAGAATAATATGAATCAGCTCTTAGTAATTCAGTGTCCATGGTTTGCTGACTGAAAAAACCTGATCATGAGTAGCTCCTCCCACTGTGCTCACTCTCCGGAGCCTTTGATGCGGGAGCAGGTACCATCAGGGACAGGTTTTCCCCGTCTTTGGAGAGCTACATGAGGTGCTTTGTTCCTGCTGTGCAGGAGGGTAACTCACTCCCAAACCCAGCCCCATCCATCAGGCTCTCTTTAGACATCAAGCTGAAGTGTTTCTGTTCCACATGGCTCCCTCTTGAATTCTCTTCCTTCCCACGATGGAGGCCTGGGGTTTCTCTCTAGAATTTCCAAGCTCTCCACACTTCCTGGGTCTTACTCACTCCTCATCCTCCCAGCTTCAGTCTCGTGGCTGAAATCTTAGTAGTTCTCTTGCCATATGAGAACACTGCCTTTTCCTAAATCGAAACCTCTTTTGTGAGCAGATGTTCCCCAAGCTTCTTTCCCAGGGAAGCTCTGCAGTGGTGCCAGGTGGTTCCCCTGGTTGCTTTCATCATGAGTACTCCCTGTGGGTTTTTGCCATCCCATGAGAGACAGGCACACATGCTTGTAGTACTACACTTTCTAGGCCACGGGAAGAGCCTTACAGATAAGATATGAGCTTGCCAAGCTTGTTTCTGACCTAGAAAAGCTGTCTCTCAACTTCCTACAGAACTCTGCAATGGCCTGTATGAAATGATGTTTAATGAAGCTGGCAGAGAGAGTAATGAAAGCCCCAAGGGGTTTGTTACATTAGAGCTTGCACAGCATGATTCCCCTGGAAATATTTTCTAAAATTGGGCTGTAAAACTAAGGAGAGCTTTGGCTATCTAGCAGGGAAAGAGGCATTTCTGAGGACTCCTCTTTTGCAATTCAGAAAGCCGAGTGATCTTGGGGAAGAACATGTTAGAGCAGAAAAAATGCCAGGGGATCATTAGGCCTTACATGTGTAGAAGGCTGTGGAAGAAAGAGGAAGGGAGATGTCTGATGCTCAGCTCAGATCACACAGACTGAAACACGCTGAGGAGCTACTCCAGAATTTCTGCTGTATGCTCCATTTTCTTGCTCAATAGTGTTCTCCCTTCCCCCAAAGCAGGAAAACCCCTGTATTCTCATCTTCCATGCGGGGGACTGTTTTCATGTCCAAGGCACATTTTTCCAAAAAAGGCTGAAATCTGCTTCAGGAGCAAGAACAGTGCCCAGCCATCCTGCTCCTGGTCTTTTATTGTGAAATGAAGCTTTGACATATAATCAAAACTACACTTCTGCATATGTAATTTCAGGCCAAATATGGGTATGACAAATCCATTTGCTGGGCAAGCTGAGTGAATAATGATGGTTAATTATTGATCTGTCACATGAGGTACTTAGAATATGAAAAATCATACAAAATTAATTTAAGGATTTTAAAAACAAGTTTGAAAACAAAAGAACTTGAAATATGTACAAGGCAGATCATGTACAGTCACACACACTACAGAAATACTGATCAGTGGAAAAAACTCTGAACTATAATAAATATTTGGACCTTAAAATGCCTGGCAATGGAAAGAATCCTTTATAGATTGGTAAAAATATGCAAGGACTGTTCCGGTTTTCCTGATAAAAACAGTAACAAGCAATTGGCAGTGACGGGTTGCTGCAGGCTGGGGCTGCTGCTTTCTCTGTTTTAGGGTATCAGTTTCAAGCAGAAATTATGTGATACTCCAGACAGGCAGGGAGCTGTGGGGAGATGCAGTTGGAAGGGACAGAGAGCAAAGAACCTTCTCTCTGGGTGTTGAGGAACCAGAGAAAGTGAAAAGAGGTGGGAGCCAAGAGTTCAGAACAATAAAAGCAAATGAAACAGAAAGTCAACATGAAAAAATCAATATGATCTTCTCAGTTGCTTCCCATGCAGCAATAAGAGATGGAAGCAGCACCACAATGGAACATGGGATTAGTGTGTGAAACAGCACAGCACTGTCTCTGGCAAAGTGGGGTCTGCATGATTTCTGAGGAGCCTAAACTGAGGCAGCACCTTCCTCTGACTGCCCTCCTCTCTGCAGTGAAAATAGAGAGACCCTGGGTCACCTAGGTAGACTCAATACTTGCATGGGGGAGCAGCACTGTTTTAAAAGGTATCAGTCCCTCAACCCCAGGATTTTGATTTCTAATGCTGCAAGGATGTACTTCAGATCAAAACCATGAAGTTACGAAATACTGTAGAGCATTATACTGGCTGGAGAATAACTTTTTGTTACAGTAGCCTGAAAGAAAAAATACAATTGTTTTGGCATGTTCTCTGCCTGTCTCTAATGGACTCACAACTTCACTTATATCAAAAGGCAAAATAGGAGGAAAACCTTCCAGAGGAAGGAGAAAAAGCACAATAAGGTACAGAAAGAAATGATAGAAAGCAGTGACACTTTGGTGTGGGATTCAGGGTTAAAAGGAGGTGATCAAGAACCTCCAAGATAAGAGAAGTCACACGAAATGAAGTATGACACAAACAAGAGCATAAGCAAAGCAAGCCCTACTGGTGGGATACAAGGGCTGTGCAATGGGGAGCAGTGATTCAGCAAGGGCTGGAGGCTGGGTCAGTGTCAAGGCCCTGAGTGCACTGATGGGATTTAATGTCCCTGACCAGCCATGCCTGGAGCCTCCACCCACCTGCACTGCCCATTGCCTCTGAGCCCCATTTAAGCTCAGACCTGGGCTTGCAGCCTCTTCCTAAGCTTCCTTGGAGGAGTTCTGGTGGCTAACTGTGGTTATGGCCACTGCTGATGTGGACCTCAGCCTGCAGACTGGCTTCCCACCTTTACCTTGGACCTGCATCATCCTGGGAACTTTGCTTGATCACCTATACTTGCAGTAGGTCCTGGCCCTGCCAGCCTTGCCCAGTTACTGTAAATACCGATGCAGCAGTAGGTTGTGCTGCCATCCAGAGGCAGAAATGGGTGGGCAGGATCTTCAGGAACGGGGAAGTGTAAAGTCCTGTACGTGGGGAGGAACGGTGCAGAGTGGGGCTGGTGCTGGAAAGCAGCTCCCCAGCAAAGGGTCTGGGAGTGCTGGTGGACACCAGGCTGGCTCTGAGGAGCAGTGTGACCTTGTGGCAGAGAAGATTAATGGTATTGGAGCTATGTCAGGAGGGGTCTTGCTGGAAGCCTGAGGGAGGTGATCCTGCCCCTCTACGTGGCACTGGTGAGACCACAGCTGGAGTGCTGGGCTGACTTCTGGGCTCCCCAAAGTAAGAGGGATTGGAGTGAGTTCAGTGAAGAGCAAATAAGATGCTTAAGGGACTGGAGTATGTCTCGTGAGGGAGGGCTGAGTGAGCTGAAACTTCAGCACAGAGAAGGCTTGGGGGATCTCACCCATGTTTATATGAACACCTGAGAGAAAGGTACTTGGTAGAGAAAATGGAGCCAGACTCAAGTGGCCCCTGCTGATAAAACCAGAGGTCATGGGTACAAGCTGAAACACAAGAGTTCCATTTGAACATAACTAAACAATTATTTTTAGTGAGACAGGTTTCCTAGAGAAGTTGTGGAGTCTTCCTCCTTGGAGATGTTCAAGGGCTGTCTGGACATGGTCCTGAGCAACTGGCTCCAGGTGACCCCATTTGAGTTAGAGATGTTGGACGAGATGACATTCAGAGGTGCCTTCTTGCCTCAAGGATTCTGTGGTTCTATCCCCTGCTATTGCCATTGGCTCCCCATCCCTGGGATGCAGCTGCTCCCTGCCAGTAGATAATTAACTGGATGTGCTAAACATGGCTAATATGAAGGTTGCCTGTTACCCTGGGCATACTAAGCAGGAGTAAGGAAAAAACACCTTGGTAACTGGTCTTGGTGTACTTACTCCTGGAATGCTGTTCCCACTTTGGCTGTGCACGTTTTATGAAGTGTTGAAAAATTTGGGAAAGTTCAGGGTCATTAAAATGACCAGAGTGTGACAGATTGTGCTCTGCAGCAGAAGCATCAAAGCACTTATTATATCTGTTCTGCAGGAGTAGGAGTTAACCTGAGCATTGTCTGTAACCAGCTATTAAACACTGAAACCTGGGGGTAAGGTTGGGGCAATTTCAGACCAGAACTCAGAAATCTGTCCAGAGATGAGTGGCAAATACATAATCCAGTGGAAGAGACATGCAGCTCAGCCAGTTCTGCTTGGAAGTAAAATACAGATTATGTTTCTGCTAGAAACTTTCAAATAGAGGTTGCATTTGTCCTCAGAATTCCCTCTAGCTCAGTTACAGCCCCAAAATAGACAGCTCAGCTCTAACAGCCCTTCTGGCTAAACTGTCACTGTGATTAGGTCTTTGCAAGAGTGTTGTTCTGCTGTGGTTTAGCAGCACAGAGCACAGAACATCCCTCCTGGTCACCTGGTCATTCCCACAAACTCCAACACAAGCCCTCCTGTCAAAGCACACACTGCAGGACTGACCTGTCTGAGGCTGACAAAAGTGTGTGTCCAAACTTCTGTGCTCTTCAAGTCATACAACAAATCTGGTAATAATTAATGCATCTTTGCCTGAACGCCTTAACAGCCACAGATCCTTCTCACAGGGTTTGTGGACTGATGTTTGAATACTCATTTCTATTAAAAATATGGCATGGCAGCTAATGAAGAGAACTTCCAAAAAAATCTCTATGGCCTAAAATGAGTTGTCAGACAGCTCAAGAGCCCTGAGAAGCACCCAGGAAAAAAGCAGTGTTGATCTGGTGAGATTCCCTTGAAACAGAATGGATGTTTTCCAAGTGCTCCATTACTTGTCTAACCATTTTTGAGTGCTACTATCAACAGCTAGAGCTGAAAGATTTTTTTTTTTAATCTCAGCAGTGCATCGAAGGTTTTATTTAAATTGCTCTTATAAAAAATTAATGAAGGCATTATCTTGCTGGGCTACAAAATGGCAGGAGTGGATCCCAGTGAGATGAAATCTTCTTAAAATACAGCTGTCAAAACATTTTTGTATTAATATATCCCCGAGTGACTCTGTGCACATACACTTGCAGTTCAGAACTAGACCAGGAGGAGGAGAATTTCCTACAGACCTGCTTCTAGCACGGAGCAAAGCCAGCTCTCGGTGTTTAAAAGGGAGCAAGGCTGCTTATGGTCCACACACGAAGCTGTCTCTGAAGTGAAAGCTATTCTTCCAAAGGAAGAGGAAGCACCACGCTAATCTAGTGGCATGCGAGTCGCCACCTGAATTTGGAGCTTCCCAGCGCAGTGACAGCCTCACCGATGGGCGCGGAGTGCCTGCGGGTGGGCTGGGTGTGAGTGCGCGCTGGGGACCCGCCGGCGGCTCAGTCCCTGCCTTACCTATGACGGCTGCCGTGCGCACGGGCTGCGGGGCAGCGCTGCTCCAGGACGCTCCGCCGGGAGTTGCCCACCTGCGCACGGCTCTCTCGGCGAAGAAGGCGTACTGCATTGCCCGGGCCTGGCCCGAGCTCAGCAGCAGCCGGAACAGCTCCCGCTCCCGCCGCACCCCCTCGGCAAAGGGCCTCTCGGTGGCGGCCCGCACGGCCTGGCAGCACAGCTCCGGAGCCAGGCAGCCCCGCGCCTGCCTCTTCACCTTCACCAGAGCTTCTCGCAGGAACGCTTCCATGTTGGGCAGCTTGGGCACCGGCTTCAGGCTGAGCCTGCGGGGTCCCAGGGGCTGGCCTGCGGGGAGGGAAATGGAGTTACAGAACAAAGCAGCCACATCTTTTCAGATGTCTTTCCAAACTACAGATTTCCACCCTTTTCCACAGGCTGGGAAGGCAGTCTGCCTCTTCTCCTCCAACTCCCACTGCATTAGGGCTTGCACGGCACAGTGAGCTGGGCCTAGAACTAAAGCATCTGACGTTTCTCCTTATCTCTGTTTGCTCTGACAATTACGATTTTTCAAGTCCCTTCTCAGACTTCAAAACAAAGTAAGACTTCATTTTCAAAGAAGTAATTCTCTCCTTCCTTTTCTTAGCTTCAGAGTGTCCTGACTTTTCAGTTCTTTCCCTCTACAGTCCCAGCTGCCACATTCATATGGATCTTTCTATACTCTTCAGTAATGAAGTTTCCTCCAGTGTTGTTTAGTATTCAGCACCCAGTTGACAGCCACAGGCATTCCAGCCACAGTCCTGACCCAGACATTGACAAGAGAGTGTGGAAAAAACACCCTGACTTCTTCCCTGACCAAAGGAGCCCCTCAGTTCACTTTGGGACTAACCAAAAGGAGAGCTCACTCAGCAGGAGTTGGGCAGCAAATGAATAGCAAGGGAGAGCTCATGTTTGTGTCAGCAAGGGATGAATCAAGCAGCCACACAAATATGTGAAGTTCATTACAGAAGAGGTTGCTATGGTGATACCTAGAAAGGATTTTAATTGAGAGAACATAGTTACATTTCAGATGCCAAAATTCTCTGCCTTCTTCCTAAGTACAGACCTGGCCATACTCAGGTGTTCCTCTGCTCGTAATGGCAGCTTGATCAGTAAAGACCGTGGAGGAACAAGATCAGCAGTCTGAGATGTATCCCTTTGAGACTGAAACATTCTCACAAAGACCTGTGGGATATGCTCTCATCACAGCCATATCCAGATCATTAACTGTAGCAGGGAACTGCGTGGATTGCTAGTGCTGCTCCCAGAAGCAGCCAGGATGGTGGGCTGAGAGCTGCAGCTCTCTGGGGACAGTGTCTCATTGCTCTGGCCCCTGAGATGAGCTCTGCCAGGGGGGACACTTCCTTCCAAGGCAGCATATCTCATCCAGCTTCCCTTTCTCTTCCTGGTGTCTGAGCTAGGGAAGTGCCAATGCACCAGCAGAAGACTCAGGAAATCCTACAGAGGATGCTGAAGAGCAGGAATAATGACAGCACTGCAGGCATGGTTGCTTGAGGAACATGTCCTGACTCTTGTCCTTCCTCCAAGACTGAGGAATGCTTAGGAGAAGCAGAAGTACAAGTTTCCAGGATGAGTTAATATACTGATTTCTTGTAATAAAGGTCTTCAGAGCTCAGGTTTTTTAATTAAGCTTCTTAGTGAGCACAAAAAGATGAACACTCACTGTGTAAGTAGCTTCCCTTGTAATCAGCGTTCATAAAAATGTTTTCACATTAACAGTGGATATAATTTGTATCAGCCAGTATTGCTGGGTTTAGTCAGGATAATGTTCCTTTATTTTGGAATAATTTTTCCCCTTAAATCTAAGTTTTTAACCCAGAAATGCTCTTTCTCTGCAGTTCTTTATTTAGGACTTAAATAGTGGGTTATATTCCATCACAAGAGAAAAGCTCAGGCTTGTCCCAGAAAGCTGATCTGATGGCTGGAAGACTGGGATGGCAGATCAAGGGACTTCATATGACATCCAGTGGAAAGGGCTGATAAAAAAGGAATACCACTGGGAGCCTTTAAGCTTGGTCTTCAGACAGCAAATAGTACTGTAAGCACAAATACTGATGGGGGACAGGAGACAGTTCCTCAGACTAAAATAAAGTAAATCAGGGTCCTGTAATAAAACTCTTATTTTAGCAGCAAACTAAATAGGTTTTCTACAGCACCTCTGTGCAGTATCTTAACTTCTGCAATGCTAGTAAGGATAAAGGGCATGTTTATGATCAGGAAAGAATTATCAGAATCCAGATCTGGGGAGAAGAGATCTGTGGGACACCTGCAGCTTGATTTCTGAAAGCAAAGCAGCAGGAAGATGATGAACAGTGTCAGACATCAGGGCTGCAGGAAAATCATCATCCACACAGGAGCTAACACAGACTCCTGCTTGGTTTGCCAGGTTTGTAATCCAGGTGACACAAAGGGCAGATCAAGTCTATAAAATGTCTGTCAGCAAATGCACCATGTATGCATACAGTACCAAATATTATGTTATTTAAAGAAAGAAATATCATCTCAGAGTTGTAAACCCTTGGGATACTATGGGATAGCACATGCAAGAGACAGGGCAAGCCTGATGGTTCTTCCTCATGCAGGGAACTGCTTGTGAATTTCTGAAGCATAAAACTGAACCTGGCCCCTGCCCCTCAGGCTGCCAGAGACAAGTCCAGGCCATGTCAGACCTTTCACAAACTCTGTTTGTATCCAAGGGACACTTGGCTAGGCCTCTGTCTAAGGAAGGTGTCAGCCAGAACCTTGAGCCCTGGGGAGAGATTAAAATGTCTTGATATTGTGCATCTTGGCAGAGATGACTCACGGAAAGGCCTTGCAGCTCTAAGGGAAAGCCTTTCCTCCAGCCTCCATTCCAAGGATGCAATTACCCACCAGCAGCATCTGTTCCGCCCCTGGCTTTGATGAGCCTCAGAAGGAACAACTGCTTCCTCCGCAGCAACTCCCAGTAGCTTACAGGCAGAAACTCATCATCTTTCCACACAGATTAATACCTGGGGGACTCGAGCTACTCCAAATTGCTCTAATTTTCCTTGGCTCTTTGGTGAAAGGCATTGGTACTGCTGGGCTCTGAGCAGCAGAAGGGGTCAGAAAAACAAGGGGTGTATATGAAGAGCTTCAAAGTCTGCTGTGTGGAGGCCAGGAGCCAATTTCTCCTCCAGCTGAGGAAGACTAGAGCAGGCCAACAAGAAGTGGGCAGGATGAGCTGCAAGCTGCTGCCTGCCACCAGCAGTTCCAGCCATTTGTCAATTTTGTGATGCCATCAGCTGGGAAAAGCCTGAAATGCAACTTTGGATTACTGCAGTGATTGTCAAGCACATTTAATGAAAGGACGTTCTCCTTGTCTCCAAGGATTTAGCTCCTGTCTATTCCTTTTAAAAAATGCCTTCAGAAGTGAAGATATTTTCTTTAGCCTAGAGATGCCAGTTTGCCTGGAGAGGTCAGGGAATTATTCTCACTTTCTATCTGCAATATATAAATACTGGTTTTCAATGAGAAATCTAACTCGGAATCAGTAATTGCCTCTGTGTATTCCTACACCCACTTACTGTTTCAGAGCATCTTTTGAAGGTGTCCTTCATTAGGAACAATCCATAAAAATGTGTGGATGAGAATGCTCTCCCAGTGTACCGTAAAAGTAGCTCTGTCAGCTGTGTATCACAACAGTAATCAAGGACCCCTGATACAGTAAGGCAGTCATTTGAGACTGATCTCTTGCCATGAGATACTGCAGCTCCAGTGCTGAGAAAGCTTTAGAAGAAAATTATTTCTGAATTGATTCTTTGAGACTTATCTTGCAGTACAGCCTTCCCAGGAATAGAAATTCCAGCGGTGACAAAACTAGTTATTTAGCCAGACTGCTCTGTAAGAAGTCAGCAGTTGTTTTTAAAAAAATGTCATCAGAAACAAAATGCTGCATGCCACACAAAGCCAGTGCAATTCTGTGATGGCATTTTTTTTTTGGTAGATTCTCTTTGGTTTTATTAAGATTATCTGAAAAACACTCACTGAAAACAGAACTCCCTGTGAACGAACTCCAGCCCAGCTATACAAGACTGTCATCTCTTCTGCAGCCCTGTTAGTTCTTGATGGAGAAAAATGAAAGTGCTGCCTTGCCTCTGTATGACAGGAATATTATTAACTTTAGGCAAAGGCCAAAGCAAGGAATGATTCGAAAGAAACATACAGGCTCTGGGTACACCAATCTCTCAAGTTATTTGATAACCCCAGGGTAAATGGTGCATCAAAACTTGTCATGGTCTTCTGCGGGGTCTAATGAGAAATTTGTCAAGCAGGAAAGAAATAGATTAGCTGGCTCACCAGTGTTTTCACTGTTAAAACATGTACTGTAAATGCCAGTAAAGCTGTTGGAAAGAGTCTGAAAGCATTTTTAAGTCCTGTGGGAGTTGATACATAGTGTGATGTGAAACACCGTCAATGACATTACTCATTTTTGCTGGGATAACTCAAACCAGCAATAATCAGATTGAAAATCTAATAATGAGTAAGACTGGGACAGGCTACCTGCTGGACATTCAGCCAGGATCCTTGTATGCTTATATAACTGAAAAAACCCCCATATATAGGTAGTGACAATTTCCAAAGAAGATGAAGCTAAAGAATGGGATTTTGCCAGTACTGGTAGTGGATATAAGCTGCAGAAAGCAAGTTACCCTGAGAAATAGTGTGGTCAATGCTTACTTCCTGAGGGTCTCCTCTAAGGCCAAGCTGGCTTTCACAACTGTCAGCCACTGCACAGTGTCTGTCATGGAAGAAACAAGCCTGCAAATATCTAAACTTCATCCAATTGCACACAGCATTTGTTGAACTCCAGAATGTTTTCTGGTTTGCCAGTTCCAGCAATGTATCCATTACTCATTTCATGACACACTGCTGCTGCTGCCATCAGTACTGGTGTAGATCTTGTGCAAGGCATCATTCAGAGCCCAGAGGGTGCATCACAGCGAGCACTGTTTGTTGGGTTAATTTGCCTAGAAGAGTGGTAATATTTCACTGCTCTCCCAACAGATGGAGAAACAGAATTCTCTTCAAAACAGACAAACTCAGTGAACCAAAGTACCTTTGTTTTTCTTAGAAGCAGCAATGAAGTACATCATCCATCTCTTGCTGAAGAATTATATTTAGTCTGATGACATACAGGAAAGAGAAAAGAGGACTGCTTATGTCATTGATTCTGCACCAGAAAATGAAGCCCTGAAATACTGTAGGATGACTACAGAGAGAAGGAAGGGTGTTTGCTATAGAAAACCCAGCCAAAGAACACCTTGGCACCTGTCTGGTACATCTCAAAGTGTGGGGAGGTACACAGGACACTGATATTTAAGAACAGTCCATTCTTTGAAGCCCCTTAAAATATGGTGCACTGTCATCTAGGACAAAGCTGCCTCAGCTTGTGGCATGGAGAAGGGGCCTTGTCTGTAGTGAAGAGAACTGGAGGAGCAAAACCAACACCCCAGCTTGGAACAGCACTGCCGGTAAAGGCCATGTGATCAAAGCAGGAAGGGTTTTTTGCTTTCCTGCGTTCATCTCATTGTGACAGAGCCCCAGATGAAACCCAGTGGTCAGGTTCCAAAGGTACAAGGAGGTCAGTAGTGGAAAAATGCCCTGTTTTCTGCCAAGGCAATTATCCTTGTGCTGCACAAGGAATGTTCCTCGTCCTAATTTAACTTCAGCAAATTTGATTCTGTTATTTCTAAGAATGGGAGAAAAATCTCTCCCCATCCCTCCCATCTGCACAGGCCATTTTTTTTACATGGCACCCAAAGGATTAGGGACAGAGTCATTTACAGACCATGGATCATTAAATTGAGCAGAGGATGTGCCAGCCCCTCCACTACAGGGATAAAGTTATTTTTGCTCAGCCATTATGGATGGTGCAAACAGGATGTATGCAATGCCAGCTGGGACCCAGAACTATATATGGAAAGAGCACTTACTCCCCAAAACCTGCAGAGTGCAGCATCCCAGAGGAGCACGTGAGTTTGGATATACAATTAAAAAGCAGGAGGACTTGATATGTATCTGTTCTCTGAATCTCACTTGAATTTCTGCAGCTTTCCAGCATTTGATTTTTTTCACTTCAGACAACAGGAAACAAATTCTGCAATTAATTCTATCTTATATGGATGCCAAAACTCAAGAATGGAGCATATAAATTGGAACAAACTGGTGGGCTTTGTTCTGACTCTTTTCAGCCTTGCAACATCACCAGTTATTTCCTGGCATTGCTACAATTTTTTCTCACCAATCACTTTGTTTGCCAAATGGATTGCTGCCTCAATGGTGTTTTCTTCCACAATTTCATCAACCAAGCCCAGCTTCAGTGCTTCAGTTGCTGGAATGTGTTTTCCTGCCATAAAAAGAGAAATAAGGTGACTACAGTGGAGCCTGATGGACAATTTTGTTCTTTTCCATCTGATCAAATGACTTGTGCAGCTGGTAATTAGCCCCTCATGGGTGGAAACAAGTAGAATTACAACCCAAGCAGCTACACAGGTAAAAGATTCCTGGTTTTTAGACCAAGCTGGTATGACTCAATGCCATGTTCATCTGTACAGACACAGCACTTACCTGTAGTGATCATATCCAGAGCAGCTGGTACTCCAATCAGTCTGGGGAGTCGCTGAGTGCCTTCAGCACCTGGAAGTAGCCCTATGGTGACCTCTGGCAAACCCATCCGAGCCTAAAGTGAAGTAAAATCAAACAAAAAATCTGATTAGAAAGTGTGGTAATTGCAAACTGAGCAAAAAGGAAAAACACAAGCAGATATGAGTCACATTGCTCCTCTAGGAAGCCTCAGAATTTCTACATAGAAACTTCATCCTTGCATTTTGCGATGTAAAATACTTAAGAAAAAAAATCACTTGACCATTTCAAAGATTTCTGTACAAATGAACAAGGAAAACATGACCTTTCCAAGGGTTTCTGTGCTAGTACAGCACTGGGGGAGAGCTGTAGGGCCAACAGCATTCCCTAGATTGACACGTGTCAATAATGCTTTCAAGTAGTTGTTGCCAGCTGTTGGAGGGCACGCTGGCTTAACTGTCACCTCCCTACCCTAACTCTTGCAAGTTTAGTGAGGGCTTGGAAGGAATCTTCAAACCTTCTTGTTTCACTACCTGCCATGGGCAGGGACCCCTTCCACTAGACCAGATTGCTCAGAGCCCCATCTAACCTGGCTTTGAACACCACTGAACTCTTCCCTAATCTTCCTTCAAATGTCTCTTGGTGCATTTGCCATCTGGTAGAGTCCTGGCAGGTAAATCAGGGGCAGCTGGAAGAATGTGGGTATCTTATCTTAAAAAATGTATCTAGATTTTGCTGCCTTTAAAAAATAGTTTGCACATTTTCTATTGAACTCAAGAGTTACTTTAAGACCACTACTTATAGTTCATGGCATTTCATGATGTGGTTTAGTGGGCGTGGTGGTAATTGTCAAAGACTGGACTTAGTGATCTTGGAGGTCTTTTCCAACTTTAATGGTTCTGTGATTCCATGGCCCTCACCTTAGGTGGCACAGAGGATGATGTGGAATATCTCTTTATGCTGTGACAGCAACCCACACTGCCACGGAGAAAGTGACTCACTGCAGAAGTGAGGGGATGGCCCTGTCAGTGAGGAGTCTCTACAAGGAGACAGGGACAGCTCAAGGTGGTTCAGCATTCCTGAACCTTGAAAGAGGGGATTAAAGAAAAAAAACCAGATAATTCCTGAAGACTCTTAAAGCTGTCTTTTGGTCAAAGTGCTCCTTGGAGACACAGAGCTCATGGGGAATCTAACCATAAATGCTCCTGAGTTTCAACTACCTATAGAAACTAGGCCATGAGCAGAAAGAAGTGCAAAATTCACAGGGCTGGGGAAAAAAATAAATAAGAGAAAGTCACGCTGCATGAGTCAGTAAGATACAGCTGTCTGCATCAGAATATAGATAATGAGACCTGGGGCAAAATAACATTTGGTTACTGAAGCTTCTACACAGCCATCTTATCCTACTAGTTACAAATCTACTTTATATTTAGAAATGACTTGAAATTAGTCAGTCAGTAAGACTTGGGAAAGATGTCAAGGGTGGTGGTGTAGGTAAAGAACGTCTGAGCACACAGAGTTTTATCCTGTAGCTATAAAGCCACTCTCCTCTGGGCAGAGGGTCCCACGAAAGGCACCCTGTCCCTCTGCCCGTGCCATGTGTACCCGGCTCCCGACGCCTTCAGCAGCCCCTCTGGCCCCCGGGCTGTGTTACCTTCACGTGGGCAATGCGGTAGTGACAGCCCAGCGCCACCTCCAGCCCTCCTCCCAAAGCGACGCCTTCGATGGCCGCCACCACCGGCTTCTCGCTGCTTTCGATGAGAGACACGACGGGGCCCAGGGCAACTCCGTGTCTGCTCGGAGAGGAAAATCCTCGGATGTCAGCTCCTGGGGGAGCACCGAGAGGTAAGGAGGAATTAGTGGGCAAGGCGGTGAGTGGAACAATCCTTCCCTCTGTGCCACTGGACACAGCTGCCCTCAGATACCCAAGTCCTTGCAGAGCATGCTGCTGGCAGTAGAGTGCTTAACAGGAATCATCCCCTTTTGGGACCACCTTCAAGGGACCCTGCACCCTTGATCCTGTTCACAGAGCTCCAGGGAAGGCTGAGTACAAAAATACAGAGTAACTCTAAGGATCACGCAGTCAATTTGCAAACGTCTTTGGTGTAATATTGAGCCTGGAATAGTTAACTGCAAGTTACTACTAACAAGCAGTGTAGAGCTCCACAGAAATTCCCTAGCTTTGCAGGCTTCTTCAGCTGGAGAAGATCTGTTATTCACCACTGCCCCACCCCAGGTACAGTCCATACAATAGACCAGTAAATAGTCCAGAGATTTTACATAAACAGAGCTATGGAAACTGAAGAAGCACCGGGATGTTATGGAGTTGAGCAGCTGTCCCTCATTTCAACATGAACAGACCAGCTTATTTCTGGCCTGGACAGTCCAGCTTGTCTGCATGTCCAGCATGTCAGTGGTGGCACAGCAAAACAGACAGAGTACCCTGTCTTGTGGCCATTTCCAGCCAAACTAGGACTTTTGTCAGCAGTGTTATGAGGCAGAAAATCTTCAGATATGATGGGTAGAGAGTGTTTCATCTTCTGCTCAGCCTGTGTTTGATGTCTTACCTGCACTGAATTTCCCATTTTCACCACAAATCATAACAGCTTTCACTGAGGGATCTGCATCTGCCTTCTTCAGCCCATCCTCCAAAGCCTGGAGAACTGCCAGACTGCAATAAAATAGTGATTCAGTGAGTAACCATCAGCTACACCCCCCTTCCAACAGGTCTGTGCTATGAGCACCGAGCAGCCCAGTGAAAAGGAGCACCATGTCCAGCAGGCTGTCCCCATGCCTGGCTGCTGCCACAGCCCCTCCAGGTGAATCCTGTCCTTAGCCTCCCTCTTGCTCCAAGGACAAGCACCCAAACCCAACAGGCTGACAGCCAACCTGTCAGTCACTGCCTGGAGACTCATCTTCAGGCTGTGACACTGCTGTTTCCACAGCAAGAAATGTTCTTTTGAAAATGTCTTTATGAATTAAACATTCAGATTTTCAAGAAAACAGTTTAGCATAATTTAAAAGTAATTAATGCTAAACCACTGACAATCTAAGAACTTTTTGAAAGGAGCTCTAGGGATAAAAAAGTTATCTTTCAAACACCTGACACAGGCTCTGCTGATGTTAATAATACTTTCAATTTGTGAAGATCTGCACATAAGTCCAGATTTAAACTGGTATGGGATCCTGTCAAAGGGAATTTGGGCATGAAACACTACACAGAACATGTTTTGACTTATCTGAACAGGTAGTTCTGCAGACACCAGCAGTAAATATGGCCAGCAAAGAATTAATGAAGAATTTAAAAATGGATCTGTAGAAGTATAAATAGTGTTTTTTCAAATCAGATTTTTAAAAAGTCTGACCCAACTGTATGTCCACTTTGCATTTGCCTCTTTAAAGGTAATTTATGTGTTTGTATGGATGGACATGGAGAGCCTAGTCTGTTTTAGAAGGTGGTAACAATAGTGATAATAGGTAAAAATAGAAGCATTGACACTTTAGTAATAGAATTATTAATACAAATTTTATGTATATATAATTTTGATACTAAAATATACTGATATACTGTTTTAAGTACACAGTTTATGAGATACTATTCTGTGTGGATATGCAGAGATGCCTCTGATCCAGAAAATCTGAGGCACAAGAAGTTGGAGGCTGGAGGAATATTCAAGAGGTATCATCCATTCTTGCCCAGTCCTTTATAAAACCAGCTTTCCTTCCTAGACCTTTCCTTCCAAACCCTGAGCCCAGCTCCAAATGTAAGTTTGGTGCAGAGCAAAAAGGAGCAGAGCTCTGCTGATGCCCAGTGGAGAGGAGTAGTGTTAATTACACAGAGCTAATGGAAAGGCCTGGGGCATACTCAGCTTGTGCATGTTGCTCTATGTATTAGAGGGCATTTCATTTGAAAAGGAAGCTTGTTGTGAAGTAGATGAAAATCACATCATAGCACTCCTGTGTACACACTTTTTTACAGAGCAGTGCTTGCAGCATTCACGTGGGAATCCACAGTCTGAGAAGGGAAACCTGGGAGCCCAAGGAGCTCCCTGTAAAGCAGCTGTGGGAAGGAATCCCAGACAACCTCTGCATATTCCCCCTTCAAAATCAAAAATTAAAGACAAACCATTAGCAAAGTCTATCAATCAAGGCTATTGGCTGAGGGGGGCTGTCTAGGAGAGTCTCCAGGACCATCTGCTGCCTGGATAAGGCCATGCTACATAGAAGACTCACTGAGCCCTGAGACCTGACAACCAGAGACTGGGAGAAGTGTTATTTTTGGAGAGAGAACAGCCAGTTATGTACCCATTGCCCAAGCTGGACATCAAAGGCAGCTTTGAAGTCTGATGTTAGTAATGGTTCTGAAAGCTGAAACTCAAAATGAGAATAATTTGGCCATGCCAAAGTAAAACTGTGAGGTGAGTCAGTAAAGGTCCCTCCGCTGCACATAGCTCCACACAGCAGAATATGAAAGACTTTCCAAATTTTATACACTAAATATATTTTAATATGTTTAAAAAGTGGTTTTTATCTCCCTCCCCTTGGCATAACTGTGGTTGCTGCTATTTGAGGAACACCCACAGGCTGCACCCAATGCTTGCTGGTCTTGGGGTTCTTTTTGTGCATCAGTGGAGACCCAGGCCACAGCAATACCAAATTCACCCATGGGCTGGGAGATTGCAGGAAAAGCCATTGGGAAATGTCATTCCACTCTACAAACCATGGTGCAAAGAGGGAGAAAAAATACATCCTATGATCCAAACAAATGTGAAGTTACTAATTTGCAAATATTGTATAGACAAATGGCACAGTTCTGTCAGGAACAGGCGAGATGCAATCAGTATTTCTGTGTCTGTTCCAGGCATGTGATCAGCAGATGCAAAATGCCCCTCTAGAAGGGCTGTCTGCAGCAAATGGAAAGGTTCAGGTTCCATGGAGGAAATCAGTTACAAGCCCTCAGCACTTACAGCAACAGGCTACTACCAAAATAAAAACTAGTCATCAAGGCTGCCACAAAATCACAGTCTGATCCCTACCTCACCTTGGTTAACCCAACAGGACTGTTTATGCCAGTGAATAGTTTAATGTGGTACTTGCATAAATATCTCTTCTCTTTCCATATAACTTCTTCCTGATGGGAATTTTTGTGGGATAAAAAGGAATGAAATTCAGACTTTTTGCAGTTCCTTGTTTTCCTAAGATGGAATGATAAGTTTGCCTTGGATATGTCACAGTCCAACACACAGACAGCATTGCTTTGTCACTCACATGTTATAACTGGCACTAAGAGACGTAATTTTCAATTAAAGCATCATAGTGGAATACATGACAGTAGAATTACAAAAATACTCAGGAGAATCCCAGCTTCAAACTGCTAGAGCATTAAAGAAACAAAAAGTCACTGTAATTTTCATATGTATTTCATTACTGTGATACTGTCATTCATTTGGCAGCAATGATGCAGAAGTTCTCTCCATGCTTTCCAAGGCTGCATCCCATGCCCTGTGTCAGTTCCACCATGGATACTATTTTGACTGCAAAAAGAGCGATTCTGCCAAGGTGACTCAGTGTTCCAGGCTTCAGGAACTCAAAACAGGTGCTGTTAAAGAGCAGGTGCACACCAGAGCAAGAGAATATTCTTGGAGGTTACCACACCAGGTTGCTGTTATTTTATGGAACTAATTGCAGTGACTGTAATGTGCTGGATTTCTAACAGGGTTTTACTATTTACCTTAATTATTTCACACTGTAGCTGGAGTTTGTGAAAGTGAATTTCTTTCATTAAAAAAAAAGTAATATAAGGGAATCCTTTAAATTTACTTGGTCACGTTTAAAGAAGTGAGACTTAAATCCAACAGTGGAAAATGTTATTTATGGAAAACATGCAGATCTGGTCCTTTCCCTTTGTACTTTTCCCAGCTTGTAATGGATGCCTTTTCCTGGTCTTAAAATCAAGAGGCAAACACGGTTAGAAGGGGAAAAAGGGTTTTACCTTGGGATTTATTTTAAGGATCTTTAGGTGCACCATGGCCAGGTCGAATGCACGTTTATATATTCTGCAATGGCCACTGCAAATCCCCTTTTTCAAGATCTAGTTTTATATTCTAGGTTTTACTAATTAGCATATCTATCCATAATTCCCTAATGAGAGGCTCAAATGAGCTCCCCTTCCCTAAGGAACCTTCCCTTGGATGGTTCTATCTTAGTTTACAAAATGTGTTCTGGAGAGGACCTTGGGCTCTGGGCACACTGATCCCTCACTACGAAGCTTCTAAAATGTTTAGTCTCTCAGCTTAACAAACAAGTCCAAGAATGGAGGCAAAAAGCACTGAGAATACAGAAGTTGTAAAAAGGTATAAAGGGGTATAAAATAAAAGACAAAAATCATCATGGCATCGTAATAAACTTTAAAAACCTGAAAATCCCAAACCTGAACAAAACCAGTCCAGGCTCTCCCATTGTCACAGGCTCCTTTTCCTTTGGATAGCTTCCTGCAGTGTTTTTCTTTGAACTAACTGCTGGGTATTACATAATCCCCTACTTGAAACTGAGGACTTGTGTGCTGGAGTTACCTGCTCTGCCCTCCCTTGCTTCAGTGTCAGATCCTGCAGTGTAGCAGCTACTGTCACACGTTGTAGTGTGACGAGTTGCTAATACAGCTTGAACAGTCCTGCACATAAATTAAGGCCAGAGCCAGAGTGTCATCTTTTGGGTGGAATTTTATAATAGTTGTTTTAGGGAGCAGATGCTTATTCATCCCAGAATTTTCTCTCTGCATCTCATCCTGATGAGGTGCTGATCCAGTCCAACATGGGTAATCACATTCTCCCCTCATTGCTACCTGTCTGGAACTGCAGCTTCTCTCATCTCCTTTACATTTTCTGATTTTTATGGTGATCAGGGTCAGAAGGACAATCCTGGCAGGCAGAGAGAGTCTTTCCCAATCAAACCTGTTATGCTGTCACACTTCATAGAATCCCACACATAAGCTCCCCTACTGCATGCCCTCCCCTATCCTCCCTGGAGCTTTTCTGTCCTTGTCAGCTCAAATGCTGAAATACTCCTTAAAGTCCTTCTAATTCCCAGTGCCAGCAGCCTGCCTCTGCTGAGAGGGGGATAGTCTGTTCTTTCTTTTGTGAGTCTTGTCTTTCTGTTCCCCCAAACTCCTAGTTCTTCGCATATCTAAATCCCTTCTCTCAATGCCATGGTCTCATAAATGCAGATCTCTGACTACTAAACTTCTGCAAACCAGGAAAAAACCCTCTGAACAAATCAAATTTGGCACACGTCACCTCTGCTGGTGGAGAGGGCGATTAGCTTAAAGGGCAGTCTGTGTGGGAACCAAATTTGCTGCCAGACTCTCAAGTCAGCACACATTCCTCAGGAAAGCACTTCGAAGCAGAGGATGGTGTCAGACAGGAGAAAGCAAATTCCTGCCCACCAGTGGCTTCTGAAGTGCTAATGGCCAGTGTGATGGCCCAGGAGGGGGGAAATGGATGATGGGGAGAGATAGGGGAGGCTGGAGTTCAGCAGTAAAAACTCACCAGTCTTAAAAAGCATTTGTGCCTGCTGTGAAATGAAATTTTCAGGACTGCAGGACATGGCTACTCTCTGTAACTTTCACTGCCTGCTATCTCCCGTGCAGTCAGACATTTCCAACAGCAGGAACAAACCTGCTCCCTGTGGTCCAGTACAGAAATGTGCAGAAGCAGGAGCAGCACCCAGGGACCAGTGTGTGCTCTACCTTCCCTAGCTGCAGTCAGATCTCAGCTAAAAACTACCCGATGGCAAGGGTGTGAGAATTATGGCTCTCTTTTAAAACAGGTATTACCCTGGCATGCCACCAAAGACCACAGACATGACTCAAGTCGTAGTTTAATGGATCTGAGGTCTGCCGGAGTCTGCCTTCTTCCCTGTGGGGCTGGGGGGCAGGACTACAACCACACTATGTGTCACCCTTGGTGTACCAGAACTGCACCTTGCTGTGAGGGCACTGCAGGGCCAGGAGGAGAGGGCAGTAAAAGCAGAGGTCTGTCCTGAAGTAGTTGTACTGTTGCTGTTCAAAGGCAGAGGTGACTTTGAGTTTTCTCCAGGACTTCTCAAAAGAGGGGAGTTAAGGTTCCTTAAGCATGTATCTGTTACTGTTGATGGCTGGGCTCAGTGATTTTAAAGGTCTTTTCAAGCTCAGTGATTCCATGATTCTTTAGCTCTGTATTTTGTATTTTTCATGGTAAGGATTGAAAGTTTATTGTGAGCACAGCCTGGAAGTTTTCTTAGACTGGTCTTGGGCACAGGAGGTCCAAAGGATGTCTTATACCCTACAGTCCTGGGAGACCTACACGTCCGGTTCATCTAAACTCATCGAGTCACTCCAAGTTTCACCGGGTAATTACCTGAGCATGTGAAAACGTTCCTATTGCACTTCTAAACAAGTTGCAACAGAAGAGTGAGCACTGCCAGCTACAATGTAGCTTTGCTACACAAGAGGAGAGCAGCAGGTTTCGTCTCCTTTTCATGCGCTTCCTGGTCTCTATGAGTTTCTTTTTAACAAACTCTCTCATCTATAAGTCAAGCACAACTGCAGTGGGGTTTTTTTTTGGCTTGTGAATATAGACTGAATATAGACACTGTGGTAACTGTTACTGAACAACTCCAGCTGCTTAGAAAGGGTTTACATGCTAATCAGAACGAAAGGAACGAAAATACACACCTAACGTAAAGCCAAAAGTGCGTAAGTTCTTTTGAAGACACATGAAAAACTAAAATTTCAGAGGCTCCTACAGATTGGTGTTGGACCTTGTTTCTCACTGGCTTATGTTCAAGATTGCACGAGGCCTTTCTTGACCAAGATCAGTATTTAGAGGTCAATTCCTTAATCATTTTTAAAGGGCAAATGAACTGCTTTCTGACAGCCCCGGCTGGGTTTAATCCTGCTCCCAGCTCCGCTTGTTGAACCGTGCCTGATATCCACAGAGCCCTTTGCCCTCTCCCCCAGCACACTTGGATAGCGCAGGGATTTGCCAGGCAAGCACTGAGCAGTGTGTGAGGGCAGGAATCAAACCTGCAAATCTGAGGATTGACTTGTAGCACACAGCTGTGAAGGCACTCCAGGCAGAGCTGCTGTGCTGTGTCTTGCAGAAACAGTGTCTTGATGTTTAAAGACTGGAAGGTGATGAGAAACAAGCAAAGTTTTTAAACTTGTTTGCTGAGCCTGGCACCTCTCCTGTGAAACCCCCCAACTAGAAATTATAAGAAAGAGCAGAAGTTATGGCAAAGTTCAGCCTGTTGTTTGCAAAGCGAGATCCAAGCTACCTCTGAAGGAGCCGCTCGGGCCGCTGTGGGTACCGAGCGGTGTAAAACCCCTGCTGAGCCTCTCTGCGGCCGCCCCGACCCGGCACTGGGCGGAGCCTCACTCGGGCACGGAGAGAGGGAATGAGGGGAAAAGGAAGGAAATCGGAGAATCCCCCAGCAGCTCACAAGGGGTCCCCAGCCCCGGCCCGGCGCTCCCCACGGACTGCCGGCGGTACCTGAGCGCGTTGACCGGCGGGTTGCGGAGCCGGATGACGGCCACGGCCGAGCCCCTCTCGTACTGCGCCATGCCGNTGGCAGAGCCCCCACGACAAGGAAGAAGCCAATAAAGCCAACCCAGCAACTGCGCTGAAATCAGCTCTGATGGCTGAAAGGCAATTCCAGAAGGGGCAGATCACAACCACCGACTCTGGGACCACTGACCCAAGAAAGCACTGACCCAAAAGAAGAGACATACTGAGCACATGGACTAATTATCATGAGAAATGAGAGAATCATTGATCAGTAGAAGATAGAATACTAATTAATAAGAGAATGATGTAACTTGCAGCCAATGAACATCAATACCTTCATTTGCTAAAATGTATAAATATGAAAACTTTTGACAGTCATTATGCTGGCTTTGTGGATTTGCCACCCAGCCCCCTTCCTGTGAAGAAATGTAAATAAATCAAATATCTTGACTCAGTGCTGGATTGGCATCTTGCACACTGGGTGAAAGGACCTGTTCTGGGACAACACTGGCATTTAATGTGTGCTCCCAGTCAAGCTTTGTCCCCCTGGTCCCTTTGGGTGTCACTTCACACCAGTCCCTCAGCTCAGTGCAGTGATGCCATTTGTAAAAAAAAGCTGAGAGGTGGTGGGGGGAAACATAATTTCTAATATTACAAAATGTACCTGTTCCTCTAAAATGTTATTTAAGGGACAGAGAAGATTCTTACCTATCAATTATTATATTCTTATTCATATCTCTGTAATCTCCCCATTGTGTCTCTTGGCCTTTAAAAGTCAGTCCCTGGGCAGAATGGCTACAGCTCCTTCCCTGGCCTGGAACAGGTGTAGACAGTTTTAGAAATTGATTTACATGTACAGAAAGGTCCTTCACTCAAAGCAACCTTCATTACTGCTTTAATATAACCTTTATTGTTATAGCTGTTGTGGTGGATCACTCCAGCTCTTCTGGAATTTATTATATGTTGTTAAAAACCCCCCAAACTAGGGATAATATTCCGCCATTTGCTTGTAAAACAGCATATTCTGGGAGTTTATAAAAATGGCTAACTGGTCTATTGCATTTTTATTAACCAGAATGAAACCAAAGATTACTCTAAGTTGTACTCTGTGTTTATGATTTACAGGTCTGACCTACTGTTGGGGTTTGAAAGTT
>VXAC01008235.1:855735-878071 GCA_013399225.1 Rhipidura dahli | reverse complement strand
CCCCGGCGCGGCGGGGCCGGGGCGCCCTGCCCCCGGCGCTGTCACCGGGCCGGACAGGGTCCCCATTTTGTGGTGCGCGTTCAATCTCGGCGGTGGGGCTGATAGATGGGTTCGGTGCGCGGCTGAATATTGGTGTGCTGTGATGTAAAGCGAATGACCCTTGACCTATTTAGTGATATGTCGTTGGGTTTTGGGGCAGGCATCCTGCACAGCGCAACAAGGGGCAAAAACACCAAGCCACACCCTAAAAGTTCGGCTCTCATATTAATTCATCAAAGTCGGCGTTTAGAGGGAATAAAGGCTTCCCTTTATGTGTTGCCTTAACATGCCTCTTTGCTGTTCTCCACGACGATTCGTACGGCGTTTCTCCCTGACGCACGAGCCTTGGAGTGTGGATGTGGATGTGTGCGGTGGGGGAAGGGAGGCGGGCTGTTCGGCGGGGCTCACCCACCGCCTCCTCCAAAAAATTAAAATATTGCATCATAGTGTTGCAGAAACCTAAAATATTCCATTGAAAAGAGCGATGGTTTGAAGTAAAATGGAATGTAAGTTTGAAATTTCAAGACTAGTGTTTTAGGCTAATAGTATGAAAATAAACATATTGTGCCGGAGGAAGATTTGGTTTTAGGTAATAAATACAAGATCTTTACTCTTGACAAATATGATGTCATATCTTTCTTCCTTATCCCACTTATTAGTGGTCTTTTAACCAAGAATACCCGTGTGGCATGTATAAGGTTTAACATCATGTACCTTGTGTACCATGTAACTGCACATACTGGGTTTAGGCCTCTCCCTGTCCTGCAGTCAGTGTTCTGTCATGTACAGAGGCATTGGGCAGGTTTTAGATTAAATATATTCTGTGATAGCAGATGTTGTTGGCAAAGAGAACTGGATTTGTCCTAGTGTGTGTTTCGGCGTTACTGTTTTTTTTTTTTTTGTTCGGCTGTTTTTTTAAACAATTACAGATAATAATTGCAACATCTTAACGACAGCAATAGTAAAACAGGGAAGCTTTCCCACAGAAGATTTGTAAAGGGGGTGGGAGAAAAAAGGAAAGCAAGAGGGGGAGGATGCTATCACATTAAAAATGCATTAAACCTCTCTTGTGCTACATGTAATAATGGTAAAAACAGTGGAGATTTGAGCAGAGCTGCTGTTATCATCTCAGTGTTTAACACCTTCGGTGAGCTACACAACAACCAGGGGCAGGGCAACCCTGGATGTACAGACTGAGGAATGAGAGGCTGGAAAGCAGTGCCAGGAAAGGGACCTGGGGGTCCTGGTCAGTGACAAGTTGAACATGAGCCAGCAGTGCCCTGGCAGCCAGGAGGGCCAACCCTGTCCTGGGGGCATCAGGCACAGCATCACCAGCTGGGCAAGGGAGGGGATTGTCCCTGCTCTGCTCTGCACTGGGGCAGCATCACCTCGAGTGCTGGGGGCAGCTTTGGGCACTGCAATGTAAGAAAGACATTCAGCTGTTACAGAGTGTCCAAAGGAGGACCGTGAAGGTGTGAAGGGTCTTGAGAGGAAATTGTATGAGGAGTGGCTGAGGTCACTTGGCTTGTTCAGGTTAGAGAAGACTGAGGGGAGACCTTATTGCAGTCTACAGCTTCCTCATGAGGGGAAGCAGAAGGGCAGACACTGATCTCTTCTCTGTGGTGACCAGTGACAGGACCTGAGCAAATGTCCTGAAGCTGTGTTTGAGCAAGTTTAGGTTGGATGTTAAGAAAAGGCTCTCCACTCAGAGGGTGGTTGGGCACTGCAACAGGCTCCCCAAGGAAGCCTATCACAGCACCAAGCATTTGGACAATGTTCTTGGGCACATGGTGTGATTCTTGGGATGTCCTGTGCAGGGGCAGGAGTTGTACTCGATGATCCTTGTGGGCCCCTTCCAACTCAGTATATTGTATGATTTTAAGGTGGTTTTTTTTTTTTCCCCATAAGATGAAAAAGCATGTCTCAGAAGCAAAGAGGATTAAAAATTACACATACATGTAAACTCTGGCAACTACACAACTGTCCTGGTCTCTTAGGACATAAAATAACCCTCTGCAGATAAGTTGTCATCTGAATACATCCTCTGCCCTTCCCCCATTCACTTGAGTAAGATGATTCCAGTGTTCTCTGCTATGTCACTGCTGTGAGTTATGCTACTGCTTTTTTAGAAAAGATTGCAGATACTCTCCACGATAAGTAGCTAAAGAGCAAAAATAAGTTAAATCCTTGCTAGGGTAGGGGCACCTGGAATGGTCGGATTTCTGCTCTACCAGTTTGCCCAGTTTTCACTGAATCATAGAATATGCTGAATTAGAAGGGACCCACCAGAATTGAGTCCAACTCCTGGTCCTAGCAGGACAGCCCCAAGAATCCCACCATGTTTTGAACTCTGTCAGGCTTGGTGCTGTGGTCTCTTCCCTGGGGAGCCTATTCCAGTGCCCAGCACCCTCAGGGTGAAAAACCTTTGCCTGGTATCTAACTTAAACCTCTCGTGATTAAGTTTCATGCTGTTTTGGTCCTGTCATTGATTGTTGGATGGACTTTTCTTATTTTTGTGATGATGGGGGCCAGAAGTAGGCGTGCTGTCCTCTTGATATGTCTAACGTGCCATGGCTCCTGGAAGAGCTTCCTGAATGGAGAGTCCTCCTCTGGCAGCAGCAGCTGTTAAAGGCCTGTCATCCCTTTGCTTGGAATGAGTAGAGAAGAATGTCTCTCAGTGTGGATGGGATCTTATTTCTCAGTAGCTGAAAGAGGTCAACAGTGCAATACGCTTAGGATTTAGCAGTGTGCTGAATTTGGTTAATTGTGGAGATGAGGCTGGAAAAGCCATCCCAGGGTTTAGGTTTAGGTTGTTGGGCGATTGCCGCGGGTAGCGGGGTTGGTGCGTGCTTCAGTGCCGCTGGCCCTTGCTCTTTGCTGCTGCTAAGAGTCCAGAGTTAGAATTTGTGCTGTATTAAACTGATGCTGTTTGTATTTTACTAGTGCCGAGGGGCCCCCATTCAAATCAGGGCCATTTGGGGAATATTGTAGACGGTGGTTCTCACCCTAAATAGGTTGTAATGTAAGTGAGGGAGACAAAAAGCCAGGGAGGTAAATGCTGGAAAAAACTGACTCAGGGGAACAGCAGCTGATTGTAGTGCCTTATCTGCTCAACCACGGTTTGATCTTAGCTAGTGGGAGAGAGGAGTGCTGTTAACACCTGGCAGCACGGCTGCTGGTAGATCCCTCTGCTCTGCCCAAAGAGAGGTGGGTGTCATAACGTGATCCATATCCTGGATTTGCTTTACTACTGCTCTTTTAATTCCTAGTATTTTAGATTATGTACACCAGCCTGCCTATAAAGCGATCCAGGTTTTGTAACTCTTGGGACAGCTTCTTTTTTTCATAGTGTTCATTATGAGGCAAGATGGAAGTAATTTTGTAAACTCTTTTTTCAGCTGCTAAATTAAAACTCCACTCCCTCTTCCCCTCCCTCATCTTGCCTATTTTTAGTTAGGAGGAAATAGCTGACCTCTTTACAGCAAGAACCCAGACCCCCTGGGTGCCATTTATAGGTTTCTACCAAATGGCCTACTTGGACAAGTTGGTTGAAATTAAAAAAAACATTGGGACTATGGCTGTACATAGGAATAGCAGCCTTCCTGTCAGTACAAAATCTGTCATTTTAATGAGACTGAAACAAGCATACAAATGTGAAAAGTGAGGTTTAGGTTATTTTTCCTTTTTTTCAGTATTTTTTCAGAGAATATTTTAAAGGCTTTTTTTTTGTTGTTGCTCTCTGATCATTAATAAAATGGAATTGCATTAAGGATGACTGAAAGTATTTTGTTTTACAATTACAGGAAGTCCCCCAAAGTTATGGCTGTGTAAAAGCTAGAAGCAGTCAAATAAGGGTGTTCATTAAGAAAACATCATTGTTTCTTACCAGTTTTCTTCACGTGTAGAGATTTTGTCCTAGACAGAGATTTAAAAATTGTAGTTGCTAATGTTTAGTAATTCTGTAGAAATATAACATTGCTTCTGCTAGCTTAACTGAAAGCAAATTTAACTCCACAATGGGTATGTGACAGTTTTTGAAGGTAAAGGTTCATAGGCCTTTTATGCTGCTTTTCTTGAGCCACTTTTCCTGTATGTATTTGTATTTATTTTAAGTGATACCAAAAATATGGGGCTGTAGCAGTAGTTGTTGCATTTCTTCATTTGTTGTTTGAGAAAAATATATTACCTCTGTTCTGTTCGGGTCCCAGCCACCAGTCCCTTTCTATACTTTGGGTTATGAGCATGACTGCAGTTTGCAGTTTTGGGGTTGGGCGCATCTGATGATGTGGCTTCCATCTTTATAATCCTGTCGACTTTATGCAATTAAAGGGGCATGGTGATGTTTAACCCCATTTCTTGACTGCCTCTATTGGTGTTATGGACAATTAATATGTGTCTGCTTGTCCTGTTTAAGCTGGAGTGCGTGTAAAGAGTCATGAGGTTATGTGAAGTCACAACAGAAATTTCTGCCAAGAACCCTGTGGTGTTCATGCAGTACGAAATCATGATGATAGTACTGTAGTATGAAGAAACAATTATGTTAATATTTTAGCTAAGTGCATTGCATAACTATTGCATTTTGTCTTGGATATTGAATCTTACTCATTTGCTAGGTAAAGTTACACAGCACACCGAACGTGTGGACGAACAGTGCCTTCATGCTTATATGACACGACTTGTGGCCTGTTTCTGAACAGATGAATAGTACTAATAATGTCTAATAATTATATATATATATATGCTCATCAAAATGCTCTAGTCTAATTAAGTACTGAGTTTTACTGACCCTTTGCTATTGGAAGGTGAAACAAGGCTTTTTAAAAAACAGTGTTCTCCATTAGTATGTAACAGTTGCTCTATACATCACTCCAGTGCCATTTGAAATGTGATTGCATTTACTGACCCAAGTTTCATTTAAGATGCTAATTCTTAGTTACAGTTTAACCTCTTACCACTGAGTAAAGGCATTAGAATATGTTCTGTTATGTAAAATCATCCTTTTTTTTTTAAATGAAAAAATGTAGTGACATTAATTATGATTTTATGGGTGTTTTCCTATTGAAACAACTTTCCCATACCTCCAATAAATTACCAATAGAGGAAAAAAGCAACATTTTTCCCTTAGGCATTAAAATTACTTGGAAAATATGCTTTGGCATTGTCTTCAAGAAAACAAAGAGGATTTTACTTTGATGGATAGATTCCCTTTGTCATTCTGCACCATAATGCATTTGTTGTACTCCTTTTTGAAGGCAGCAAACTGCACTGGATGTACAGTGGCAAACTTTGGCTTCTGCTATATTTTGCTGTGTAGCACCATCAGCTCTTCATTTAATCCTCTGCCATTGAATGGAGACTACAGAATATTCTCTAGTTCAAGAGTAAAGCCAACTATTTACGATTTATATTTCTGAATCAAATGGTCACGTTACAGAAGCCCCGCTGAAAGGGAGCAATTGCGTTGTTGTGATTGTAACATGTATACAGCTGTTGTTGTGTTTCATGCTTAGAAGTGTCCACTGCTGAGTTTGTGTTAATTTGAACACAAACCTGTAGCCTACAGCAAGATAATTGGAAAGATGTTCTTCCAAAAGAATTGACCTTCACAGTGTGCAGTTAATAAAAACATGAGATTTTTATCAAATGAAGTAAAAATATAGATTTTTTTTTTTGTTGTAAACTCATTTGTGTTGGTAACAGAATGAGGAATTGTTATAACAAGACGATAGTTTCAGTGTCATTTAGCAGCTGTGAGTTGCTTGTTCACTATACCAGTGGGTTTAGTCTGGTTGCTACTGGCAGAGGATATGTGTGTGTCCAGAGACCCATTAAGACTTGTGTTAGCAGATAGTCTCGGCTGGGATTGCAGAACAGGGATCAGTTTCAAAAATATTAATCGTTTAAAATGAACTACACTAATTGCCGTGTGTCAATGCATGCATGTGCATGTATATACACGTACATGGATAGCCTTAAGGTAGTCCAAAAAGTAGTTTTGGAGAAAAGAAGGTGTCACCCTGAGGTTGGAGACTGGTGCCAGCATGCAGTGGCTTGACTCTCACACTTTGAACTAGGATGTGCTCAGGTCAGCAGCACCTGAGGTGTTGCAGAGCCAGTGAAGTGACTGTAGGCTGCGCCAGGCTGGATGTCAGGTTTTGGGAGAAGACAGAGGTGCAGCACCCTTTAATTATGTGCTTGATGGGATGTGGCAAGGTCAGGAGAGCAATACTGTGCTTGTACATCTGACTGAGCCTGGTGAGACCAGGAGGCGACAGATGGGGCTGGCACATGCATTCAAACTTCAGAATTATGGTATCTTCATTTTTTCCTCCTTTTCTTTCTTTTTTTTTTAACATTCTGTTTAGTTTTTGGTTTCTCTTAGAGGTAAAATTTAAGACCTGATCTTGACAGAGAAACTGAGGTAAAATTGCCCCCCTCCATAGCATTCTCAGTGTTCTCCATAGATAAGGTTGAGCTTTGCTGATGAGCTAGGACTGGGAATCTAAGTACAGACAGTGCTGGTTCATATTGTGGGGATTAGTTTCCAAGGATATTTATCTGTTGCTTTTTACCATCACAAAACAAACTTAACCCTTTTCATGCCTATTTTACATGCACACGTGAGTTAGGCCTCTAGGAATTTGGGTATGGAATTGGATGAAACACATGAAATAATTTCTAAATGTTTCAGAAAGTATTGGTTATGCTGCTAAATATATGGACTCAAATATCTCTCCTTGTAGCTTAACTTTCCTTTTTTTTTTTCTTTTTTTTTTTTTTTTTTACATTTTGGCTTTAGTTTTGTCCTTTTTTAACGTGAGAGCTTCTGGAGTTTGTATAGTTTACTTTTTCAGTTGTTGGCTTTTAAACTAAAATACTGTAATCTGGTAATCTGGAAGGTACAGATAAAAGGCATACCTGAGGATTATTCTAATGAGGAAAACATCTTCCTTCCTATGCCAGTTCTCAAAAAAATGGAAGTAAGGAGCAGAAGCAAGTACATTTTTAATAACATTACATGGTGTTCCCAAGACAGATTTTATATCATTCTGTGAAAACTATTCAAGGTTTCCTTATTTTCATTTTGACTACTACTGGGTTTGTTTGGGTTGCTGGTGTTGTAGCTCAATAACAATGCTAATTTGCATTTGGAGGAATCTGATTTTGTACTAAAAAACCTAAACACTCTCAGCTCTAATACTTCTGCTAGTATCAATAAGTGTCTTACATAATCAGTTGATTTAAATGAGCCAATTAGTTTAAAATTAGTGCATGACAGTGTATCATAAAAATTCATCCACTTTCATTCTCAGAGGATTTTATGTGCTTGGAAAAAAAAAAAAAAAAACAACCTGAAGCTGAACGGGTGGCCCAAAATGCAATATTAGAGTGGCAGGAAAGAACCTATTTATTACACACAGCTCAAATTTGCTAAAGCATTAACATAATGGTTTCCTTCAGTGTTGGTGAATGAAAATTGCTTTCCTGGGAGACCACCATCCTGTCTTTACTGCTTAGTCTGGTAGTGGTGGGTAGAGGTTAGGTGAAAAGTGGAATGTAGCTTAAGTCCTCCTGGGCAGTTCACAAGGGGAAGGAGGAAGGTGAGTCAGAATAGGCTACCTCAAAAGTAAGGATTTACTGTTTTTAACCTGCTGACCATCAAGTGGACAAAGAAATTCTTTTAGGAATTTTCTGAACTGTGTTGTTTTCTTTTCTTGGCTAAGATGACATCTTCAAAACACTTCTGTGTGTTTCTTCAGTGTTATAATGGTAGTATGTGTGATATGTGGGTAGTTTATAATACCTTATTCTGTGGTTACAGCAATGGCTTTTTTTTGTGCCTGGTTTTTCTAATATTTTACATATTTGTATGCATATGTACCTTACTGTGGATTAAATATTTTATTTTAAATTTTGCTTAGGCTAAACAGTATTTTTTTCATGGTATCTACTATGTTACCAGCGGCATATATTTTCAGTTTAAAAACCACTTGAAACATGGAAGGGTTCTTCTGTATTCTCTAATGACAACATGTTAAATGCAATTTTCCATTGTAAGTTTGGTCATGTCTGCTCAATGGTGGCTTTGTAGATAAGATATGTTGTGCACAGCAGATGTTTATGTACATGGAGTCCAGCGTGAAAGAAATTTAATTTCCTCTTACTAAAAATAATAGTGACCTGTATCTTCTACCTATTTAAAAAGTGCTCAGATAATTGCAGTGAATGATTCTGTAGTTGTTTGCTCCTGTATTCATTTTGCCATGAGCTTTTAAAGTACATCGTATTTCCTTTATTTTTATATTGTAAATTTGAATATATATCTATGAAAAGAAAGAAAAAGTCTGGTCCTTTAACAATGTCAAAAGGCAATTGATAGGGCATACCTTTTTCACACCTGGGTAAACCATTTATATTCAACTTATAGTGGTATGTTATCTGCCTACCATCCTACAGAACTACTGGGAAGATTTTATTAATGACTGCTTTTGAAAAATTTTAAACAGCAAAACACATTGTCAGGGTTTTTTTTGTTGCTTATTTATTAAAACACGTGAATGTAAAGCTCTGCTTACTGAAGTATAATCTCATTTTTCCATCAGCTTATCCATTAGGATAGCAAAGTATCAAAAGAAAATTATGAAACAAAAACCTTTTTGTCCCTTTCAGTGTTCAGTTCAGAGTTAGAAATAATGACTGCTTTAATTTGTTAATCTTCTGTTAATCTGTAAGTTAGTTTCCTGGCTAACAGAGTTGGATTTAGAATATTAGTTTGCCTCAGAACAAGCTTTTGTTGCTTTGTCCTTCAAACTTTTTGTAATTGCTTTTAAACCTTTATTTTAATTACCTCCCCCCCACAGCAAAAAACCTATTGGGGTTTACAGTGGAGTTTAAGAGGTTTCATTTTAATGGCTATTTTGTGCTCCGTCGTTTTTCTTTTCTGACAGCTCCGCAATACCCAGGTAATTCCAGCAAGGACAGAGTTGGTGATGTATTTGTGTTCTGAACATCAACATATCCTCTTATAGCTATGGCCTGATGTTGCAAAAATGTGTTTGGCTTGTGCAGGAGATTTCTAGGATCAGGCCTTATATATGGCAGCACAGATTCTTGACTGATTAAGTAAACACTTCTGAGCCTTTTTAATAGCAACAGGTGATGTGCATGATTTTAGCTTCAGTCACAACAGGCAGTGTTCCTGTAAGGAAGTGAAGATTGTGGTGTCCCTCTCCTTTCCCCTAGCCCACATAAGTAGGTTTTCTTTGCATGGCAAAACTTTCATGGTCTATTTTGAATAATATTCTTATCTGAACATTCTCCACGTTCTTGGAAGTTTCTGTAGATGACAAATGTGAAGTTGAGATTTACCCTGGTTCCTTCAAAATGTGCAGGAGCTGTGCTGGCTATGTTGAAATCAACTGAGCTTAATATTTTGCAGTATAAACTGTAAGACTTGGTTGCAAACACATACATTGAAAAGTGACCAGCACAGGTGGATGGTTGGAACCTATGACATTTTTCAGTCAAGTGCCTTTAGTTTTTCAGGCAAGGCCACATCACAAAGTGTAACAAACTCTAGCAGTGGCAGGATGGTCTCATTGCCTGTCTGGATCATGGTTAGTCTAAAAACTGTTCTGCCAGATGTGACCTACCACGTACAGAACATCTCAACATCTTGGAACTGGCACTGGATTCTTGTCTTGTGTAAGGGCTGCAAGCACCATAGGCTCCGTGGAGAGGATATATCAGCCTTTTTTATTTTAATTTATTGTTTTTCTCTGGGGTGGTTACTCTGTGTTTGACTGCAGTAGGTAAGAAAAAATACACAGAAGAATCATGACATTTATTTTTCTCACCTTAAATATTAAATTTTCTAACTTATTTCATTTGATAAGCATCCTACAAATAGTTGTTTTAAATAAATATTTAGCTACTTATGTGATTAGCATTGTCTTAATTTTTCTTTTTGTTGTTGGAAGTACATATGGTACATTCTGGTGTCTCAAGTGGAGCCTACTGAACGTGCTAACGTATGTGAGACAGTGTGCCCTGTGGCCTGAAACATCGTTCATGTATTTGCCACTTGCCTCAGTCTTTTAATTTCTGTTTGTATGTGTTGCATTTGCTTAGGCTGAATTTATTTTAGATTTCAACTTTTTGCAAATAGTCTCCTGACAGAGTATTTGCTGGTGTCTCCTTTGAGCCAGCATTTACCCTCATTAGTCTATGGATGTGTTCTTTTGAATGCTTGCCAAATGCACTCATAAAACCAGTAAAATTAATAGAAGGAAAAGTGGGAGAGCTGTGTGACCTGTTATTTGTAAACAACATTATGAGACTGCCTTTCAGAGTTTGACCATACTATACTCAAGTTTTCCCTTTTTATTAATTTGGGTTTTACAAGCTTCCCATCATATACAGACATTTGCTCAGCAGTTTTACTTGCCTTTTTTTTTTTTTTTTTGATTTGGTTTTGAAGACTGAAGCTACTAGGTAAATAACAACAGTAATATTTATCAGTTCTGTAATTCTGCAGTTTCAAATCATGGCTTGCAAGCTACTAGGGTACACAGGATTGTTTTTAAAGAGAGCTCAGATGTTAAAAAAAAAAGAATGGAGTCTGTTGTCATTGTTCAGTTTTACTGTGCAAGGTATCTTTATTGGTCCACAAATTTAAAGAGTTTTAAAAAATGGTCTAATTATATTGTAAACTTCTTTGGGATGTGATGATATCTATTTTTATGACTTACTGCTTTGTGGGTGTATATATCATTATGCAAGTAATAATCCTTGTTTTCACAGAAGGTAATTTATACAGACATTAAATTTTGGCATCAGTTTGGTTACATTGTGTAGATATTTATGAAAATATCCCTTCTCTTATGTAGGACTGTGAACTGTATTTTCTCTGATAGAATACAGATCTGGCTGTTCCTTAATTGCACAAAGAATACTCTGTAGAGAAGCATTTGGATTCCCTTAGTTGGTGTTTACCAGGTCTGTAATATAGGAAGCCTGCTAAACTGATTTTTCTTTGTTTTTCAGGGTCTTATGCGGTACTGGTTTTGTTTTTAGACTACAGCTATTTGTATGGCAACATCTTATTTCAGTAAACCCAAATTCTTGCATGTTAAAATGTCAAGAATTTTGTTACTTCATGTTACTACATTTGTGTTCTCTCCTTTGCTTGAGAGCAGTACTCCTTGCTAATGTTAGGAGGGGTGAGGTAGAGGAGGTGTGTGTGGTGGGAGTGCGGGTGGGAAGTAAAACAGGCTCTGGCTGTTTACACATTCCAGGCAACCATAGATCTGCTCTCTTTGAGGCCTGAAATATTTTCCTTTTCACTATCAGTCTTGCAGATCTGGGGTATTTGGGCACACTGCCAATAAAAGTAAATAGCAATGTGTTAATCTCTTTAGATTGAAATGTAATAAACTGTATTTTACCATTTTTCTGTGTTTACCTAAGAAGAAAACATTAACTACACTTGATAATTAGTATATGACATTTCTAGAAACCCTGAAAGTTAGGACTCTGGCTATAATTTCTTCAGGAGTTGCCTATAAAAGGATAAAGTAAATTTGATTCCTTCCTTCTTGGTAGTTTATTCCAAAGGTAAAGTTACATAATCAAAATATTTTTGATAACTAGATTTTCTGTTTTCAGCATGATAACCATTGGCTGAAGGAGCTGAGGATGACTCCCTCTTTCCCATTTCCATGTAATGTGTGTATATACATGCATTTTTTCATTTATTTTGTGGTAGGCCTAATCTGTTTTGTAGTCTTCCACTGGATCATTCAGATTTCCAGCACTTACATTTCAGAGTTCTGATGAAATCAGATACAGGAAGCCATCCACCTGCATGTCTTGTTTGGTTTTTGGGATTTTTTTCCAGTATTGGAAATTATTTCCTGCAGCCTGCACTAAAATAGACTGAGCAGGCAAGCAGATGAATAATGATTTCTTCCAGGTTCTGCATAATGTAATGAACAGACCTTCTGTTTATTATTATTTATTATCAATATTTGTATACATGCCATTTCCTTTCCCTGAAGCTTTCTTGGGTTTCTTAAAGCTGTATGCTATGTGTGAAATTACTGTTTTATTCCAAGTGGTGCAGTAATGCCACTTTGTCACTCCAGCAACTTGCTTTGTCACTAGAACTTGACATGGCTCAACTTCTTGTTGTAAACACTTTCCGAACAAAATGGAAATATTACCATATAGTTATGACACGCAAAAAAGGCAGTCCCACTGAGATAACAGCTGTTACCTTCAGTCTTAAGACCATTCTAATACATACAGTGCAAAAAGGTAATTCAGACCATACAGTTGGGGTTTTTTTCCAAAGGCAGCCAGTTGCTTAAAACTCTCTTGCATAGCTGTGACTGCCATCTGATCTGCATTTAGAGGGATTAAACTGCTTTTGGAAAAGCTGTGGGCTTCTTCAGCTAGACCACCAGCAAATTGCATAAACTGGTAATGTCTCTCTTGACTGTTTTTAGGAAAAAGTATTGCTCTCATCCTGTAACAACCTGAATCTAAAGCCAGAGGTTTTTTGGGGTTGCAGTCAGGCGAGATCAGACTGCTGAGTTTAACCTAAATGGAAGTAAACATGAACATTACCTGCACCTCATTATTTCTGTGCTTTTACGACAGACACTCGAGCTTGTTTGTATAGTGGCTATGGCTCATGCTGATTATGTTGTTAATAATTTGTATCTGTAGTGTGTATGCTGGCTGGGTACTTTAGAAGCCAACATTTTTGAATATAGATAGCTAAATAAGTGGCTTGTTTATCAGAAGCCTTGGGTAGGGACAGCTCCAGTTAAAGTCAGAGGAATTGGTGGCTGCTTAGTGCCTGGATAAATAATTTGTGTTAGTACAGGGATGCATCATAACATTGACAACAAAAGATCACCTCCATCTTTTTAGCCTAAGTTAAATAAAGCATTATGTTAAAAAATATTTTAAAGAAAAAGATCCTACCAAGTGACTACTACCAGTCTGTATACAGATGGGTGGATTTTCTCCCATGTGCATAAGTTTCTTGAAAGGGAAAAATTTGACACTGATTCTCAGCAGCACCTTCTCAGATTTGATATATAGGGGTGCCTGTGCAGGTGGTATATGGTTTGTGTAGAGGTTAGAGGGATCTCTCTTGTAAATTGGTACCTAGTTTGTTTACCATGCTCGGTTTCATTTAATGTAACATTTGATGGAGTGAAAAGATGTACTAGTACTGTATTAGTGGTTCTGTTTATTATTTGTTACAAATATTTATGAACCAAAAAACCATGAGAACTTGTTTTGTAGTTGAAATAGTAGAAACTGAGAATCTTATTCTTCCTTAAACAGAAACACTAAAAAAAACTATGAGGTATAGTGACCTAATGCAAAAAAAAAAAAAAAAAAAACAAAAAAAAAAAAAAACCAAAAAACAAAAAAAAAACCAAAAAAAACCAACCTAAATGCTTCTTAAATTTAGACAGATATACTTATTAATTATGTGTATAAATATCTAGAATTTAGCAGTATCAAATGGTGAACTGTACTATGTAAGAATTACATGCAAATTGCACTGGCTTGGAGTTTTCTTCTTTTTTCTCTGTAGCTTAGAAGTGTCCTCAGGCTGGTTGAGAACTTTGTGTAAGGTACTTATTGGAAGAAGTTTGATGTGAAGAACAAAATGTGATGTATTGTTTCTGTCCACAGAGGAGTTTAGGAAGTTTAGACTTCTCTTTTTTTCTTTTTTTTTTCTTTTTGTTTAGGTTGAGAATATTGGCCTGTAAGAAGCATACTGTAGGCTGTTTAAATATTGACCATTAATTTCAATCCACAGAAACTATGAAATGAAAATTTAGACATATATTTAAAGTTTTGATTTTCATCTTTTGTTGCTAGTTAAAAGTCTTTGACAGCCAAAATCCACATAACAAATTTGCGTTGTTGACCTAGCAAAACAGTTGGCTTAATTGTTCAACCCTACAGATACTACCTAATAGCTTTCTCTAGAATTATTATTTAGTACTTTTTTTTTGATCCACAAAATTGCTTAGAAATCTTAGTTATGCATCTGGCTGATGCGGTGAAAATCCCCCAGTCACAGGGGTATGCAGCTTGTAATGGAAACAGCTGTTTTAGTACTTAATTTGTTTCTTCAGCTCTAGTGATTGGAAACATAAGAACACTTCTAGTACATCATTAAGCTACTGTTTCAAGAGACCGTTCATAGGGAAATGATAAGAAGTAAATGATAGTAACTTAGAAAAAAGGAGGACAGACTGGGCCTTGCAAGAGAAACCCTCACCCATCTGGCAGATTTTTGTTGGTCTTATTCAATTGTTGTTTCCAAAGGGTTCTCTCACCATTGGTTTCACAGTTTTTGAACCTGATGATTTCAAAGTCTATTCTCAGCTAGCCTGCTTCCTGTGAAAAGTGGTGTTTGGTGAGGTGTTCGTGTGTGCCACATCATGCTACTGAGAAATAAATTGTTTTGATCCTGCAACTCTTGCTTCACCTATTGCATTTAATGTTCCTTTTGGGGAGAGGGAGCAAGAGAGAGAGTGAAGGAAACAACAGTGCTGATATGGTGTGGTTTATTGGAGAGAAAGGCACGCATACCAGCTTTTCCCCAGGTTTAATCTCTCTGATTCTTATCCATGGTGAGGTCTGGTTGAAGCTGGTAGCAAAACAGTAGCTTAAAGAGTCTGATCCCTTGAAGGTAAGAATTACACAGCACCAGTTTCAGCTTTTAATTGAGAATTGGCCTTTCTGGAAGAGAAATTTGGTTCTGTAAGCATTAATATATTACTATGAATTGTTCTGTTGATGAGTCTTTAAAAAAAAAACCTATGAAAGTAAATCAGAACAAAACAAAATTAAAAGAAAAAACAAAACAAAAATAAACCGCAAAAAAACCTCAACCAACCAATCCATCCCCAAGACCCCCAAACAAACAAAAACCCAACCCCCAACATCCCTCACCAAAACAAAATTGAGCAGATGACAGACTTGTTAACTGAGCACTGATAGTTTGCCTCAGGATGTAGAGGCTTACATTTTGAATTGATTCTCAATTGTCATCTTGATGTGTGTGGGAGGTAAAGTGAACTTTTCATGAAAAACATTCTCATAAGAACAGTTGCTATTTGTGGTTCTTCTGGTACACTTAGGTGTGTGTTTGGGAGGAAGGGAAATGACATATTAGTATTTTCACGTCTTCTAAATCAAAGAGTTGCCTCACTTATCTTAAGCAACACAGTCTTTAGATCATATCCAGTTTTTTGTCTGCTGGACAGATATACTTAATTTACCAGTAAAAAACAAGGTTTCTTATTTTTAAAAAACTGTAATTTTCTTTTATAACATTATAATTACAAGCACATTAATTAAAATGCTGGTGATAAAAGGAGTATTCATATAAAGAAGCCAATTATGCCTGATGGTACAAGATCAGAATTAGGCTAAAATTTTGACATTATCAATCATGCTTCCTTGCATAGATATACATGCTTTTATTCCAGTTGTTTCTGCAATAGTTTGCAGACTATTTTGGCTATTGTATGATTGCCAGTACTGTACATGTTGACACTGATCTAAAAAGGAGCTGTGTTTATAGCTGAGAAATGATCTTTTTGCCTGTTACAAATAGGTCTTTTTCCTTCTTGAACTTACTTCAGTGTAGAAGTTAACATAAAAAAGCTGTTTCCCCCTTAATATCTAGACTTTCAGTTCTTAAACATTAAAAGCAAACTGCTGTTAACTCTATTTTGATGAATAGAAGTGTTCAAGGCTGGGTTGAATGGGGCTCTGAGCAACCTTGTCTGGTGGGAAGTGTGTCCCTGCCCATGGCAGGGGGGTTGGAATGAAGTGATCTTTAAGGTCTCTTCCAACCCAAACTGTTTTATGATCTTATGAATATGCTCAAGTTGAATTTTAAATAGTTTGACTTAAAACAAACAAACAAAAAACAGAAAAGGAGACCTCTTAGAAATGTATTTATGTACTTAATATTTATGTGAAATATGTGTTTTTATTGTAGGCCAGACATTTCCTTCATATAGGATGTGGCTGAAGTTGTTCAATATTTATGTCTGTGTTTAACTGCGTACACAATAGTTTCACAGGAATAAACAGCAGCAGTTGTGTGCAGAAAGCTTAGTGTGTGTGTGTGTGGTGTGTGTGTATGTTTAGGACTTGACCTTAATTGCTAGGTTATAATTCCTAAGAATTTCCTGTCTGGAGTTGAAATGTTTTAAAATCCATCTTACTTCTATTTTGTAGATTTTAAAAACAATGCCTGGTAACTAAGAGCTTTCAATGGGCATTGAACACTACTTGTTGGGCCTTCTGGTTTGTCTTTGTCGTTCATGTTTAATCTTTGGGTACCTCCAGCCAGCTCTCAATGAAGGCTGGGAGGAGGAATGTTTTACTGCTGCCCACAATGCTCTTAGGGAAGAACAAGTCTGTGAGGCTTCTATGTAAATAACATAGCATTTAGTAATGAGAAAGTTAGCAACTCTCTTAATTGCTCATGAGACATACCTGTGTAGAATTGTGCTTTGAAATTTTCTTTCAAGTTATCTCCGTATCTTCAGTCTGTATTTTATGTTCACCAGCAATGCAGACTCATTCTGCATCTAAAAGAAAAAAGTGTACATTTCAAACATTGTCTGGACATTGTCTGGTCATGGTTAGTTCCTCCTGTTACGATCCTTAAGAGAAGTTAATGCTCTCTTCTGAGATGGAGGCCTGTCACCAAAGGAATTGAATAAATTGTAGTGGTATTCAGAGGGCAGAATGAAAAGACAGGCGTGGCGATTGCAGATGAAGCTTTAGTCAGATGAAGGAAACAGTTGTAAATATGCAGTCTGGTTCATAATGTAGGAAAAAGGGAACTCATGGAGTTCCCAGACAGTGTATATGCAGGGTTTGGGTAGTTTATAAATGTTTGAGGTGCTTTTTCCCTCTTGCAAGGAACAGGATTTTTCAAAGGCTTTCTGTCTAAGGCAGGCGCTAGGCTTTGATAACCCAGCCATTTTGAGAAACAATGTAGATGTCTTTTGTATTGATAAAGGATGTGTTTTGCCATATTCTCCAGAACTGCTGTGAGGTCAGCCTGTGGGGCTGTGTCTGCCATGTGCAGTGCCCAGTGCTGGGGAGCAGTATCCTGTCCCGGCAGGGCCTGCGGGCGGGCTGTCGGCCGGGCATCGCAGGCACTGCTCAGTGCCGTGCCTGGCTCCTCGGGTGTCTTGCTGCTCACCGTTCTCCCCTGACCCGCGTAAAGCATCCTCTGGGATGGCGGGACATGTTGGATGAAGCCGCTGTGCCTCTCCCCACAGAACATGAGAAAGAAAACTTTGCCGCGGGTGTTTGTTGTGGCAGAACGCATTGGCCGGCAGACGCTCTGGGAAGCCAGGGAGGAGGTGGACAGCAGCAGTGCCAGGCAGCAAGGCCGAACTTGCCTGGCACAGCCATATGGCTGTTGAAATACTACTGAATTGCTTCTTGTTGGTGGGCAAGAGGGCTGGGGTTGCAGGAGATTCGAGCTGGGGAAGAGGGATGGATGATTGCTGTTCCTCTGTGCTAGGGGCTGTAGGATGTGCTCTCCTGGTCTCCTGCCCACTGGCAGGGGCTGTCCATCATCTGCGGCTATTGTTTGATGCAATTAGTGTTTATTGACCAAGACGACCTTAATAGGTTTCATTTATGTACCTTGGTTTTATTGCAGTTTAGCCCTCTAAATACCCATGAGGCTCCTAAAATAACAAAGGTACTATTAATTAGAAGCTAAGGATCGTAAGCTTTAAAACAATACATACTTCCCTCACTTTTAAACACCTGTATGTATTTAAAAATACACTTTCACTAAAAATGTTTTGATAAGTGATAGCTGATTACTACAGAAGAGAAATCTCTGTAATTTCCTTTTTTTTCTTCCCTTTTTGTCTCTTGCTTATTTGAGACACTGTTGTCACATTCAATGTCATTGTAGTCCTCCAAGGTCACTGCTTTTCCCATCTAGTCTGTTGGATGTTTTAGCCCACAGTGAGAGAATTTTTTAAATAGTCAGAATAACATCAAATCATTTTCAAATTTGTAAAAGTAAACATGAGAATTACAAGTGATTTAACTGTGAAACTATTCTACTCCACTTGTTTGAAACTGAGCAGATTTCACACTCATGCTATCTCTTAAAGTGGAGGGAAAGGGAGAGAAAAGAAGTAGCAATACCTAAATGAAAGGTCTTAAAGCTAAAAGTCTGATGTGCAATAGAGTATTTTTATGCTATTTTGCAGCCAGCAACAAAATAAAGCAAGTATCTTTGACTAGAAGCTGAAGTCTTCTACTGTGAAATGGAAATTTATCTGGTATATTGTACTTTTAAAAAGATATTGTTTGTTTTTCTGCTAATGAATGCATGCCAGATTATTGTTTACCAGTTACTGTTCTAGTCCGGATCAGAACTGAAGTTGGCAGAACATAAAGGAAAGACAGCTAAATATCATCTTCCGGAGCTTCATTTACTGTATATTTTTGTTACTTCAAAAGTATGATAGATTGAGGAACAGGCATATTAGTCACCAGCACAAGTCACAGTTCAAATAACTCATTATTTTTATGAATTTGTGCTATTTAAGAATTGATTAAAATCTCAGTATTGCTGCCTTTAAAATTAGAAACCCAGTTGGCTGTTAAGATTACAGCTGCTTAGACTGGAACACCAATACTTCTCTGTAACTAGGAAGTGCACATAAAGCACCGTGCTTTCCCTTGTGAAGCGGCTTGCCTGGCTCTGGTGCTGTGCAGTGTTATGTTACTTAGGTGTTTTGCTCTGCTGACAAGTAGAGCCATTTCAGTGGATCTTAACTTGCACTGCTTGAATGTAAGAGTATGAAAAGGTTGAGAGGAAAAAGAAACTGAAATAATCAGTTTGTGTACCGTGGGCACATTAACAGCTACAGCTAGAGTGACTTGTGCCTGATTACAGCACTTGCCAGCAGAAGCCAGGGTTTGTATGGTAAAAACTAAAAGGTGGCTCAGCCCACAAACTGTCCTTGAGTAGCATGAGCTACATGGGAGCTCCGGCATCTTGAGTAGGTGTGCGTCACCAGTGTAAGCATTAGTGAGGTTTTCCTACGAAACAAAATCTGTAGTATGCATTCATACAATCATAGAATATCTGAATATAGAAATGTGAAAGGGCCCAGAAAGGTCATCAAGTCTAACTGCCTGCTCCTCACAGCACTGCCTAAAACTAAACCATATGATTAAGAGCGGCATCCAAGATGCCTTCTCCAGCAGACTTGGTACTGTGACCATTTCCCTGGGGAGCCTGTTCCAGTGCCCAGCTACCCTCCAGGTAGAAGAACCTTTTCCTAATGTGCAGTTTGGCACTGTCTGTCACTCCATTCCTCCCAGAATAGAACACTTGGGTCTGTTAAACATCAGCCACATTCCACAGTGTTAATGTGCTCAAAGATAAGGAATTCCTCCAGGTGTTGTAAGGATTAGGGGCTGAGGAGGTAAAGGAGACCAAAGTCATGCCACTCCCTTTCAAAATGGGAAGAGCTCTTGGGTGGTTTGTGGATCATTCCATGGGGTAGCACTGACTGGCCAGGCAGCACATGGCGTAATCGTCTGTGGAATAGCAGGAGTTTGTGAGGCTCTTTGGCAGGCCTGGCATATGAAAGTGTCAGAACCCAGATTTTTTTGGTTCTGCTGCTTACAGAACAACATATTCGTAATGTGAGCTGCAGTCTGGTATGAACTTAATTCAAAGCTTGTTGCAAATGCCTATTTGTGGAAGGGGCATGAACTTACTCTTTCTAAAATATGCTTTTGAGTGTAATTGTAAAATGCAGATAAAGTTATAAATCCATCAGCAAACTGACTATTTTAAGGCCATCTAGTCATGTTTCCAGAGATTAGATTTTTACAAATGTGATATTTTTAGATGGATGAAAATGAGCATATACCATGTGCTGGAGGTATGAAGCAACTTTGTAAGCTGTAAGTTTAAAACCTTCTGTTTACAATATGATGTTTTTAAATGTAATGGTGTACAGTATTAGTTAAAAGGTATATCACTGTAGTGTAGCACAATTCTAAATATCTATAGAATCATCATATAAATTTATTTATCAAGCAACTGGAGAATTTATGCCAATAATTAAGACTTCTTATGTAGTTAATTTCTGTAACACTTGCACAAGGACTTTTTGTTACTATGCTATGTAGAAAAGCATGTATCAATTTCTTTTGAGATATTGGGGTGTGATGTGCAATACATAAAGGCTAATTTATTTTTAGACCACATTTTCACCCTAGCCTACAATAGGAATGTGGATTTTCATTACATTTTAATATTGGTTATTTTTGATTATGGCCCAGCTGACATTTCAAAACATAGCTTATATGTAAGAAAATTCCTACCTCTGTAAGTATGTACATTTTTTGAAATTACTTGTGGTGTGATTCTCATCCAGGCTGGCCCTGGGAGGGCAAGCTGCACCTAAGAGTGCATCAAACAGCATGACCAGCCATTCCGAAGAGGTGTTTTGCCCTCTGTATTCAGCATTGGTTCAACTTTACCTTGAGCACTGTATGCTGTTCTGGGCCCAAAATTTAACAAGGATGTGAGGAACCTTGAATGTGTCCAGAGGAGGGCAACAAATGTGGTGAAAAGGGCTGGAAGGCGTGTCCTGAGAGGAGCAGCTGAGGACTTTGGGCTTGTCTCCTTGGAGAAAAGGAGACTGGGAAGAAACCTCATTGCTCTCGGCAACTTCTTAAGGAGGGAGAGCAGAGAGGGAGGTGCTGGTCTCTTTTCCCTGGAATCCAGTGAAAGGATGTGTGGGAATGCCTCAGAGCTGTACCAGGCTAATTTTAGACTGGACATTAGGAAGCATTACTTTACCTAGAGGGTGGTTAAATCCTGGAACAGGCTTCCTAGAGTGATGGTCAGCACCCCAAGGCATTTGGACAGTGCCCTTACAATATTCTTTAACTTTTGGCCAGCCCTGAACTGGTCAGGTGGTTGGGACTAGTGAGAGTTGTAGGTCTCTTCCAACTGAATTCTGTTCTATTCTGTTCTACTCTACTCTACTCTACTCTATTCTATTCTTTAGCTGTGAAGTTCCTCTTAGTTTTGTTACTAGACCTGCAGAGCTTAGTATAAGACAGATCAGGCTGAACATACATCCTGTAACCATGCAAAACAGAAGGAAAAAGAAGTACCCAGGCATTCCTTTACATTTGGACTTGATAGAAAGCTTGCTCTGCATGTGGGTTCAGATATTTTGGAACATTTACTCTGGAGAGTCAAGTAGAAGAGTTTGTTACAATCTGTTCTCGATACTGTTTTCCACGCATAAGAAGCTTATTCTCCAGTAATGGTGTCAGTGTAAAAACCAGGGCAATAACCTGTGTAGGTGGAGCTATTCTGCTAAAAGTGCTGCCATGTTTTTTTGGTTTGGTTTTTATTTTTCATAATTCTCTTGTAACCTGTCTAAACCTAAGTCCTTTTATCTATCCCCTTGCTGTAACCCAGCAAGTATCAAGTGCTTTGAACCACACTATATTAGATTATAAAACCCTCCTGTGATAATGAGGTGCTTACTCTTAGCAGTGGTTGCAGCAAACATAATAGATATAAATATGACTTTATGGAAAACAGGGAGAAAGGACTCGTGAAATGGCAGTAGAGTGGATGACTGAGCTGATATGTATGTTCCATTTTGAGTATAATAAGCAGAGCACTCTGAAAGCATGCAGATTTTCTATCAAAATTTGCCAATTTTTTATTCTGGAGGAAAGAGGTTATATTGGTAACTGGAAGACAGCTCAAGAGACAAATAGGTTGTTCAGAGTTAATCTCACCATGTCTGATGATGATTTTTCCTGGACTGACATATCCAGGGTGTGATCAGTGCTTGCTTTTGTTTTCTCATTATGCTCAGATTTAATTACCTGTATTTAGAATGAAATCCCATGAAACTGGAAGCCATTTACACTAATTTGCACCATTTTTGAAATGCTACACCCACAATAAGTAATTTCCCTCTTGCTAGTTGTAGCTGTAAAGAAGTGGTGCTTTAAGGGAGGGGCCTCACTATGTAGTTGGATGAGATGAGGTACATGGATGGAATGGTTAAAACTTGAAAGCCTCCCTTCACCTGCTTTTGCTCTATCCATTCTACTGAGAAATTATTAACAGGTGCTGAAGGCACGAGTGCTGCCTGCCCTCAGTGCACAAAGATCAAACATAGTTTTTTCTTTTTTTTTTTTTTTT
>VXAC01008235.1:680097-855717 GCA_013399225.1 Rhipidura dahli | reverse complement strand
TTTTTTTTTTTTTAATAAAAGGAAACCACTGGAGTTGGAATTTGTTGTGAGTGAGGACTAATCTGACAATACTTACTGAATTTTCAGTGACAGTGAAATATAAGTGTTAATAACCACACTGACTGGGCTTTCAATCTGTTTTTCATGTCCTGCTACAGGGAGGACATTAGCAGAATGAGCAGGGATCAAGAAACTATTTTAATCAAATGTTGAAACACTATTGAGAGAGGTATGGCTGGGGGTGCTATGCTCAGAAAGAGATACAGTCACCCTTCTAAAATAAGTAAGATTATTTTCCCCTCCTTCTTTGCTTCATATCAGTGTTCATCCCATCCTTCACATCATATTTGTTAGCCTGTAGATTTTGAAAGGATAACATTTGCTTTCTCTTCCATATCAAGATCTCAATCCCATTTGCGTTGACATTTTAGCTTTATGAGGGAGAATGCATTATGTAAAGTTTCCATTAGCCTGCAAAATATTAAATTAAGTGTTGAAAACATGAGTTGTTTGTGGCGAGTGGAGCAGAGCGAGCCATGGAGATGATTTGTACTCGTCAAAATTAGATAAAGTTGTTGGTTTGGTTTGGGTTTTTTTAGGTTAGACAGAGAATGTAGCCTACCACTCTCTTTCCTTCTTGTCTTTTTCCTTTGTTTAGAAAATTAAATAGATGGAACAAAGGCCAAGTTCTTAATAACACAGGTGAAAGCATAACTATGATTTGTGGTTGGAAATACTGTGAGTAGCATTTGTGGCCATACATTCCTTTGGCAAGATGTTACATTCTCCTTGAACATATAATTATGTATCATTGCTTAATAAGGAGAGAACTTCTTTGTCAAACATTTCTCTGTACTGTTAAGCTTTCAAACAGCATGTTGTAATAGAATGCTTTGGAAAGTGTCAGGAGATTCAACTGCTGCATTTTTTTTTTTCCCTGGTAGGAGATAATATTGCTACAGCATTAGCTGTAGTCTAAAATGGGTAGAAGGGTAATATGCAATGGTGTATTTGTGCATAAGTAGTACAGGAATATAAATGAAATCTGTCTCAACATGCACTCATGATAATGTTCTTCCACTTTGTTTACAAAATGAAAGAATATCTGTCTCTGGTAGAAAATTCTGTGTTTAAAGCAGTGTCTCACTATCCTTTGAAGTGTTAAATCCTCCTGGGTTTCATTTTTTTTGGCACAAAAGTAGTGGATGTTTAAGAAGCCAACAACATTAGTTTGCACAGGAGCATTCCTGACTTATTTTTGTTTCTAGGTCTGTTTCCTGTGTTGGGGGAAGGGAAATGAGAGCACAGCTGCTCCCAAAGTTCAAGATGAAGCTGCTTCTTTAGTGTGTTTTAAGCCTTGGTCACAGTTTCTTACTGGAAGTCTTTAAATGAGCTTTACTCTGATCTTCAATTGCGCTTTTATAGGCATGAAATCTCCCTCCTTCCCCCCTCTCTTCCCTGACCCTCCATCCCAGTCCCCAGCAACAAAACCCACTCGCTAATAAAACAAAACTCCTGATTATCTGCAACATAAATTTCAAAAAGGACTCTCAAAACCAGAGCATTTTTATGTTTCTTGAGATCAGCATTAGCTTGACACAGCAATTGATCAGTATTTGTTCTGAGAATTTTTTTTCCTTAATTTTTAAAATGTTGATGCAAGCCAGCAAAAAAGAAAGGCTTCTTTGGATACCAAAGCTGTTCCATTTGAACCTTTATTTCTCAGATAAGCTGAAACATCACAGAGAATAGGAGATTAATTTTCTGCCTGTTTTTATGGTACCTCCAGTAAGTCACATGGAAAAGTAACAGCTTATTCTTCTCTTACATTGCTTTATACATATTTTAAATAAAGTCTGCTATCTGAATTTTTGACATACATTCCTTGAGCAGAAACATTTCTAGCTTTTCATAGTTCTACAAACATATTAAAGCACCTCTTTCTTCCATTTGTCCAGTTAACATTTTTATTGTCCTGTGTTGCAATCATACATCTATAAAAGGAACAAACCAAGCCTGCAGTAGGAAGAATGTCATTTTTGCAGTTACAGTCTTTTATTCATTGGTAGGACTTTCTTTTGAGGTACCTTTGCTTATGTAGACTGCTTAGGTGAGAATGAAAATCACATATTGTTGCTTGTATTTCAGTTTCCTACTTGAGAGCAGATTGATAGTTGGATAGGAAGGGTGTGTTCCAGAATAATGTGGAAAAAAAATTGTGGTCTCTCAGAGGCATAGAGTCTGGGACAGCAGGTACTTAGATGTAAGTTCAGTTTTCAGTGTGGCTGTTTCAGTCTGAAAATAGTTTGATCCAAACAGAGCTGACAGAGAAGTTAATGTTGGGCTCTCACTGTTGATTTAGAATTTTTGGCAGATCAGGAGGATAGGAAAAGCTTGGCTGAGCACCAGCATAGAAGACTAGATAACTGAGGTAGTTACAAGCCCAGATTATGATCTAGGTAAAGTAATGGACTAAGTAGTGGAGGGCTTGGTAAATAAAGTACAGAGGATATTGCTAATGCTTGTCAGCATGAGTTTGTTAAAAATAGGTCCTTTAACACTACTACTCTTGCTATATTTTTGAGCTCCTTATATACATTGGGCTGTTGACAAGGAGGTAGTGTGAAAATACATATTTTCTTTAAGTTTACTCAGTTGGTGCTGTTTGGCATTTTCGTGAAGAGTCAAGAATGATGCACAGTGAGAAGGACACACAGTAGGTGAATTAGACCTGAAGGAAGATTTTGGTGGTCCTTGAGTATCTGTGTGTACCAGTGGGCTGCCAATCCTCCATGCTTGAACATTTTTGTTTTTATCTGCCCATGTAAAAGTAATCACTTAAAAAGTTTATCGAGTATTCAAAGATCAAGAAAATAATAATGAATAGAGCAAATGGATGAGTGATTGTGCTTGTCAAACTGGGCAAAACCAGATCTTTGCTTTAACACAGCAAATACACATGAAGGGACAAAGACATAGAGCTTCTTTTAGAGCAATAGACTCCATCCTGTGTAAAACATCTATGGCGGAAGGGCTGACAGGAGCTCTGGGTGTGTAAGCGAGAAAGTGTGCGGATGGGAAGGGAGGTGGTACTCTGGCTCTGGGAGGTCTAAGGCTGTATTGTTTTCTCTAGTTCTAGTGATCACAAGTAAAGGAGAAAATAGATGAAGGTTCAAAGAAGAGTTGCAAGATTAAAGGGTGGAAAGAAGCCTTAAGTATAAAGGTTCTTTGAGGTATTGAGCTTAACAAAAAGCTAAAATGTATTCTCTTTGAGCCTTCTTAATGTATAAATCTCTGAACTTCTGTGTTTATTTCTAAATGGGATAATAATGGAGCCCCTCTATTCTGATTCCAGTTCTGTCATGTCTTGACAATTTTAAAAGCTTCTCAAATTTTGTATATAATAAGGGCTTGAGAGTATTCAATGAAGTAGTTAAATATAATTATCTGATTTTATAGATGGAGAAACTGAAATAAAGTCACATGCTTTAGTTTTGCCTCTGGATTTTTTATGAAGTACATTTACAGAAATCTTAAGGTAGGGCTATTTTGTAATTGTACTATCCATTGTAGTGGTTCTGTGAACTTTCCAAACTCAGGATAATGAAATTTTTTAAAAATTTACATTTGTTGCCTGAACTCTGATCTTGAGGAATTATGCTAGTACCTGCAATCCTAAAACTGAAATTCAATGGAAAATAAGATGGAAAGTTAGGGGATTTGTTGATTATCTTATAACTGCAAAAAGGGAACAGTAGCGTAATGGACAATAAATTAAATACTTTATTTAATCCAGTGAAATATATACATATTGGTTTATGGGCTACTCAGAAAAATTGAACAGGTGAGACTGGTATGAACTGTAGCACATTCTGGAGAAGGACTGAAGTCAAGAAATGTGTGATAGAATGAAATACTGGAAATAGACGCAAGGAAGAGCAAGTAGTCTTGCTTTTCACTTTTAAAAATGCATCAACTTACTTATCATGGAATCAGTATATTACCCTATGTATATATATATATAAAAATACACGTGTGTGTATATATATATGTTATTTCTGTGGAAATTAAAATATTTTTTTCTGTATTAAGAAGTGCCATATGCTGATGCTGGAGAAAAGTTTTAGTGCCATTTCTTACAATTGAAATATATATTAAAGAAGTAATGCAACCTCAAAATTATTATCATATATTTTGCATAAATGTTCATTATGCAGTCTTTTCCTATATTAGTAGCAGGAGGCAAATAGTGAACTAAATAATGAATACAGTACACAATATAGTGTTTTCAAGCAAAGTGCTTATAGTTAAACAAAGCAGGAAAAGCATAAAAGCAACACAAAAATATGGAGGAGATAAAAAAAGACTGAAACCAAAGGAACAAGGCATGGAAATAGGATCTGAAAACAGTTTTCGTATTACTATATAAATAAATATACATATTTATCTAAACAGAGTTTGACTAATCCTTCTCAATTTGAATTTTCTCAAGGATAGCTGCGTACTTTCTATCCTAGATCAAATGAATTCATTTTCAGGTATAAACATGTCAGCAGATGTTCCAAGGTTCTAAGGTTCTAGTCTGCTTCCACCCTCATGATATGATGGGGTGTGGTTCTACAAAACTTGGCTACTCTCTAGCTGGGAAGAGTGATTCAACTTTAATTAGGTCAGTGTTTTAATGTCAAAACCCTCAAGCCTTCCACTGTTCCAACAGATGCATGACAAAAAATTGAACCCACAAATCTCAGTACTGTGTGTGTATACACGAACTCTTGGAACTTCAATGCTGTAAGAGCTGTAAAACCAGAATTGTTTATTCTACCAGCAAACAAATAACACAAGGTCTTGCCTTCAGCCTGTTCTGGACTCTTAATAACCAAGCAAAAATATTCCAAGTGGATTATGAATGGTGGTAGTCTTGCAAATTATAAGAATATTGAGATTGTTTGTTTATAGAAAGTTTTAGGCAGATGTTCCGAGTCAGTGCTGAAGGGCTCAGCCCTGCAGCCACACAGAAACTGTGGCTGATTAAACCTGATCTGTCTCAGCTAACATGTCAGAATTGTGTTATTGCTCAGAGCCTTTTTAACTCGTCCCAGGTGAAACAAGGCTCCATTTTTCTTCTCTAGCCATTGTTACTTTAGAGAACAAACCTGGAATATGAATGGTACATTAATACTGTTGTCTGATCAGCAGGGAAGGGTTTCCTCACGTGTGTACTCATGTATAGATGGTGGATGTGTGTGTGTTTTTAGGATTTTGGCTGAATTTTCCTCTAAACACTGTGTATATTGTACACTTGTCACAACAGTCAGTGTTCATTAGTGTTACAGGTAATAGAGGTGGAACATGTAAATACGTTTGTAGCCGTGGTTGCACAAGTCTGTTTGAAAATGTCATATTCAGTTGTGTAATACTTCTGAATTAATATGACTTCTTTTTTTCCACTCAGGAGTATTTTTTTACATCTGAACAATGTAAGCAAAAAACCCACCAGTTTTTAAATTGAATGTTACCAGTGACGTTTCTTAGAGTGTGTATCATTATTTGGAGGGAAAGGGAGGGAAAGAAAAAAAAAATCCAGAAAGAAATCAGCTTTTTCTCCATCTTTTTTTTTTGTGTTTTCAGACCGGCAGAGTTTTGTATATAAATAATACATTTGGTGGTGTATTTATTTTGAAACAAAACTTCTCATATGAAGGTATATTTTAATGTTGGCAGCTGTGTTTCTCTCCCACCTCAGTTCAGCACTAACCTGTCTCTTTCAGTCTGCATCCTTCTGGGAGATGTGTGCCTGGGTGAAGGGAGAGCAACATTTGCAACTCTCCTGTGATTTATAGCAGGATGTGAAGAAAATGGCAAGACTCAATGTTACTGCATCATATGTAATTATTGTTGTCCTTCCTCTTGGCATAGTTTCTCTTCCATTTTTCCTCTTGGTGTTTTCTGGGTCAGAATTCAGGTGTTAAATCCAATTCTGCCTCTGTCATCTGGCTATCCTCACAGATAAAATGAATCTCATTTTTAACCACACTGGTTTCTTGAAGACTGTCCTAAATTTCAGTGTGCTTGGGTTAAATTATTTTTACAAGAGCATGGAGTGACAGAACAAGGGGGAACGGGTTCAGATTGGAAGAGAGTAGGTTTAGATTAGATATTAGGGAAAAATTCTTTGCTGTGAGGGTGATGAGGCATGGGAACAAGTGGCCTGGGGAAGTTGTGGTGGACTTCCCATCCCTGGAGGTGTTCAAGGCCAGACTGGATGGAGCTCTGAGCAGCCTGGTCTAGTGGAAGGTGTCCCTCCCTGTGGGAGGGGGTTGGAACAAGATGATCTTAAGGGTCCCCTTCCAACCCAAAGCATCCTATGAGCTGGGATGGGGCCAAAGATTGTAATGCCCTGCCCCCAGCCTGTATTTTAAAATGCAAGAAAGAAAATATTTTAAAATTCAATACTAAAAAGGAGACAACAAAAATGCTTCATTTTCAATCAAGCAGTCTCATTTATCATGCTGATTACTTTGCTTGGACCATTTCTGCAATATTAAGCATGTATGATACTAATATAAAGGAAATTATTAAAAGCATAATATGTTTTTTAACATAAATTTCAACTTGATTTCCATTGTACATCTTTGTAATTATTTCTGTATTTTTTCCATCACATTTCTTCAGGATATGTTCCAAAATCTGTTTAGCCTATGTATTTATGGAAAATGTTCTTCCATCAAATTTATTAATCAGGTGTACTTACAGTTCTTTTAAAAACAAAATTATTTTTCATTTTATGGATATTGGAATAACTACTTTGCATTGATACCAGGATTAATAATAATAAAAGAAATATTCCTGGCATCAAAAGATACTACACACTATCCATCTTTATGGATTCCTTTTCCTAAAACTTATCTGTTTCCATTATGGACTGAGAAGCCATGGAACCTCTTGATATGTTTATGAGTGATATAGATAAGTCTTCACAAAAAATATAGAGCTGCCCTGTGATTTCCACATGTTCCGCATGTTAAAGTGCATTACAGAGAAAAATAGACAATTTTGTGTTACCTGGTTGGCTTTCACAGAGCTGTGGATCTTATTGCTGTGGGCAGCACTTGAAGAAGTGTGACTTCTGATTTTATTTGTCTCGTCTTATGCACTCTATTCGCTGTGCCCAGTGGATTGAGCAGTGAACCATATGAATTTTGGAAGTGACTTTGGGCCATTTATCCTTGATGGTTTTATAGGCGTTGTTCAGTTATCAGGAACCACTTGGATAATTATTCCTGCTTTTTCACACATTTGTCAGCTCCTTCTGGCAGGTGCTCCTGTTAGGGTACAGAGAGCTAATGTAACAGAACTTGCTAAAAAATAAGGTAGTATGGCAATAGTAAAGCATTTTAAGCTTCCAATTGCTAATTTTGTGTCTCCTACGTCAAAAATACAGTTTCTCCCTTTGTCCAGAACACACCAGTGCTTTCCAACTGAATACAAAGTTATATCCTGTAATGTACTGGCTAATTCCTCAAAAAGTTGTTTGACTTAAAATCATAAATATCTATATGATCATACCAACATGTAAAAATGTCATAGTTGTGACTGCAAAGCTCATTTTTGAATTTGGAGGTATCATGAAGAGTTGCATAACGCAGGCCACCAGAGCCTGGCTATTACAGAAACCTAAAGCTTCCTGTACACAAGATCCATTCATCACAAAATGGGGAATAACATGCCTTACATTCATCCTTGCATAGCAGCAATAATAAGGGCTGAACTGAAGTGCTTTCAGCACTGTGGCATCCTCTGAGCACTGAAGAAAACTATTACTGGCAGAACAGGTTTAAATGCTCATGAAGAACTTGATCTTTCCAGTCTTTTACTGTATGTGGTCATGTGCACACCTGGGAGATTCTTCTGCCATTTTTTTGCAGTCCTTTCACAAATGGATTTTTGACTGAAGTTGTACTACCACACTAAAAAAGAAATATGCTTATATCAAGTGGTTTTCCATCTATGAATACCAAAATTAATTGAGTAGAATGCTTAACTCACTAAAACATGCATGGACATTAGTATTACCCTCTTGGTGAACTATCAGGTGTTGCTTCTTTGCAGAAGCTGGAAATATTGCCTTAATTCAAGATTCTCTAGGCTTCCTGTTAATTTTGGCCATTCCTAGAGATAGAGGAAGAACAATGAAGGTGCCTCTTGGATTTAGCTATTATGTCACATTTGTTCACTGACTAAAAGGAGAATAGCTGATCTATTTCTAAAGCTACTTTAGAAAATTGTGTTCTTAGTCCTTCTGTCATCGGAAGAATAAATATCTTCTTTTCTGCTCCATTCTCCTTTCCCCATCTGATCCTTGCTTCCTCAGGCCTGATTGCAGATGTAGGAGGGTAATTAAAGCCTTGGACCTGTGTTAAGCCTCACCTTCATCTTTCACATCTAGAAAGGAGAAGTTGACCTTAGTTCATCTGTCCTTGGTTGGAGAAAAGGGGGCTTGGGTAGGCTGTCCCTTAGCAGGAGGAACAGAAATGGTCTGAGGGGCAGGAGGTGCATGTGGGTGCAGTTAGCAGCCGGTCTGAGCTACAGGCAGCTATAAGGCTGGCAAAACAGATACTAGAGAAATTTGGAGAGTTATAGGGAGCTCTGCTGCCCTTCTGGGTAGCCACAGTACAGCTGCAGCAGGAAGCAAGGTTAATGCACTCTGTAAAATGGCAGCCCCACAGGTGCTCTGTGTGTTACAGATGCGTGGGAAGAGTTCAGAAATTAAGGAAGTCGAGAAGAAAACTGAGTGCATTCCTACAAAAAAAGGGCTAATTTTGAAGTCACTTATTTCTGGTCTTTGAATAGAGTTAGCACTACAAGGAAAAATTTGTGCAGATGCCTAATGGTGAGTAATGGTTCCATGTTTTAACAAACATGATTGTTTTACATATGGTTGGTTTGCTCACTGCTGATGAGCATTGTGATTCCCTTAGGTTAAGGTAGAAGAGATACTAGATTTGCTTAGGTGACATCATGCTGTTACGATTTGCTCTTTCTACCTTTGGCACGATCATTCCAGTTGTATTTTTGATTAAGATGGGAACACATTACAGCTACGGTGGGGTTTTCAGTTCTGGGCAAATCAAGATAAAAACATGTGATGACTTAGGAAAACCTGGGAAAAAAGCAGCTGATAATATTTTTGTCTTGGTCTTTGAAAGTCTTTGAAAGATTTTTGGTTTTTTTTTTTAAAGAAAAGCCTTTCAGCAGCAGGATACTCAGAACATTTATTGGAAATTTTATACACATTTTCAAAAATACTCTATAACAGTGTTACCTAAATTTTCTAGGCACTGGCATTGGTGTTGACTATTTTGGCCAAATACATTTAAATTCATATAAGCTGATGAAATTTAGAAAATTTGTCAGTCTAATAGAAATCCTTCACTGAAAAAAAATAAGATCATTTGATAAAACAAATCTTGTCTGTTGTCCAGCCTGATCTTACAGCATTTTGAGGGCCCTTCCAGCTTCTCCCAGTTAGTTTTTCATTGCAAAAAGTAAAATTCCATGAGAGACCATGTATGCAAAAGTCAGTGGAAAAAGGAAATATTTAGAGCCTAAATGACAACAACAAAGACCTGTATAGTGAGGGAAAGGAATTTTGCAGCAGCAAAAATACAGTAGTGGTAACATCCTAATATACGGATAACCTTCACAAGCCACTTAAAAACATTTGTATGAGAATATGTTTTACAACTGCCAGTGCTATTCCGTGATCTTAACGGTTATGCAAATACTAGTGTGAAAAATAAAACCAAAAATTACCAGAGATTTTTTTTTTCCCCCGTGTAGAACGAGCAGGACTTGTGTGCTCAGCGGCCCAAGTGCTGTGGCAGTGCAGCGCGTGCCCTCGCAGCGCAGCGGGCAGCGGTGTGTGGAGACAGGTGCTGCCAGGGACCTCCAGCACCTGCCCCAACGCTCACACGGGGCTGAGCTGGCTCTTGGGAAACCCACATGCCTGTTTCTGGAATGGCAGCAGCCATGGCTGTGACCCTGGGAGGTACAGGCTTCATTAGAATATTCTGCAGCGTGTTTTGTAAATCCTGTTTAAATGTTTGCAGATGTGAGTCTACACATTTGTATGGCACAATGTTACCACAACTAAATGATAAATTGCTATCTTAAAAAAAAAAAACCTAACACCACAACTTATAACTGTCTCTGCTGAATGTGGAGCTGTGTTTTGCTAGGGAATCAATATTGAACTTTTCAGTTCCAGTAAAATTGGAGGCAGTAGACTTTCCTCCTATCTCTAGAAAAGATACGAATCATGTTTTAATTAAAAAAAAACCAGCAGGATGATTCACAGAAACTATTTTCCTACATCTTTTGAAGGCCATTTACTGTTGCTAAGCTCTAGCTATATGCCAGCTATATCAGCTAAACTCCATTTTCCCTTTTCTTCGTGAATAATGTAGCAACAAGATATCCCAGTGAAAATAAGACTAAAAATCTCATTGAAAATAGCAATGAAGATGTTTCACAGTTATTAAAATGATCATGATTCCTGCTAAGACCACAAAGGGTTTGGTTTTTTAACACTCTCCTTCAAAAGGAAGGGCTCAGTGAGGTCAGGCAGTTTGTTTCAGAGCTCTACTCGCTCTGTAAAGTTTCTCTTGTGCTGTTAACAGAACAGGTTTGCATGTGTGGATGATTATATGGACAGTATAAATTTATTCCCTTGCTACTCTAAAACATAATGCCTCTCACTTCTATAGTTAGAAACTTTTTATCCAGAAAAAAATGCTCTGTCAACTTCCCAGAAGATAAAACAGAAGTAGTCCCAGTTGCAAGTCTCTGCTTTGAAGTGAATCCAAGAAAGTTTCTCATACAAGTCACTAGTAATAGACATCTTAGAAGAATTCAGGAATAATACTTTTGTTGACCAGTTTGAGTTTGGGCTGCTAGCTGGAAACAGTCTCCAGTGTATTTCCTCAGGGTGAGTAATTTTAGGTTGGACAGGCTTCCTCTGCTGCTCCTCAGCTTTCATCTCTATGCTGTACTGTGGGCTTCCCTGGGAACTGTTGAATGGTGCTGTAGCTGTCTGTCCGCAACTCTCTGGGTGACCTCACCAGCAGCTCCTTGGCTCCCTTGGTAAATCCTTTTCCTCTGCAACAAGCCATGGGAGGAAATGGTGGGAAGGGCCAGACAGCCTTCCCCCAAAATCCCAAGGCAAAAGGCTGGGCTGTGTGTCTAATACCTCTCGCTAATAATGCTTCAGATCTATTATTTATTTTTCTAGGATCTTTTAAGTAAACTCTAATGGGAATATTTGCTGTACTATGTTAGTCTGAATTTTGTCAAATGTGGAAGTTCTGTATTTTTGCCAAAGGTGCTGTGAATACTTAAAATTTGTTTTTCCCTTCTGCCTTTTTAGTATGTTAGGGAGAGTGGGAAGACACAAGTTCATACTTTTCTATAATGTTTTTAAGTCTCTGTTTCTTGTTCTTTGAAGTGTGTATCGGAGAGAATGCAAAGTACTTTATTTTTGCTGCAAGCTGTTTTAAGTGATTGGTCAGAGATGTTTTCTGTACACACACAAACATGTGTACACATGTACATGCATGCACACAGACACATAAATAAATAAAAGCACCCTAGACCAAACTCTTTAAGAAACTGTTTTTCTTCTGTATTCTCTTCCTGCTTTGCTTTCTAAAATGTAGTAGCTTCAAAGATTTTAACTGATTTTCTGCATTCTCATCAAATACAGTATTTGGCTAAGTGTTAAGGTGTCCGCCTGCCCTATTTCCTATTCACAGGAGCATTCTTCACACCTGCAGCTTTCTTCTGTTTTTCATACCAGAAATACTTGCATCAGTCTTAAACCTTTGCCAAGTCACTGATGACATGTATTTCCGTAGCTCTTTATTTACAGTGTGGTTCTTTTTCTTGATATGAAATGTCAGCATCTGTACTGGACAGGTTAATTTATTTGGAGAAGGTCATGACATCACTTAAAGAAAAGCCAGGCCTTCAGCTGAGCAAAAGGTTTAACATAATCCTTACCTATTATGATTATGCTGGAAGCAAACTTGTTGTAATGAAAACAGTATGTCAAACTGAATTAAAGATTATCTCTGGTGTAGGGAGGAATCTCACCACATAAAAAATTTGGCAAGTGATGGGTTTTTTTCCTCTCTTCTGAGACAGAGATAAATATTGCAATAATCAGAAGACTGTTATTTCAAATAATAATTTGAAGTAGTAGAGTAGGAGTGCATTAACTCTTTATGTGACACATTTACATTTCAGTAGATCTCTATTGCTATTGTAGTTTTTGGCCTTTTAAATATATGATAAATAATACTTACATTTAGTGCTGCTTTACATCACCTGATCATACTGAAATCAGTTTTGAGCAAAGAAACTCGTAAATGGGTCTTCCACTTGAAGAATAGTTTTCCAATACAGAGGTGCTTGTTTTGGTCTGGTAAAGCTCATGGACTACATAGTGCTGTCCGAGTTAGTCCCTCTGGTGTGCTGGAGTGCTGAGCTTGTAATGCCTCATTGCTTGTAACAAAGTCATGGTGTTTAGGAGGAGGTAGAAGATGCTGAATGTATAGTCTTCATTTGTAATTATCAACATAAACATTCAGGTTTTCACTCTTTTTTGTATGCCTTGATGGTTTTCCCCTTTTGTCAAATAGCTGTTAATGAGCCTTTCTTAATTTCCCTTCACCTGCCTTGTTCATCAAGCTGTATTGACAGAAACTGGTTTAATCTCAGGCATTGTAGGATGACAGTACGAGGCAGTAAATATAATGGCCACTGCATTCTATTCCTTGTGATAGTTAAGCATATTACAAGAAAAAACTCCTTGAATTTCTGTAATTTGTTGGTAACTTCCTTGTTCTTTCAGTTTTTGCATTCTTGCTCTCTGAGTCATGGAGGAATAGTTATTTTCATTTCACGTGTGAGAGGCAGTGAGGATTGGCTGAGGTGAGCTAAGTGCAGGCTTAGTGGGAAAAGGGGTGCCTGGAGGATGTTCATTGCCATGGTCTTCACACAATTCAAAAACACCTTTTTGTCAACCTCTAGCAGCAGTAGATGTCCAAGGTTCTCTGACCTTGTTGCTCTCCCAAAAAGGAAAAAAAAAGGTGCAACAGGCTAACAAATACTTTTATTAACAATTAATTTCTGTATTACTTCTGATTTGCATAGTACTTCTGACACATAAAATATTACCCTTATTTGAAAAGGCAGGGGCACCTTATTTTGAGGTGCAGGGAAGCTGTATCATCATCCCTTGCCAGAAATTCATTTTGTGTTGACACCAAGTTACGCATTTGCTTATTGAATGTTATGTAAGGTCTCCTTTGAACTTGCTATGTGTGATATTTCTCAGGAGCACAGCAACAGTGTTACTTTTCAGAATGCACCATCAGACAATACAAATACTGTCAGTTCTCAAGATCCCAGTTTATAGGAACATAATATTTTCTGAAATATGTTATTGTAAAAATTATGATGAAGTGATGACAAAAATCAGTAAAGCTAGGGGATTTTCAAAGCAGAGACAAGTCTGAAACATCTCTGCTAGTTCTTCCTGTTGTGCACTGGTACTAGCTTCTGCTCAAACCTTAGGTTTAGTGTCAGTTCTAATTCTTCTGAATTTATCTGACAGATTTATCTCTGTCAACCACAGGATTTGTATGCCATCTCATACTGTAGTTTCTGATGCCTGTACTTAACTGATTTGTTTCCTATCTGCCTCGTCCATCTTTTCATTTTTGGCAAACTGGATTTATCTTGTTTTTATGATTAAATGGAAGGAGTTGCTAAGGAATGAGATCTGGATCCTTTATTATATTTTAGCATTGTGCCTTGGAAACCTGATTATATCTTGCAAATTAGAGTAACATTTCAAAGGTAATAAATCCTGCGTAGCTTGTTAAATATCTCATTTTTTACTTATAGATTCTTACTGAAGCAGAATAATATTTCAAACTTTGCTGAGTGTGTTCTGCTGTTTCTCTGTGTTCACTAGTAACTATGCGTTTGCCATGCTAGAACAGAATTACGTTGTCTCAAAGACTTTACATTCAGAGTATGATTTCATAACTGTCAGTTAAATAATGGCTTTTTGCTAATGATATTTAAATATTTATCACTTCTCAAACAGTTGTGATAAAGCAAGGGAAGTACTTTTCTAGGCAAATTCAAATCCATGTGTGTTAAACCTCTGTTTATCTTCCATATTCAACTACATGGCTGATACCTGACTTTTGTTATTTGATGAGCTATAAAATTTGGTTTTGTGTCTGATGCACGGAAAATGTGCAGCATATACATATATTTTGTTACTGCTGAGAATTGGATTAGAGTTTTGTCAGTTGTATTTGCTTTTAAGAGTGTATGGTATAGATCCGTTTGCATTTATGAAGTAATTTTAATTGGTGCTTCTCACTGGGAAGTGTTCACAGTATGTGTGTGCCTTTTCTCCTCCTGTCCTGGCATCTGAACACCTTACAACTTTACTCTTGTGAGCAGCTTTCATTCATAAAGAATTCTTTGTCAGTCTCTGCTCTGAGATGTTTCTTGACTTTTCTCAATATTTTTCTCTGATGAAAATCTTGTTGCTGCTGACAATGAGACACTGAAATGGAGACAGTGCAGAGAGCTAATTGACCTAGTATCAGATGCCCCTGGGCACAATACAGTTTTGGTTATCTCTAGATGAATACCTTAAAAACAAGTGTGTTGAGGTTTTTTTTCTAAACAAAATCCCTCTCCTCCCCACTCCATTGCAGATTTTGGCTTCTTCTCATTGGTAATGATGCAACTGATCATTTTTGGAAGGTACATGTATTATGTGATTGCATCTGACAAGAATTTCAGTGACTGGAAAGGACTGTTTCTTCAGCCAATCAAATGTTCAGTGATGCTTACTTGAAATTTGTGCCTTTAATGGAAGCTAAAAACAGTGATCAGGAATAATTGCACCTGTAGGCAAGGAACAGGAAACCAAAGTGATGGACTAAAGGATGTGAATCGGAAGCTAGACCAAAAAATAAGAAGTGTATTTAGGGAGAAAACTGGAGTGAAACTATGAGTAAATAGAGCACTTAAGCATCTCCTATAAAGGAAATTCCTGCAATGATGCAGTGCACCCAGGAGTACTTCCAAGCTGTGAGGTAGTAGCTGGATTCATACACCTCCTGACCTGTATTAGATAGGAACTTCACAGGCACCAGCTCTTTCACCTTAATTTCCACAGCGGGGACACCCTGGTGAAAGTGCTGGAGCTTTCCTGAGTGCACTTGGCCCCCAGCATTATGACACAGGGACTGTCACATTTTGCTGCTGGCTACAGAAATATGGGAGCACTTAATGTAACCTCTCCCTCTGCAGCTGTAGGGAGATTGTGGTTTCTGGCACGCCCAGGCACAGCAGTTGCTGCTGAGCTGCTTCAGTCCCTCCTCTGGGTTGCCGGTCCAAAGGGGAGCTACTTGTGATGTAGGAACCAGAATGTCACTCCAGAATAAAACATCCCCATGCTGGGCCAGCACTAGCAAATGGAAAATTGGCAAAGTTCAAAGAAGCAAGTTAACAAAGAATATTTTTGGTCTGCTGAGGGCCTAAGATAGTTGCCCTCTGTATGCAAGCAAGCTTCTATCAGTTATTAAACCCAGATCTGACAGCAGTGTTTTTACAACTAAATCGGGTCTTACCAGTGTCATGTAGAAAAACTGAAAATTAAAACTGGGAGGCATGCTGCGTCTTCACTTGTTGGCTTTCTAAAAAGAAACGTGGTTTTATTACCTTTATTTTTAATGTAACCTTTATCTGTTTGAATACAGATTTTTCGAATTAGTTGTAGCTCATAATAAGCATCGTTCTTTCATGTATTTTAAAATGAGTGTGATTGATGTAAGGCATTGTCCTGCCACTGAGGCATACCTAGCTGCTGGAGCAGCAGATGTACCATGTGGATAGTCAGGACTCCAGGCAGCCAACTCCTGTTGTGCAGTGTCTGTAACGATTGTAACTTATGGTGGCCTAAGGTTCACTTTAATTTATAGGCATAGGATATATTTCTCAGACAGGGCCATATAGTGAAAGATTGGTACCACAGGGGCTCTCTGCTCTGGCTTCCACATATTTCCATCCCTGCTCCTGGAGAATGCTGGAGTAGGAGAAGGCTGCCTTGTCAGTTTGTTAAAGGTGAGTGTTCCTGGACTTTAGCATGGTCATCTTGCAAGTAGAATAGTTTCCAGCTGCCCACTTTGCCTGAAAAACCTGTCCATTATATGTTATGTGAACTCAGGGTGAGGTCATATTTTGTTTCAGCCCTGAAGGGCTGGCCATTTCAGTGTCCCTCCTTCACTTCAGGGGATTGTGTGTATATTCTGTAGGCTCTCACTGCTCTCAAATTGTATGCTGTTGGTCCATAGATAGATAGTTGCTAATTAGAGAAGATAGGTGGAGAAACCTCTTGTATGTGTTTCAGTTTCTAAGATTCCCTGAACCTTTGGCATATACTTCATTACCAAAACATTTGAGAGCCTGCAGTCAGAGTGATGGGATAGTGTTATACTGGCTTTGTCAAGGCTTGTACTAGGGAAAGAAAGAAAAAACAATTAAACGATTAAAAGAGGAAAGCTCATTTCCTCCCCTTCTCCACTATGGCTTCTTTTGATTTATTTTTATGCTAAAGCTGAGGCAGTCACTCTTTTACAGACAATATTTACTTGATTCTTTTAACCCCTTCTGCATAAGATGGCTAAATACAGGAATGCACATGCAATGTTTATGTTACTGTGAGACAAAGATGTGCTCTTGGCGTGATCAGAAAATAAAACCTCTTTTGTTCAGAATCACTATTGCTTCTATGACGACTATAATGATTATGCTGCAGCCTGTAGTGTTAATGATGTTTACAATTACCTCATGTTTCCCTTTCCATTTGGGATTAAAGTGGTTCCATATAAACACATACCATGTCTTGATCAACAATGTCACTGAAATATGTAAAGCAGTGCTCATTTCATGTATAATGTTAACAATATCATTTCTTTTTCTGTGAGGTTTAACTTTCTTGCTAAACTTTTGATTCTTAATTCATGACCATTGTGACTGAATCTGCATTTTCTCTCCAGATACTTTCCTGAGCGGTCCTTCTGTTGTTCTGAAGAGCTGCTAGGTAATGAATGGCAGTTCATTCAGTGTTGTGCAGGGCTCAACCACCTGCTGCCAGAGTAGGTCAGAGGATAAACTGTGGCTCATTGCAAGAGAGTTCGCCTTAACTGGTGGCCACAGTGAGATCTGAAGTCAGTGGAGTCCTGCAGCAGCTCTGGGGAGGCATTTAGCTGACAAAGACTTTATGCAATGCAGACAAAAAATATGTGGAAAGCTGAGCATAAGAGATCATGGGGAATTCTCTATTTCTGTTTGCCGAGTAAGATCTTAAGATGCAAGCACCTTCTTTGAGGTGAAGATCACCTTGTTATTTCAAAACTGGTCATACTTTTCCATCTTTGGTTTGATTTTTGCAGGCATAGTTAGAGTCTTGACTTTTGTGTTGCACAGGAGTGAACTCACCCTTTCTTTCCTTCAAACTGCACAGGGTCAACATGACTGTTAAGATTGCAAATATTTTGATAGGGCTGTTTTGACAATATGCAAAAATACTTGCTGCAAAGAATATAATGGCTGAGGATAGAAAAAAATATTTAATTTCCTTGAACTTAAGAGGCTAGACTACTTAGACCCTTGATTTAAATTTCTGTCTTACTCTTTTTCTAAGCACTTTCCTTACTTCTTTTGTCTTTGAAAGGAAGAAACTTAAGAGATGAGCATCCAAACCTGGAAAAGAACGTATTAAAAATTGTGCTCTCAAATATTTAAAAGTTGTGAAAGAAGTAATTTAAATGGGAAAAAATGTCATATCATTAGTGACTGCTTTTACTTTGCTAAGTTTCCCTTCAAAAATTCCAGTGTTCTGGATATGTTGAAATGAGTGGGTATCCTGATGTAATTTGGAGTGGAGTCTTTCTGCTCTCTCACATTTGCCTTTCCCCATCTCAACAGGCTGTACCCCAAAGCAATACATTGACTTATTTGCTTACTTTCTTTTGCTACAATACATTAACCTTGACTTAGTACTGGATTGGGTGGAATTGAGTCCGAGCAGCATCTGGCTGCTAGTCACTGGTACAGGTGATGTTTCAGGGAAATTTGAAGGCTCTCCTTTTTAATGCTCCCTGTGGGGTAAGTATCTTGAGTTATGTACCTACGTTTTCAGTGAACTTCATACCTGTGAGAAATGTTTTAACTGTTAACTGCATGGAGTCATAGCTCTTTGAGATAAAATGGGTTATTTTATTGTTATATTGATATTTAGGATAATTGGGATGTAAACTTTCATTAGCATGCTTGGTCATCAGCAAGGCATAGAAGTCTTTAAGTAAATATTAGTATCTTCCATCCTTTTCCTGTTGCTCTGAGTAGATAATATTTTCTGGCCATTTCTTTTCTTTCTTTCTTTCTTTTTTTTTTTTTTTTAAATAGATATTTGGCTCATATGTCAGGTGGCTTTTTGGTTTGCAAACCAAAAACCTAATCCTTCAAACACCAAAGCATGCATGAAATTTTCTCAGATAATGATTTTTACTGACATGGAGATTGCTGAGGTGAATGGTGGTTCAGATGCATGTAGTGAAAAAATCCTTGCGTGGAATCATTGGCTCTTGGAAGTGTGAAGGTGTCTGACAATTAGCTTGAAAATATTTTTTATCTTTATACATATATATATATTATCTTTAATTGCTTCAGTGAAAGCACTCCCAGTGCTTTATCAGAAAAAATAAGATTTCTCAAAAGTGTTTCTTTAAAAAGCCTTTCTCAGAAGTCTTACTATGCAGAATATGCCTCTTCTTTAATCTAGACCAATTTTCAGAGGCTTTAATGAGGCAGTTTAGTCTGATATGCACCATAGGAGTCTGTTAAATAAAATATACATAGAATAAAATTCCTATGATATTACCTTTTCTTTTTTAAAAAATAGTTTCTTCACCCGTGGGTCGGTCAATAGTAATATAAAATTGAATTGCAATAATGTTTTTTCTTCCAGATACTTTTTGCTTTTAATGACATTAGCCTAGTTTAATACTCAGAACCATTTGGCTCAGTAACTGTATCAGGTATTTAGGTCCAGCCAATGCATATTAGGAGTTACTTAGTTTCTAAGTAATGCAAATATTTCTACAGATCTTTCAACAAAGCTGTAACTTTGTATCTCAACAACTAACTTTGTGTGCTAAATACGGGGTACTCTGTTCAGTGGATAATTCCCTGAACTTTCAGTGTATTTCCTTGTCTGGGTCTGCCTGGTGTGGAGGTTCAGCATGGTTTGGTTTCAAACTCTGTATGTGGGCAATCTTGCCAAGTGTCATCTGCCATGAACTAGAACCAGTGGTGCCTGCCTGTAATTAGCAGTGTCCCACAAGGTTCAGTGATACTTAACTTGTTCATCAGCGGCTAGATGAAGGGGCAGATGCCTCCTCAGCACGTTCAGTGACAACACAAAGCTGTGAGGAGAGCCCAGAGTGCTGTGCAGCCCTTCAGAAGGACCTTGGCAGGCTGGAGAGATGGGCAGAGAAGAACCATCTGAAATTTGTCAAAGGCAAATGCAGCGTGCTGCACCTGGGGAAGAACAACCCCAGGCACCAGTACAGGCTGGGGGCTGACCTGCTGGAAAGCAGCTCTATGGAGAAGGGCCTGGGGCTCCTGGTGGACAACAAGCTGTCCATGAGCCAGCAGTGTGTCCTTGTGGCCAGGAAGGCCAGTGGGATCCTGGGGGGCATCAGGAAGAGCACTGCCAGCAGGTCGAGATAGGTGATCCTGCCCCTCTGCTCAGCCCTGGTGAGGCCACATCAGGAGTGCTGTGTCCAGTTCTGGGCTCCTCAGGACAGGAGAGACATGGAGCCCCTGGAGCAGGTCCAGTGGAGGGCAACAAAGATGGTTAAGGGACAGGAGCATCTCTCTTATGAGGAAAACCTGAGGGAGCTGGGCCTATTCGGCCTCGAGGAGAGGCAATTGACAGGGGACCTCATCAATGTCTATCAGTATCTGCAGGGATGGTGTCAAGAAGACAGAGCCAGGCTCTGCTCCATGGTGCCAAGCAGTAGAACAAGAGGCAGTGGGCAGAAACTGAGGTGCAGGAAGTTCTGCCTGAATATGAGAAAAGTTTCTTTACTGTGAGTGACCACACACTGAAACGGGTTGGTCAGAGAGATTGTGGAGTCTCCCTCATTGGAGATATTCAAGAGCCATCTGGACATAGTCCTGTTAGGCCAGATGTCCCTGCCAGTGGTCCCACCAACCTTACCCATTCTGTGATTAATTTACTATAACACCAAATAATTCCATTAGGATGTCAGGAATGTCCAAAAATGACAGGAGATCTAGTTTATAGTCCACTGCTGAGTGTCTAAGTGGCCAGCTGGTTACTCTGGATGGAGAACTTCAGTGTCTCTTTGTGGTAGGAGTAGTATTTGGAAATCTGAATTGCTATGCTGCTGCTTTGATGCAAAATATAAGAGAGTAAACTGAAGGAAGTAATTTTGGTCTTGTGTGTTTTGCTTTTGATCTTCTGAATAAATTTAAGTTTACTGTAAATTTACGAAAGTTAGGAAACTCAAGCCAAAAGCATTACGGAAGTCATGTCCTTAGCAAACCTGGTAAAATGCCATTCCTAAAATTTTTGAATGCTCCACCTGTAGTTTCTTTCTTCCTTTTTATGGCCATTAGCAACACTGTATTGTTTCTGGTTTGCAGGTTATTATCCCACCTGACATCTGCGATATTTTCATATCATACATATATATATGCACACTGCATTTGCAAAATACATTAATCACAAGATACTCTTCAGTATTAGAAATGAGTGGGCTGTGGTTAAAGACACATTTAGGAGATTTAGATTCCCTGGATTTGAAGGGCATTAGGCTTGTTAACGTAGGCATAGGCCCTGTGTTGGGCTTATGCTTTATTTTTTTCTTGCTCTGATAGTTTCGATGTGAAAATTAAAAAGTAAAGTTGCAAGGTTAGTCAGAAGAAATGAGTGGCACCTAATGACTAGAAATGGAAGTATTGATGAGAATTTGTCCAAGTGTATTGTGGTTTGAAAAACCTCTTTCTTTCATACTAACATCAAAACCACTGCTCAGTTACAGACAATTCAGTATTCTCGAGACATTAATTAAAAGATCAAGCACCATAAGGCAGCAGTGCAAACTTCCTTAATTTAGTCTCATAACTGTGTATCATCCCTGGCCAGTAAGGGTAATTTACTGTAAATCACTGTGATTCTTGTCCTTCCTGATAACACCATATGACACTGTTTGAAACACTGCCTGCTCATTTTTGCTTGCAAACTGCAATGCTTCTTTTTTGTATGTATACCTACGAAGATTTCAGTATCTGTATACAGGCAAACTTTATGCCTTATTTGCAAATATATCTTGACAAATGTATTTTCCAACTAGGAATATGAGTGTATTTTACTGGTGGGACTTTATAAGCAGTACATACATTTGTATTCAAATAGAAGTAAATTTTGAATTCTTCTGGATATGCTTCTAGTTTTCTTCATGAAGATTCCATATTAGAAGTAAAAAGTACATTTCTGTTGTATGGACACTGAAATTTTGATATAAAAATATAATGTATATAGATCCCAACTGCAAACACCAGGAAATAGTTGTCCTGGTTTTCAGATTTCTGACTTTCTGTCAGTGTAAGTCAAGTGTACACTCAGTCAAAAGTATGTGTATTTTATATTCCAGGTGTCATAGACCAGGAACCTAACCAGAATTGTGCCTGATATTTATCTACAGTTTCAGGGAAGCATAACCTTTTCCATCATCAAAGACCAAAGGGCCAAACTGATAAATTCTCATCCTGCTAATGAGCACAGAGGACAGAAAACCATCCTTACAAGCTGAGACACATGGCACTACTGCAGTTTAATAAAATGCTGGGTGGTACTGCAGCTTTGTATGAGATGGGACATCATCAGCCATGGGAGGACTGGCTGTAGGATGGATTTTCATCCCTTCTGTTGTAAAAGACTTACACTGAAGCCAGCATGGACAGGTTTCCCAACCCACTACTGGGCAGTGAGGTTGCTGTGAAGAGTATCTACCTCTTCCTGTAGCTGACTGAGCTCAGCTGGCCTGCAGTAACGTGCTGGGTCATGCCAGTTCAGTTGTTTGTGGTCCACCTTCCTTTAGTGATGCATGAAAGTGCTCTGAAAATATAAATACATATTTCATCTGTGGAAGTGATATAGTGAGTTGTCTACAGTTTCTCTGAGGTAGTGCTCGAGGCTTTGCACAGCTATAGTATTTCATTTTTTTTAACATTAAATTCTACACCATGGGTTATTAGCAGAAGTTTTCCTGTCTGCCTTAGCTATTTGTGAGCTTTTTCCAGTACCAGTAGTGGCTTAATCTGTGAAACTGGATCTAAACTGGAAAAGGTTAAGGTATATATGTGATAATGAGTGAAAAAGAGAAACCAATTTGGAGTGTAGCTAGGATATTCTTTTTCTTAGTAGTTAGTGTTCTGCTTGACTAGAATGCTTCCTTTACTAATAGAAAAAACTCCCATGTCCTTAGCTCATAGGACAGTTTTGGCTCTGCCAGTTGCTCAGTAGAAAAAGTACTTTTTGGAATGCGACTGCAAAACATTCATGGCATTTCTTGGCAATTAAGAGATCCTGAGCATTAAGGGAAAGTAGTTCTTGTTTTGTCTAGTTCTAGTAATGTTCATGTTTTGGGCAAACTTTCCACAAAGACAGGTTTTTGTTAGGACTATTTGATTGTAATAGTGAAACTTATGCTATGGTGTGACTAGCTACAACATACTGGCTTGTGTAGGAACCACCAAGCTGTTTGGTACCAGTCAGCCCCTTTGTCCTTCATGATTCTTTGAATTTGTGATCCTGCTTTTTTAGATATTTTGTGCTTTTTTTAAACCAGGAGAATATCACTTCCAGTATGATCTAAATTTTTGAACGAAAAGAATGTTCAAATTATAAACTCAGAATCCTGAAAACATTTTTCAGGAGAATATATCAGTGTTGATGTGAGCTTCTGAAGAAGGTTATCACTGAACAGCTTTTTCTCTGGCAGTTAAGAGCAAGTGTGTATGAGAGGACGTGGCCTAGCACCTAGCAACTTGTCTGGATGGAATTGCCACAAAAAGGCACTTTCAGTGCTGGCTGAGGACATGGAGACAAAGTGGGTGGAAGTTTGGCCTTTCTGGGTGTCTTCTGTGTGGCTCCTCAGCAGGATGTAATTACGTGGTAGACAAGTGGCCATCTAGAACCATCCATTTAGAAATGACTTTTGAGTGCAGGCATAGGCATTTGGTGTGGAGTGTCAGGAGCTCTTGTTGTGCACTGTGTAGTTCATCTGCTTGCTGCTGGAGTTCAGAGGTGTATATTTAGGATTAAGAATCTGAAAGTCTCAGTTGCTAATTCAGCTCTGCAAGCTCTCAGTGCCTTGTCTCAGACAGGTCACACTTATCTTTATCTCAATGTGCAAATATCTAAAATGAGAAGAACATCTGTTAACATGGTAGTAGCTTTTGTAGATGACTTCATGGTTGTAGCAGTCTGAATTAGGGAAAGTGCTGTGGTAATGCCACTAACATGGCTCTAACCCACCAGTATGATACTGCTGTGAAAGAGTCTAATGTGCTTCTGTGATGCATTAGACATGATATTTTTTTAGAGAAAGAGAAATGCTAATAGCATTCTGTAAAGCCTTCCTGAGACCTCATTTGGAATATTGTGTCTGATCATCTTCCTTTGCAGTGAACAGAAAGATGGACTTAAATTGGAGCAGGTGCAAAGACAGTTTAATAAGCTGCAGAGGAGAGTTATTCTGGAATGACAGTAGAAATTTAAGTTATGAGATGAGTCTTTGAAGTATTGAAGTCTCCAAAGGGCCTGAAGTGAGACTTAAACTTCTTGTTTTGATTATATTTATTTGGCACTAACAACATGCTTCAGTATTTCCAGTTGCTAATGGATAAGACAAACATGTTTTTGCTGCTCTTCTCCCAAACCTTTAATAATAACTTGATTTTACTTGTGCCCTGTTCTAGCCCCCACCTTCTAACTTTCATCATGGAACCAATTACTAGATCTGGGGTCAGAAATGAATGGGTCTCCTCAGGAAAGAGAACATAAAGTAGATATTTTTATTCCTTTTTTGTTGTGTTAAACATGGTCTACTTACTGTGATCATTTAGGAGAAGTTGCTACTTAGCAATTATTAAAAACATGCAGCATTTGCAAAAGACGTAGAAAATAGCCTGTAGATAAGCTGTAGTATAATAATAGCCTTTCCCATAGCTGTTTTGCCTTTTGTGGGGTATTGAGAAGCATTTTGTGGGGTTTAGGACACATGGAGCAGATAGACAATGGAAACTGTGGAACTGAACATTCATTGTGTGGTTGCCTGCAGTTGCACGTACATCCTGAAAGAATCATCCCCTGTCTCTGGACTGTGCTGAGGCACAGCGAAATGCTACGTTGATGATCCAGAGGAGGTGAAGTGTTCTTTTTACTACTCAAACTTTACTGTTTGGTGCAGAGAAGTTTCTCAGCCATTTATCATCTCCTGTAGCCCAGAAGAATTGCTCCCAGTAAGTGGTGTCTTGCAGTTTGGTTATCACTCTGCGTTTGGCTTTTTGATGTTTCTGTGAGAAAGCAGACTTGCAGGGAAATCAGCCTATCATCAATGACCTCAGTCAGACCTTCCTCCCTCAGCAGGGGAACTACAGAAGCAAAATGAGATGCAAAATTCTTTCAAAAGCTCTACCTTTGGTATTGAGTTCAGTAACCAGAATGTGGGCAGGAAGCAGAGGATGATAAGAAGAAGTGCTTCCTTTACGTTGTCTTGTTTTTTCAGAAAGCTGTGCAGCCTGAGAGGGGCACAGTGTTTATAACATGTTCATGGCATAGCTGCTTCCTGGTAAGTGTGCAACAGGAGGAAATGTTGTTCTTAAATTAGTAAGTGAAAAAGCAGCTGATAAAGGATGGGCTGCAGCTTTCTAGATTTTATTCTGGACAGGATTTAAAGAGAAAGTTTCTTTCAAGTATTTAATTGGAGGGCCAGATTAAAAAGTAAGATATGACTTCCTGGTGTTAATAGGCTCAGGCCATATTGTACCACCAAACATTCAGTTGGCTGTGAAAAAGGCTCTATGCTTTAGGTGACTATTGCCATAAAAATAATACAAAAAAATGTTATAGGGAATGGCTATAATGAAAACCTGGATATTTGTAAAATACCTTGTTAGGCAACGGTGCACTCTCAGGGAAGAATACTAGCTAAGAGTACTAGTTGAGCGTTGTTCCTGTTTCTGCCAGTAACTTGCCGTGTGGTTTTACACATATTTCAAAAGGAGACAAATAATTTGAGTGGATCATTATTGTTATAATTGAGGCCAGTTGAATGTCACTTTTATTTTTTACCATAAAAAGGCAGTAGCTCCCATTCAGGATGAATTCTGTTTCAAAAATGAATTGAGAAGACTTTCCTTTTACTTGGCTGATTAAATGTAATAGCAAATCTTCTAAAAATTCTGACCATAACATTTATATTAAACTGTTAAAATGTATCTGATTTATAATTTACTTTGAAATCAAACACAAAAAATATGTTAGGGATTATTTTTTAATGGAAGGGGCTTATACTGTGGTAAATTTCTTTCCTGTTCAACACCTAACATCATCAGTCTGTGTGGAGAAACGCACTGAAACCTTTCATGGAAAATTGTGTGACAGCAACTGCACTGTTTATATTTAAACATCTCTATTACTTTCTAGCAATGCCCTTCATGGTGAATTCCTGTAATTAGTGGTTCCTGAAAGTATCAGCACCTCCTCTCTCCCTCAGCTCTCTGAAGTGCGAAACTCAAGGATCAAAGAAATGTTAACTATGTTGGCTTTAGGCTGTATAAAGTATAATCCTAGATCACTTGTTTGCTGGAATGTTCTAGGACTTACCTGTGTGACCAAGTTAACTAGCACCAGCCAGACTACAACAGCTAACAGTGATGATGCTAAAATCCCCTTGTTCTAGTAAGAGAGATGTTTTGACGTGAGCTGGGATTCTTTTGGATGAAGGTTGTTTAACAAAAAGCCTTTTTATTGCCAAACCCTCTCCACCAGACCCTTTCATGGAAGATTTAAACTAGTTCATTGTATGAGTCTGTCACCATTACACTGGTAAATTTTCCTTGCCAGGAAACCATTAGATGGTAAGAATCATTATTTTCCTTCCATCTTGCAGGCTTTGGGGAGGCACAGGCACTTTTTATTGTGACAAAGCAGGGAAAGGGGTGATTCTTGTCTTCATACATACCCATACTTCCCCATGTGATTTTGGGGAGAAAATGATGGAACTTCATTTGTAAATTATTCTCTTGACCTTTCTGGCAAGGACATATTTGTGGGTGAACTAAGAATCTTTTTCATGTTGCTGGTGATGGAAACTAGAATATACACCTTGTGGTACAAGGGATGCCAGGAACTTGTGGGGAAGGGAGTAAAACTAGAGTACAAAGATTTCCTAAAATAAAAGGAGGCAAATACTTACAGTCATTTTATGGCTTTTTGATCAGTTTACCAGTGAGGGGTTTTTTGTATTTTGGAGGATTTCATGTGTGTATGTGTTGGGTTTTTTTTATTTTTATTTGATTCAGAATCAATCCACTACTAATAGCTGTGTTATTAATTTCCTGTTATCCTAGCTAGCAAACCCATGTGAATATACTGATTAATAGGAGACTCAGGGTGCCAACTTTTGAGAAATGCCTTGGATCACAAGGGATAATTGGCTTCTGTATGAGTTGAAGTCATTGCATTAGTTAGGTTTTGAAGCCTAGTTCCCAGGGCATGATTCATATTAACTGTCCTCCTTTCTCCACGGGAAGTGACAGTGGTGAATTTCCTGGGTCAGCAATACTGGGGATGGGAGTCAGGATAACTAAATCTGTTTCTGCTTTCAACACCATCAGGAAATACAACAAGTGGAAGAACAAGCAGTTGTATGAATTAAATATATTAATGTGACTGTTTGAGACCCCTTCAGAGGAAATAAGAATAAATACCATCTTACATTGTTGTAACACATACCTTTCAATGTTGAGTGCTTATCAGCAAGATCCAAGTATTTTGAACATTTTTATTTCCCTGCTGCATTTGGGATCAAATAATGATAATTAGATACCACTTTCAGCATTAAAGTGTACTTAACTCAGTGTGGCTCAACAGAGGAATGAGTGATTTATTTGTAAACACTGTGTTCATTAGTGATATTGCATTTATACTTAACTTTTATATGTTGGACACACAAAAAGGTTGTTGAAAGGTTGTGTGGTTGTAGTGTACCTAAATATTTTCAATCATTTCCTATTTGAATATTAAAAAGTAACTATTCTACTGGATTTTTTAAATTAAATCAGAGTTATTTTTTCTTTTTCGAGTCAATATTGGACAAATTTTTCATCTGTACTCATTAAGTAAAGTATGTTTATTATATGGCCACAGTAGCAGTAATACAGCAGTAGCATAGGAGGGATCTGTCCGTAATCCAGGAGTTACAGCACAGTCTGGGATCTCCCCACCTGAGAAGCAGCTGTATGAAAAGGGATGTGGATGTTCTGGTGGACAGCAAGTTCAGTGTGAAAGAACAGTGTGCTGCTGTGGCAAGGAAAGCCAGCAGGATGCTGGGCTGCATCAGTAAGGGCGTCACCAACAGAGATCACTCTCCCACTCTGCTCAGTGCTTGCGAGGCCACACCTGGAGTGCTGTGTTCGGTTTTGGCCCCTGGTGTTCAAAAACATGTGGAGAGGGTCCAGAGAAGGGCTGCAAAGATGATCAAAGGACTGGGAACCTGCCACATGAGGAAAGGCTGAGAGAAAGGAGTTTGTTCAGCCTTGTGTGAAGAAGGCTTCAGGGAAGCCTTGTCACCATGTTCCAGTCTTTGCAGGGAGGCTACAAAGGTGTTGGAGACTCCCTTTTTACAAGGCGTCCCATGGAAAAGATGAGGGGTAGAGGGAACAATCTGCCCTTGGAATAATATCCCCAGGGAAGTCGTGGGTTCCTCAGCATTGGACTGTTTTAAGGTCTGTCTGGACAGTGGGCTGGGTCATCTTACCTAGAATGTGCTTTTGCCATGGAAGGTTGGACCAGATGATTAATGAGGTCACTTCCAACCTGGTATTCTGTGATTCTATGATTTTATAAAATCACCTTAAATTCAGCCTAGGCACTCTTAACACCAAAGGCAAAGAAGTTTGAGACAGGATAGGAAGATGACTTTGGTTAGCTCGTACTTTCTGGCAAAAGTAGACAAAGGTATGCTACAATCTACACTCTTCTGTAGAATAAAGATAAGAACACTTGTCCTTGGTAAACAGCACCAAGAAAACCCTGTTTTTAATTAAAAACCCTTCTTCCCTCCCCCACAGTACTTGATATACTTGACTGAATTGAAGGCTGTTTCGTCTTCAGAAAAAATGGTTTAAAAAAAGTAGTTTGCTCTTTACTGAGATGTAGATTGAGTTTAGGTTGAGATTTAGACTCTTAAGTGACTTTATTTTGGTCCCTTGTAGAATTTTTTTTTATTTTTAATTTAAAAGAGTGGATAGTGTTAATCTAACATCAAGGCGGAAGTAGCTACAGTCCAGAAAGCCTTCATACAGCTGCCTTGACATCTAAATATATAGGTGTCTGTAGTGAGGTATTTAAATGCCTAACATTCTACTTCTGCACTGCTGCTTTGGCTTTTCTTCTGCCCCAGTTCTTCTGGGATCCTGAAATTAAGTGTTCCTGCTCATTAGCCCTTGTACAGATCTCTTTAACACCCATCATTAGACGTGAGTTCAGCACAAAGCGTAGCAGCCATGGCTGTGGCATGCTAATCACAAAGGCTGCGTAGGAACCAGGGAAACACATGGAGTTAGTTGTTGAGTAGAAATTTGGAAATTGCCAGGGCAAGAACCAAACACGGGAAGTGAGTGGGGGAGTAAACAAGTGGGAAGAACATTTGAAGGTGAAAAGCAGTATGGAAAACCCAACAGATCTGTGAAGGGTGCAGAAAGCTGAGAGATTAAAAGGAATGCTAGAACAGGAGAGCTGGAAGCTAACGGGACTCTGGCTGCTGCGTGGGAGCAATAGAATGTATAATGAAGTTGTTAAAAATGAAGTGATCACTGAAAAAGGGGCAGGGAGGTAGGACTGGGATCACAAATAGGAAACTCAGCCTAAAGACAAGAGTGGATGGGGGCAGTGGCACATGGTCACAGGATTGGCAATAATAGAACTTGGATAAGAAGTGGTCAAGTTTTGAGGGAGACTGAGTGTCTGTATTGCGCAAGATGGAGCTTCTCCGTTTCAAGGGCTACTGTCTTAAAAGTTAAACCAAGCTCAGAAAGCTGCCTTGAGTAAAAAGTTACAAAGATCAAGTACTGCAAAGCTGGGAAGGTGAAGAATTAAGATTTTCTAAAATATGTTAACTGACCTCCCCATGGCATCTGCATTATGATACAGTTTTAAATTCTATGATCTCAGAATTATATGGTCTTTACAAATGGAACATATGTGTATGCACACTGCAGCAAAGTAGGACAAGTCTCTAAAAAGATGCTATTACTTTTTGTAGAAACCCTAAGACAGTGAATGGGGCAGTGCACAAGTGAGGGAAGATGAGTGTCGCCTTAATCAGGCAAATAGATGGATATGGCTTCTCCAGCAAATTAGTTTAAGGTATTACAGAAAGCTAAATACTCTGACAAATTAGTTTTAGGAACCTGGTTGAACACTAAAGTTTGTAATGCTCCTGAATCAGAAGTTTCTTTCTTGTCTAGGGATCATATGATGCCCGTCACATGGAGCTGTAGTGTGGTCTGTTGTTACCTGACAGCACCAAAGAGGAGCTCTGCCCAAGAACTGGCGTTTCTGTTCTCAGAGTGCTGTTGTGGAACAGCACAGGGTAACCTGAAGCGCACAGTGTGTAGAGCTGTGCTGTGACCATCTGGAATGCAGCCAAGGGCTAGATTTTCACTATTCCCTTCCAGCTACTACATTCACTGAATGGGTGAGGGTTGGGGTCCTGTGGAAAAAAATTTGTGCATTATCACCTAATACAAAGTCAGTGAAACTTGACTTGAACAAGGGTGCCCAATTAATTGCAAATCCTTAAAAAAAAAGAAAAAAAAAAACCTTCTGAAGAGCTTACCCTAAAAAATTTGCTAGTTTCCTTGTCATTGGATGCCTATGTTATATTAAGATTTTAGGCTTATTTAGGATGTTGATGTTTGTAATATAGCTTGTTGACTTCTGTTTCTTTCAAAGGGAGGCTTTCCGTACATTTATTCTGAGAAAATATGTGCAAAATCCTGTAAAATCTAGGAAGTATGGTTACAGTCAGTTTTTTAATTTCCATTGACTTCTGCTAAAATCTTCTTTGAAAAATTGTACCTTGCTTAATTTTCCAATTATGTATTTACTTGCATGATGGAGAAGATGAAAAATTATTTTCTTTTGATCTGATGTAATTGGTGCTGTATTTTAGGGGAACTAATTCAATCTTATCTGATTATATCCTGGACATGGTCAAAAGTAAGGCTGCAATTGCTATTTAAGGAGACTGGTTACAGAGATTGTGTCATATCAAATACATTGCTTTTCTACTCTGTTACTGTTAGATGGGCTGCTCTAAATTAGATGGTCTAATTCTGGAAAATTTGAATACGTGCAGGTGGACTTTTGTGTCAGCAAAGCCACACTTATTTAATTGGAGCTCCATATGTCTGCAAATATTGATTCCATATGGTTGAATGGCACATTTTGAAAATGTTTCTTTAATTCATACTAGTGCCAGCAGAAAGAAAAACTCTCTTTTTTGAGCTCCCTAATGAAGTGATAGTGCACCTGTACATGAACCTTCTTTCAATTTTTAAAGCAGTAATTGAGTATGTAGGATTTGCTTGTCACATGTTAACAGCTTTAAGGTAGCTTAAATATGTGGCTAACAAAGGCTTAACTGTGTGCTCTCTGTTTGTACTCCTGAAAACAAGTGATGAAATATACCTAAATCATGCAATCCCACCTTCTATAAGGTTGAACTTACATGAGTTTTCTTACAGAAAACTCTTTCATTTAGGGTCATGGTAAATCTGAAAAAAAAAACCCCATATATCTAAAATGGTCAAATAAAACCCAGTTTTTTACATGGGGAAAACAGCTTTGAGTTTGCTTCTGATTAACCACATTGATGGGAAATAATCCTGTGACAAAAGCTGGTGATGTGAATTTTGTAATTGGTGCCATGAAAGTTGATATAATCAAGAGATGAACTGATGAGGAGTAATGTATATTAATTTTTCCTTTGTTTTTTTATTGTGCACAGGTACCCAAGGATAAAACTGGCCTGAAGGGAAAATCTGGGGAAACTGGGGACTTTGACTGTTCTTGCACCTGAGTAAGTGAATGCTTAGCGGAAATCAGCTTTACAAAATATTAAAACTGTGAAATAATTTTCAACATCCCCATGCCTAATTGCAGTTGTAACTTGAGACAATACTTTGGCTTTTGAATTGACAAAGACCAGAAGTAGTAGTGGTACCTACAGGGAGGGAATGTGGTACAGAGCCTTCAGTGCTTTTTGGTAGGGTTTCTTCTTACTCCCACCCTGGAAATCTCCATAGGATGAAACATAGCTTATAAGCAGGATTTCTTGGTATTTTCATGTTATTTATCTTCAGATAATCCCTTTCAGTTATTTATCTTGTGACTAATTTCAGAGTTTCTTAAAGCTTAACTTGATGTTGCTGGTTTGTAACCATAGTAAGGCACTGAGACTCAGCAGAACTGAAGGTCAGGCTAGGTTTAAATATGAGGTCATCAGAGGGTGAAGGCTGAGAAGGTGACGTCGTGGAAGGTTGTCTTGGAGAGGATGAATGCTCATTTCATGAGGGTTTTTCCTTTTTTTTGAGATAAAAACCATTGTCTTGGTTGGGTTTGCTTCCACTAAAACAGGACAGGGACAGCTTTTCTTCATCAGCTTGGGTGGGGCATGTGGTAGACATTCCTTGGCATCTGGAGGCCCCCAGTCCCAAACCCAGCCTACAGAGTTTTCTGAAAAGGCAGGAAGAGTATTTGCCATCTATCCACATAGCTTTCTTTCCTGGCAATTCAAGCATTATTCTGGTTGCAAAAAGTTATTTTACATGTTGAAAAGGTATGTTAATGCATTACTTTAATGCATTTTTTTAGTCATACATATTCATATATGAAATGTGTGTAATATTAATGAACAGATAAATTTTTTAAAACACGAAACTTCTTTCTACTGGTAACATATTTTTAAAAATGGGCAAGTTAATTAAGTTTTTTGAAACAATTGCTGGAGCTGGAGCCTTTCTTCTTGCTGGCATTTCCTCATGCTAAAAGAATTATCTTTGGTTTTAGAAAGCTTTACTAAGCTGAATATCCTTACTGGTATCTACATTAAATTTTGAAAACAATACGTACCAGCTGAAAGTCTCTCAATTTAATCTGGTCTAAACTTGTTACCAGTGCTGTTCATTCCAGATCTGTGCCGTGGTTTATTCATATTCTTGTACTTAATGCATGAACTTACAAATTGATATCCATCACATCACTGCATAAAAAACTGAATTTCATTTTGCTAGAGTATTTATTGTGTTTATCTTTGCAATAGAGTAGTAGACAAAAATGTCTCTCATTGCTTTCAATATTAAAGAGAATTAAATGTGTAACTTAAAAATATGCTGGACTTTGTGAGCTATACGCACATAACACTTTTAAATCACTCAGAAATACATCATGGCCGCATTTAGCATTTCATTTTTTGATTTGTAAGTTAGGTACTGAATTACAAATAATGCCTGAGACTGTATTATAAGTAACTGGTTGCTTTCCTGTGCAATACCAGTCCTCATTAAAGTTCTGATTCCTTGTCTTACACATGCTGTGTATGGTTTTAGGAATTAGGTCTCTGGACTAGTGAACAGGTGTAAGGTTTATTAAAGAAGAGAAGTTCAGTGTTCTTAAATTATAGTGGCATGTTTTGAAATCACAGTTGGCTCAACAGCTCTGTTTTAAATCCAGCAGGGAGAGGGTTTTGCCTTGTTTCTTTTAACTTCTATACTAACATGGAGCAAATGTTTTCATTTATTTCCTGTGTTATCAGTCCTACTCTGCATATTTTAGTCTACTGCTTTTGACAGTGATGAAAGGCAGCTATTTCCCAGCCTTTAGTATTTTGGGTGCTACATAAGCTCAGCTGTTTTTGGGAATATTTTCTTCTCCTGCTTTGTTCCTGTTTCTTCATTTGAAAGGCAGCACTAGAAATTCCAGGTACAATTGCAATCTTCTTGGAATAATGATTCAGATTTTGTGCCTGTGTACGTGAGACAGGAACTTGCCCATGCAAAAGAAAAGCAGTAATTCTGCTGGACTGGAGGACCTGTAGGTGTAGTGAAAAGATACCGTGTCCGTGTTATGTTACTTTGTACCTGAAAATTGTCCTTAATTGTTGTCTAATAAGGTAGAAGTCAAGAACTAGTGAATTAAGAAATGGGGATAATCCAAATGAATTGTGTAGTCTGTTCCTTTGTGAATATAGGACTGATCTCTAGGTGGTTTACCCAGTTTATTATTTGCCAGTTACTGTAGTTACCACATCACCTACAGATTTTCTCATTCAGACTTGAAATTGTGTGCCCTGGGGCAAGATTTTCTCTGTTAAGCATGAAAATGAACTGGCCTTGGTTTGGAGAGCATCCTATGTGTAGCAGTTCTTGTGCCTGCCGTTCTGGAAAGATCAACCAACGGGTTCTGAGCAAATCTGTATCTGGGCGTGAAGCAAGATAAATGTATCTGTGATGTAACCCTCCTCCTGCTGCATTTTGTTCTTTTCCAGGGACTGCTAGCTATTAGTCTGTGCTCTATATGGAGGCTCAAGTGAAGCCAACTGGTACTGTTGCTGTAGCCTGCTGATACTGTAGGATGAAGCCCTTCAACTTCTTTTAGCAGTTAATTTCACAGAGATTGTTATTATTTTTGTAAATCACAGTGTATGGTTTCTGACAGCTTTTAAAGATGTCATATGCTCTGCTGTTTATAGTGTAGAACTCTCTGGGGATTTAAAACTCTTTCTCTACAGTATCTCTCTTGCAGAGATCAATTAAGTTTCTAATTAAAGTTTTATCAACCTAGCATCTATTAAAATCCTAAAAATGTTGATCTTTGTTGAGACAAATACAGGAAGTTTTTTCATCTTATGAGAAAATTTTTATTGAGGATCCTTGGAGGTTTTTTATATTTTTGAGAGTGTTTCTTTGTTGTTCACAAAGTGGTGTTTGAATAATAGAAAGCTTTAGTAGCTGAAATTTTTTCATGAAAAGGAGCCAAAAAAATTTATTTAAATAAATTTATTTATTTAAATAGCTTGTTCTCATCTAACAAAACTGTAGTTGTAATCCTTCCCCATTCTTTTTGTCTTTGAAAGACTACTTCTTTTGATCAGATTTTAAAATGTTGATGAAATTATATCTCTTTGTTTTACCTGAAGCCTTTCATTGGTGTTTGGAAAGTTGTATATCACTACATTTGGAAGGTACCAAAGTCCTGTGGTTGGCCTCAGCACTAAAATATATAGACACTTCTGCTTTATGAGGCTGTAAACCAGATAATTCATCACTACTGACGATCTGGAAGTAGATGTGGGCTTTTAAAGAACAATATGTTATATTACAAATTCCTTGGGAGGGGGAGTGTTTGTTTTCAGGGATTCCTGGAGAGTGGAAGCCTATTAGGGTGGTATTGTACTTGTAATAAATCATGTTCTTGGCCTAGGTTGGGGTTTTTTCTTTTTTTTTTTTAAGGTCTAAGACCATTTAAACATTCTGTCATAATCATAATAATAGCTAGTATCCTCTCTGCAAACACAGAAGAGAGGGAAAAACATTTTTTTATTTTTGCAGTGTAATATTCTCACTATCTATATAAATAAATGATGGTGTGTGGCACAGTTCACATGAACAGCAACGCAGCTGTATTGCTGCTGCCTGCCCAAATAACAAGAAATGAGAGAGAAAGAGGGGGTGACGGGGGGATATGGATCGGAGAGGGGCATTGTGGTATGAATAAATTGACACTGTGGTTTTACTGGGGGATGGGAGGGACACTTATTACAGAAGGCTTCATCTGTTTGCTGCTTTCCCATATTTAGAAAGCATCTTTAGTGATCCTTTTTGCAAACAGCTCATGCAGTAACTGGCAAAACAGAAGCAATTAGTGGTGTAATCTCAAAGGGAATCTCAAGCTTCACTTTAAGTGCAATGATTAAATCCACTAAAATGATAACCATTGCTGCCAAGAACTCCCGTAATTGGTCACTAATGTATTTTGTTGTAGCAGTCGATAACTGCTGCATTTCATGCACATAATTAGTAATGCATACACGTTTGGTCAGTAAAATTGAAAATCCTGATAACCGAGGGTGGAGGGGGTGGAAGGAGCATAGAGCTGGAGAGCTGAAATACTGCTCTGTTGATAGTACCTAACTAGAGCTGTGTGCTTCAACAAAACAAGTGTCCTACTGTGCTGGAATACAAATGGGCTGTCTGTGGCAGGATATAGCAAAGACATTTGGCAGAGAGGGATTTGAAAGCTTCTGGCATAATGTAATTGAATTGGCCATTTCTTTAAAGATCCAGCAAATTGTTTGCTGCAGCATTCATCATCATAAGGAAGGTCAGACAGCTTGCCAAACATATGATATTCATAATAAAAAGCAAAACGGTGACACTTCTATTTAAACACAAATCATGTTATCGTGTTTGTAAAAGCTGGAGAAATGAATGGGAATGTTTTTGGTGGTGCTGAGCATTAGTAATCTAAGTAAGATTGTAATTCGAGAGGGGGACAGCTTATAGGCAGAGAAAAGACCCACAGGGAAATTCAGCTACTGAGCAACATACGATCCCCTTGATTTGAAAGGGTAGTAGGTGTTTTGGCAGGATTACTGCCGACTCTCTCTTCTGATCACTTAAGGGAAGATAAGCTTGTATGATCCTATTTTTTGCCTTTTAAGAAAACAAAGGGAAAAAATAACAAAGGGGAAGGACTCGAGTCTTTAAAAAGAGACAAAATTTGAACAAAGCATTGCTGGGGGGTTTTTTGTTAGTCAGTTATGCTGTGACAAAATAAGATGATGCAACAACCTGTAGCATATCTGAAATGTTATATGAAATGCTCTGTATTGGTACGCTGGGAAACCCCTCTCGAGTCACATCCAGAGCACTGAATGTAAATTGCCTGGTGACAGGAGCTTTGGGCCATGCAGTGATGCCTCTGCAAATGAGTAGCTGTTAGCTTGTAGGTTCTAACACATTCAGGAGACTGGCATTTTGATTTCTTGCACCACTGCACCACTGATAGGGTTGGAAATGGGAATCAAAATAATTAGATTGGATATATAGATCCCAGCAAACCAGCCAAGAAAGCGGCTGGGCTGGGGAGGGCTGCTCTGAATTCTAAAATGTGCCAGTGCTCTTTTTATGAGAGCATGAAGACGGAAGGAGTAAACTGGAGTGCAGATGCTCACCATTTATATTCAAAGCATGTAATAAAATAATTGAATGTATGCTTCCTCCTATTAAAGCCTGTTAAAATCAGTAATAAAGTACATTACTGTTGTATTAAAAAGGGGGCACAAATTTTCAGGTAATATATCTTAGTTGTATGCTTAGTGTACAGATAAGCAGACTGGAAAGTGGTCTTTTGTACTATCCAATGCATTCCTCCTTCTGATACAGGACTGTTCCCATCAGTGCATTTTCTGTTACTTAGTCCAGTAGTAGCTTTGCAGTATTCCCCGTGGCAGTTTTTTACAGGCCAACAGTTGTTCCCTTCCAAAAGCCTTTCCTTCTGGTCCCTCAATATTTTTTATGTAAAAAACCCCAACAAAAACAAACCACCAACCCCCCGCCCTCCCCCACTCTTGTTGTACTCCTTCTTGACTTTCTGTAGCTGTTAGGAAATGCCATCTTTTTTCTGCTGTGCACATTGTTCCTTTTGGTATTTGTAAACTATTACCCCACTATCTCTTTGCCCCACTTTACCATTTTTCACCTGTACAAATTTATCTCTTTCTTTACTCAAATGTCAGTTCTTCACCTTTTTGCTTTTGAGAGACCCACCTTCATTTAATCAGGAGATTCAGGAGTCCAGGTTCTCCTAAATCCATAGAGAATTTTTTTTTTTTCTGTTAGCATGATTCCTGATGCTTTTCTTTTTTAAAAATCTACTCCCTGGATTGACCACCCACATTACCTCCTCCTTCATTTATGTCTCAGTGCATTCTCTCCCGTCATTCCCTACCTTCAATATTACTGATCTGATTTTTTTTCATACCAAACATGTTATATCTTGCATTATTCCAAGCCATACCTTGCTTTCCATTTGTATTTCTATTTTTGCTTTTCATTGCATTAAATCCCAAGACCTTGTATCTGCAACTTCTGATCTATCAAGTCAATGTTAAGCATCCATCCAAAACAGCCTATTGGTTTGTGTGCACACCTGCCATGAGGAGGGCAGTGGCCTGCAGTTCCTCCTCTGCTTTGAAGCCAGATGCCCAGGGCTGTGTCTCTGGTAATACTGTATAATAATAATAACACATGTGAAGTACTTGCCTGCTTTTGCAGGAGCCTGTCCTGATGCTGTCCCTAAAGTACTGACTGCATCCATAAGCAAATACAGCAGTTACTGGTTCCAGTTGTAGTCACTGGGAAAAGCTACGTTGAGCTGTTTCTGAACTAAATATCAGCATTCTTTTCCTGCTTCCCTATTTTGATGTCCAGGAGGTCTTAAGGGTTAGTTTTCTTATTTTCTTACTGTGCTCTTGCTCTGTCCATTATTTCATGTTACCAGTTGTAAAGATAGTGATAAGGAATAGCAATGTGATGTCTTCTTGTTTTAATCTGTGCAAGCCCATAATAGCTAAAGCTCCCTCAGAAGCTGTCATTTGTGTATCCTGAAGGTGCATTGTGGCCATACTGTACATCTTGCATCTAAGTCTCCCATTCAGTGATACGGTGTTTTCATGTAAGATTGCAAGACTAACTAATAAAATAATGTATTTGCTATCCATATGGAATGGATGATATTTAGCTAGTCTGGGGGTGCAGCGTGGATGAGCAGCACTCATACCAGGAGCTCTAAGTATTTGGATTTACTGCAGAGATAGTTTGGTGGTTCTGCAGGAGCTAATCTTTCCAGTAGAAAACATAAAATCCAATCTCTTTTGTTAAAAGAAGAGTGAAATTTGAGTTGGCCATCATCTGGTAATAACCATGTGAAGATTTGTGGTATGAGAAGGCTCTTTTATTTGGATGTTATGGAAATAAAAAGATGCACTGGAAATAAGAAAAAGACGGAAAAATTCAAACAGGAAACAGATTTTGTTATTCCCCCAATATTCATAGCTCTTTTAAAGCTGGCAAGACTGTTGGAGTTGAGACAAGGAATTATCTGAAATTTTTACATCCAGCTCAGATGAATTTCTAAAATACAAATTTCTTTCAGTGTTTGAACTTTACATTTAATGCAAGAATTGCATGTTTGAGTTTTGAAACTTGTGTTTTCGAGGAAACCCAGTAGAGGTAGTAGGTAGCTTGTGTTTCTTGTTGGATTTGTGCTTATTAAGGCCTTCAGTTAGGCTTTGGGGGTTCATACATGCAGGTTGTTTAGTTCAGACGATGGGCACAAATTTCTGGAGGGCAGTTGCAGCACAGTCGTTGCCGTGCAAGAAATAGTTCAGCTCCAAATGTTCGCTCTTAAAACACACAGCTCACTTACAAGCCCATTAAGGATTGACCTATGTTGAGAGTTTATTTAAGTGCTTGGCGCTGTTCTTTTATATAGGGAGTTTGGAAAAAATAAAGTTATTTTGTTTTTTAATAAATTTTTCCTTGACCTTTATCTGCCGCAAAATTGCCTGGCAGTATCACAGCAGGTCTAAATGCAACATTTTATTTATGGCATTAATTTTATAGAAGAACAAGTGGAGTTTGGAGAAAAGAAGACATGAAAGACTCCTTAGCTTTCTTAGATTAATAACTTGCTGAATGTGAATGAATGCAAATGCCACTGACTTGATCAAATTAAATACCTTGGGCAGGTTCCACAATGTCTGGTTAAGGGGACTGTAACACTTGATCCTCCTGTTCTGACTACTGCCGTTGGGAGAAGAGTCTAGCAATGTATTGCACAAGTAACATTTTCTGCACCTTTTAGGGTGTTAACTGCTATTAAATATTTCCTGTTCGAATCTATAAATAATCTTCTATGATATGACTTCTAGAGAATGGAAACACATATTTCAGCACCACAGTATAGCATTTGTTTTATTTAGGAGTCCTGCAGATATATTTTATCTTCTGTTATAAATTCATTAAAATCATATGATATAAACATCAGGATGTCTCATACAGCTAACCTGAATGTGCTGTAACTCAGGATAAACTGGGCTGTTTCTTCCTTGCCTGGAAGATTTTTTTTCTGCTTGTTGCTGTCTTATCCTTGGTTACTGGAACTGAGATTATGCCCTTCTACAAAAATCTTCAAAACTAAGTATGTTCGGTGAATATCTTACTCCTTGCAACTTTTGATTGATAATGCACATTTTATGGGATGATTTCTTTTGCTGTACAACTAATAACTCAGCTTGTTAATTCTTTGTTGACTTGGCTTTTGAAGGCCATCTGAAAAATATGTAAAAGAATATTCAAATTACTTTCCTTTTTTTGATCTCTTAGGCCAACACTTAGAAACATGGTGAAGGGTCGCATCTTGTGAGATAGTATACAATCAAGGAAATGTTTAGATTCTTTCTGAACTGGTAGAGCAGTTTAATTTACACACTAACTTAGCTGTAAAGAGATTCATATATTTAGTTATTTTTAAAAATAAGTATTGTGGCTGTGTAGGACTGAATTATACCAAAGTATGTGGAAAATATTTTTCTATTTTTGAAAAAAAGAAAAAACCCACACTGTTTTTATGTGTTCTTAGGGGGGAATATGGTCTGAATCTTGCTTTGTTACAGTAGCAAGTTTTTTAGATTTTCAAAGCATTAGTCGTTAAATGAATAAAACCCTTCTGCCACCCATGTATTGTTTGGGAAAATTAAATTTGTTTAGGAAATGATAAGTGACAACACTGATATCTTAGCTCCTTATCTTGGGAAGTGCTCCCCTTATTTTCCTTTTCCGTGCCCCTCTCCAGGAACAAAAGCAATACAAGAATGCAGATGTTGAAAGGCATGAAAATGTGCTTAAAGTATTTTCCTTCTGTCTTGGAACAATGGTTGCTGACAGCAGAAGGATGGCTTGCTTGTTAAAATTAGATTTGAATCATCAGTGTAATAGCGGTAGGAAATTGTAGGATGGAAGGGTGCCAGGAAGCCTATCTATATCTGCCCTTTTGGAGCAGGGGGGCTCACAATGACTTGAGCTGTCTCCTCAGTTGAGTGAGCCTGCCCTAAATGACAGCTACTGCTTTAAGCATCCTTAAAACAAAATTGTCCCTGGGCAGAAGCCATTGAGGGGGGCTCCCAAGAACAGACATGAGCACAACAGTGCAAGATAGCTGTTACAACTGAGGCTTCTGAAGAGTGTGTTTCTCGTTGGTTCCTCGCATCGCATTTAATTTGGCCCTCTTTCATTACCTCCCACCATTTTCCTGCACTAGGATGAAAAAAATCTATGTTTTGGGGCTTGGATTTTTGGATTTCATGGTTGTAAAAATACTGGGAAGTTTTCATAAACTAGCTGTGAGTAAATTAGAGGATGATGCTTGCTCTGAAGCTGCATCAGAGTCAGCATCATTTTGGCTTATTCTGTTTCTCTTCAGTTGTTTTAAGGCAATCCAGTACCCAGTTACTTCTTTTATGTAGTTATTATCTGTTGGCTTTGCAGTAACCCAATCTGTGGAACACGGTGACCTCTCTGTGTGCCTTAAAGCCATTCACAGAAATGGTTGTAATTCTGCTGATGCAGAATGCAGCTGCCCATTTAAATCTCTTTTTCTTACAGAGGGGATGGTTATGTCTCTGCTGTGTACTGGCTTCTGTTTAATTTCTAGTGCAGTTTTTACACTACTTCCATAAGCAGCTTAGTTCTTGATTACTTCAGGGAATGCTTTGCGTGACACAACAGTAATTGATATCAGCTGAAGTGCTAAATCTACCAGGCCCCTAATTTAAATTAGTGCCAGTTGGAGATGGGAGAGCCAAAAGCAGGACTGTGCCTGGGAGAAGACTGCTTTTGGAAGTTATTTAGTTTGGTCTCATAACAGCGTAAGAATTTTCTGACCTTCTGGTTATGAGGTTATTCTTGTGCTGGGGTGGCAAAATAAAATCAAAGTGGTTGTGACGGGACGGTCAAGGAGGAATTTTAGTTTTAGGTGTCTAATGATATTTAGTGCATTACTGTTGTCTTCATCAGTGCTATGAATGCAATCAGACATAATTTAAAATAGATCTACAAAAATAACTGGGTTATAATAAATTCAGCATTGGTTTATATTTTTTTTATCATTTGTTTACACTTACTCCATTTAACACTCTGTTGTATGTACATATGTATCCATCTAGCTGTATATATCTGGAGTTTTTAAATATAATGTTTGTTTATTTTGTGGAGAAATAAGCAATTCTACAGCTGGGCTGTATTGTTTATAGGTATTATTTAAATGTTGCCAAATATTTAGAAGGCACAGGACCACCACAGTTTCATGAGACTGTTGTAGCAAATTTGATGGTATGCAAGAGAAAATTGAAAGCATTGCTTGAGCATGAATGGCCATCTTGACTTGAGCTGCTTGTGTGTCCAGCTTTTAGACTGCAACCCCTACTCCTGCACATGTACCAACTGGGAGAACAGTGGGTTATGTGGGAGATGTTCCTGGTGTATTTGTGATTGAAAAAGTGGGTAGGGTTTCATCTACCTTTTTTCCCCCCAGTATCCTTACAAGACAGTAGAGTTATGTCAGGTAGGCTTCGGGTCACTCAGATGATGGTGGTTTGTACTTGTTCTTTTCTGTAAAATGAGTCAATTGTTTATTGTTGTGTGTGTCCTGTGGTCCTGCATTGTACCTGTAGACAGTTATTTGCCAGTTTCTCAAGATGGCAACAAGAGCCATTTCCTTAACAGTCCTCAGATACTTGTGTTATAGAGAACCTTTTTGTAAGTGTTCTTCTTATCTGTCTTGTAAGTGTCTATAAAAGTATGTAAATACAATATATAATGTGGGGTTTATAGCCTTAGTACTTACATTTCAGTTCCATGCAGTGCATTGTGAGATTGTATGTACTGTTAATCATATTGTTAGCCATTATCATCTTTAGGCATATTCCACATCCCTTGGGTGTCCACCTACCATCTGTTACTTTATCCCATTAGATTTCCACCAGATTTCGCATTTTTTCTCCAGCATACTGTGCTGAAAAAACCCTCCATATAATTTCCCTCATTGATCTCCCAGTTTAGTCTTAATTACACAGCTAATCAGATTATGATAACTCTCTTTATTTCTTACCTCCCTGTACTTTCCAGTGTGACCAAAAGCATGTACTTCATTTCTGCACACAGGTATTTACATGTGTGCAGGATGACTACACAAGATTCTTCTAAGCAGTTCTTTCTGTTCCACTCACTTTGCGTGGAGGGGATAAAGATGCCTAATTCTTCACAACTTCATCAGCTGCTCAGCTTCCACTCCCTCCTGTGGACCAAGGGAATCCAACTCTCAGCAGTTGACCTGAGCCAATTCAAAATAAGCATCCTGCCCTCCTTCCCCTTCTTCTTGAGCTGTGATCCCATTCCAGGGTACTGTCAGCCCTGTGATGCTGCTGCCCTGTGCTGAAAGAGGCTCGATGAGCTTCCAGCCAGCTCGACAGCCTGTCCCCGACACATGGCAAACATAGGCTCTTAAATAAGCTTAGGCTGGCTATTACTGCACAGTGCTGAGTCACTGCTGAAATGCTTTGCTTTGCTGGGCACCTTTTTAAAGCAAACCATGGCCAGATCAGATCTGCCTAGGACGAGCTATACTTCACTGTCCTGGGCTATTGACTGATGAGCAACTCAGCCATTTGTGTGGAGAGGTGAGGAAGGCATCTGTGCCCTGCTCTGCTTGAGCATCACCACTTAAACTGAAACCTGGGAAAATACTCTCTGGGCAGAGAAAGCAGCTCTCTGTTTTCTTTAAAACCTGTGAGAAATGTAGTATTCTGGGAAGATGTATTATTTACATAGTGACAATTGACAATTCCAAACAACCGAGGGAGCAAGTTTATTGTTAACTGGCATTAACGGACATTCCTGCATGGGGAACCATTGTTTTATAGGGCAGGAAGGGTTCATCCATTCACTGCTCATTTTTTGTATTGCTGGACAAAAGCTTGCCTGATAAAACAGCATGTTTTCATGGCTAATGAGCTCAGCCAGTCCTTGGTTTCTATCCATGTACTACAGGAAATAAACCGTATAGAATATTACTGTGGAATATTTAGGTTCATTTATAAATACAAAGATTCGTGTGTACACATTGGCTTCACTCTTAATTGATTTAGAATACTTGATTAGACAACACAGCTGAGCCAATATAACTCTTGCTGCCACTGAGAGAGGTGGTTCAGCCCTCATTTTTGTCTTCCTGTCCCTTCTAGCCATATGGTGCTTGTCTGACTCCTCAATCCAGTGCTGAACTACTTCTTTCCTGGAAGAGATCAAGCCATTTTATCTGGTTTGATGGTATGAAACAGGTGTAGGATCTGTGTGCTTCATTTCTGGAAACAATGTTTCAGCATGAGGGTTGCAAGTCTAGTGAGAAGCCTCCAGTGCCGAGAGGTGTATGAGCTACATCAGCATGGGTTCATTTCCACTTATTGTTTGTATCAAGAAAATGAGTAGTCTGGTTTTACATATATCTTCCGTGATGCATTTTTAGATCTTACCACCTGCACATGATATAATAGTCTTGTGGCAAAAAAAAAAAAAAAAAGGCATTTTTAGCACAGATGGCATGATTGATAGAGCTGTGGTTTTACATACTTTGAATTTTAGTGGAGTGAAGAGACTTTCTACTCTAAAACTTAAGCTGTCCTGCATTTCAAAATAAAAGATATTAAAAAATGCCTTGGTGCATGAATACTTGGCAGAAAAGTAAGACATATTACTTTACCCAGTAAAAATCAATGACCACAGAACAAAAATGTTCTTCACCAGCTAATCATGTAGAACAGGGCTATGTATTAGTAGTTTTGATGACTGATGAAGTCATCACACGTTTTAAGTACTGGTGCTCCACTTGTGTTTATTCTGACTTTTTGTCTTACAAAGCTGGCCAGAATTATCTCTGGTGTGCAGCCATCCTTTACGTTAGGCTCCTTGCAAAGCCATGTAGTAACTTTGGGAAACAGTTACAGGGTTTGCAGCATTAGGAGCGATGTGTTTGGAACCATTTTGATCTAACAACCTTAGTGTGAAAGTGCAAATGAAAGGTTTTCAGGGACAAACTTAATGCTTATGCTCAAGAGCTGGAGAGGTACTGGGGCAAGAAATATCTTGTTAGTGTTGCTGAGTTCAGCTGCTGCTGTTTGCCCAGCATGGGAGCAGCAGCAGGTGGTGGTGGGAGCTGCTGATGGCCCTGGGAGGCAGGTGTTAGGAAGGGAGAGGTCAGAGCAAGATTGTGCTTCTGTCTGGAAAAAGCAAAGCAGAGGCAGTATCTTAAGTTTTAACAGCCCAGGTGTGCTTTTCTCACATAAAAGTTTTCTATGCTCTTAATAGCATTTTCGTTTGTGTGTCATCTCCTTGGCTGTTCTCCTGTTTTCTGTAGAGAAAGGAAACACCAAAAGTGCCAAAAACACTACACCTTGACAGCTGCTATTGACAGCACTCCTAGTTTTGGTATTCCTGGCCACTGATACCCTGTGACAAAATAGCTTAAAGCTGACCAAAATGATGACCTTAGGTAATGGGATTGTGCTGCTATCTCTTGTGGACCAGCCACTGGAAAGACATGTCTGAGCTGGATGTAATGAATTAAATGTGCCTTTGCACCAGCAGAACCAAGCCAGGCATGCATGCCAGACCCTGTGTGGGCTGAACTGAGCCTGAGGCTTGGCGACTTTGATGGCTTTAGGGGGAATCACCTTCTGTTTGTGAAGCTTACACCCAGATGGAGGGAGCCCAGTGCGGCACAATCAGGCCAGCCAAGCAGAAGCCATTGGAAGTGGCCACATGGGGACTTGAACCCCACTTCCTGGACTTCCTTTGGGCCTGGCTGGGTGACCTGGCCTGCCTGCTGGGGTCTGGCTAGAGCCTGGCATTGTGTTGAAAAGAAGAGCCAGGGCTGAGCAGGCAGCGTGCAGAGGGTAGTGGGGGACTTCAGCAGATGGATTTTAGTAGTCTCTGTTGACGTAACTTAAGTGGGAATTTCTTTTTTTTCCATCAGCTTTGAGCACAGCTAAGTGAACACATTTTGCTGAGACTGAAAAGGCATCTCCCAGGATTTCTTGCTGCCCAATTTCAAAACCATGTTTACTCCTGTAAAACAGGGAGGTTTACAAAAATGACAAGAAACTGGGTTATAATAGAAGACAGATGTAAACCTAAGTATAGGTTCCATGACTTCTTGCTTTTCATCTAGAGACAGACCTTTCTATTTTTAAGCTATTATATTGAATATCCCAATCTGTATACTGTACACTATACAGAGTTAGGGTGCTCACTGGTTTTGACAGTCTAGTTCCCAAAAAAGTAATTTGAGCGGGGTTCCTTACATGTGAGAGAGGTTGCCTACAGCGACACTGACTATGAAAATTGTGTCACATATGTGTGTGCATACAGGTGCATGTACCTGTGCCAAATGCAATTAAAATCACTCTTCCCTAAGGACCACAAGGTTTGGAGGCTTTTTCCACGCAGGGCAGTATCTCAGACACACAGGTTCTGCAGGAGCCAAGTGTTTTCTCGCAGTGGCAGTTTATTTTTGGAAACACCAAACCATGAGCAAGCAGCACTATTCCGCATATCCATAAGGTTTTGCACAGATGAAGCCAGGAATATGGATATGTTCACATCCAGGCCTCCCCATCCTTCCCTCCCTCCGTGTCCCCTCTGTGCCTGCTCAGGCTCACAGCAGGAGCACGGAGATGGCTGTGGTTGTACCTGTTTGTGGGTGATGGGTTGTTTTTCCCCTCGATCGCTGCAGGAAGAGAGCAGCAGCTTATCGAGCACTTCAATCTGTGTTGCTGAGTGTAACAGCTTATGAGAAAATGGCTGCCTTGTTTTCCAGCCGTGTCCCAGGGATGGCCATGCAGGAGAAAATGAGGATCCGAGCTTGAGGAGTCTCTCAGCAGTTTCCCCTGCCATTTAACATTTATAAATTTATAAATACGCTATGAAGGATCCTTTTTCTTTCCAGGTAGCTGCCTCGCATTAGTCCTTGCAGCACAGCAGGAGGAGGGGTGGGAAGGAGCCTTTCCAGACCCTCACCAGTGCTCCTAGGGAAACCTTCCTGGACAGTGGTGCATGCACACATATCTCTCCATGTGTATGCATATAAATGCATGTATATAAGGTGCAACTTTAGGCTTCAAATTTGTCTTCTGAGGTAATCTAATCACTTGTTTTTTAGTGATTATATTAATGAACTGTTGTTTCCTTAAGTATTTAGTGCTTCTAAAAATTGCTTTCATCATTTTCTCACGGTTTGAGTGACACAGCATTGCGATATGAGCAGACATTATGTGCCGTGCAACAGAAATGCATACAGCCCTTACATTGAAGTAACTCGAGGTCAGAAAGATTTCAGTACTAATACAGAAATTATCTGCACAAAACAATTCCCCCTTAGTAACCCACTAGAAAATTATCTGCTGTTCAAGTGCATTATCCCATTATTAAGTGGGATAATGAAAACAATTTTTAGCAAATTGTTCTAGCTTTTTGCAGCAGTTTGTTTCCTTTAATTCTTCAAATGATCTTGATGTTTTAATGAATTCTCTCAGTATCCTGTTGGAAAAGGCAGAACTGGCATAAGGAATTATAAACTCTTAAGAGAGTAAGAAAGCCACTTACTTGGAATAAAATGGAAAGTCTTTTAAAAGGAGTGATTAGCTTCTTTGGTATTTGGACCTTTAAGATAAACTACTGTCTCATAAACTCTGGTAGATTTAGCTGTGCTGGTTTAAGATGTGACAATTACCCGTTGTACTCATCTGCTGGGCTTAATCCTTCATCAGCTGCTCAAGAAAATGCAATCCAGCATGTGAAGCCCTATGGAAGCAGTGGCCTGGGATCATATAACCCCTTCTGCCTGGTAGGTCCTGCCTGGGGACTCTCTGGGCTGAATCTGCCAGAGCTCTTCACAGCTAGGCTCTTAATCATCTGCATCTGTTTATGGTAATAAGGGAGAGGAAAAACGAGTAGGGAAAAAAAACCCAAACAAACAAAAATTCCAGCCAGAGCCAGGCACACTGCCTTTAGCTGAGGGCTTTCCTACCAGCTTCGAAGCAGTGTTTCCAAGGGGTTGTTTTCAGGTGGCTGTATATCAGTTTTGTAGACCTGATGTACATAGGTTTCTTGTATTTCCTTGAGTAGGCTTTTCCTCTTCTTCCCTGCCATCCCTTTAAAATAATAGTGCAGTAAGCTTTTTTTGCAGGACCAGTGTTGTTTATGAGCATAATCACAATTTATGCAGTCCACAATAGTGCTAAAGGGAAAAGATAGTGTACTCTCTTCATTTTGTAATAAAATCATAGAAGGTTAAAGATTTGGAAGAGACCTTAAAGGTGAGCTAGTCCCAACCCCCCTGCCATGGGCAGGGACACCTCTTGTCCAGCCTGGCCTTGAACACTGCCAGGGTTGGGGCTCCCTTTTTCTCAGTTAAACAAAGCACTGTCAAACCTGTGCTGAAACAGCTCTGTTTCTCTGGCTGCTACGCTGCACATCAGTTGGAAACATGAGAGCGCCCATGTAGCTGTTTCCCTCTTGCAGAGGTCAGCTGTGCTGCTTCGGTGTCACTGCAAGCCCAGGGAAAACACTTCACACTGCAGCTGTACCAATATCAAACAAAAGATGTGTTCTTGTGAATCAAACTCTCACTGTCTTCCCTTTGTATTTTCTAGAGCTGTCCAGATAGCCTTTTTTTTTGAATTGGTGAAAAAAAGGCTTTTTCAAAGAACTGCACATTCAAAATGTGGGTGTACCGAAGGAATAGAAGAAATACTATTTGTAGGAGATACTACAGTTTGCTTGACATTTATTCTTCTGCCACTTCTGTCATTTCTTTTTTAACCACTGGAGCAGAAGAGTCTGAAAATGGAACTGGAAAGACAACTGCAGGTTTTGTTTTGAAAAGTCGTTTGGTAAGAATAGCTGTTTCATACTGCTGTGCCAGCATGGAAGCTCACTGATAAAGGCTCCACTGCAGTGCTTTTTGGAGCTGGCTTGTTACCTGACTGCTTGCCTTCATTATGTCCTTTGTTTCGGATGATCCCACAAAGTCTGTGACAACGTGAATGTGGGGAAAGTGCAAGAGCCTGATCAGGTACTCTAGGAGATACCTGCTTTAAAACAAAGAACAACAAATTATTGCATTGAAAATGCTGAGCAGTGTTTGTTTACTGGCTGCAACAGCACTACACAGTGGGGGGCTTTGTACAGAAGCCCAAGTTAGCATGGTTAACAAAACAGAGCAGCTTCTTTAGGGCAGTTCTTTACCTGGGCCAGTCATACTTTACTAAAGGAAATATTGTGGAACATAGCACATCATGCAGTAGTCAAGCTACTATGGGTATGTCCTCTGCAGTGGGGCCTGGAAGCACGTTCATTGTTTTGTTATGCTTTTCATCCAACAGAATCCATCCTGTATCTCTGATTTTATTCTTAAATTATAACTTCTGGGGACAAGAACTATCTTGCCTCTTTTTCATTTGCACTTTTCTAAATTTTAATATAACCTTGCTTATAAGATTCACAATTAACATTTCTAAGCAGCAATTTAATACAAATAATTGTACTTTATAATTTATCAATGCTTCCTGTCTCCTGTTATATCTTGAAAACAGCTGGCTTGATTCGATGATACCGAGCTTCTTTATACTGATATTCGCTGGCTTGTAATTCTGAAGAGAAGAATAAATAATTCACATGAGGCTGGGAGTTTTTGTTTATCTTTGTAAAAAATGTTGCAACAAAGTGGTTTTGGTGTTAGGCCGTATAATGCAATTCCAAATATTTTTAAATAGAAAACTTATGAGATAATGTTATTGATGTTCTGTCTTGCCAAATAAATATTTCAGTGGACTGATAATGTGGAGCTGCTTTGGAGGGATTTCTGCTGACATTTTTGTTACACAGTGTGATTGCTATGCTGCCAATGTTAGGCACCAAACCTGACCCACTGTAAAATGTTTACAGTTTTGCATTCTCTGTGTTCTAAAAATGGAGCAGCTTTCACAGTGTTCTATTCTCATATAACTTCTCCCTTTCCATGCAATAATACCTAGAAATCAGCAGCTTGCTTTGCTGGGCTGACATGCACGATGCTTTATTTTTCAATTTCATCGGTAACAGGCTTTTCCTAGCTTGTAATGCTGCTCCACTGACACAATGATGGTTATTCCTTATTCACGCAAAAAAAATCGAGTGAAGTCTCTCTACAGATTTCAGTCTTTATGGTGGGGTTATTAAAATTATTAAAGTTATTCAGATTAATAGTTTTAATTTTCCAGCACTTATTATTTTTCTTGAAATAGCATGTACGTTTGCAATGCTGCTTTAGGATCTATGGAGTCTGATATGTGTCTGCTCTGGCTTCTGTGTTAGCTGGGCTTTGGAGTGATTGTATACTGTGTGCGTTCAGACTGCCATAGATGGGGGAAGAGGAAAATAAAACTCTTCAGGACTTGTAAACCCTCCTTAAAAGTATCAGGGCCAGAAAAAATGTCACCAGAGGCCATGTCTGCAAAAATGTGGTTGCTTCTGCTTTTGTACTTAGTGGTGTTTGGGAAGACAGTAGGTCTGTGATGGCAAAGCAACACTTTCTACTTGTATGCTGGTCCAGAAGCAGCTTTCTAATGGACAGAGGTCCTCAGATCTGAAGGCCAGACCTACTTAAACTCTGGCCACCTTACTTGAAGCTGAAGTGGGTATGTTATTTGTCCTTACCTGTCTGTTTTACCAGTGAGGTGCCATCTGCCTCCATCATTTGCTTTGATGGCAATCACTTTGCATAACTGATCCCTTTCTAAGGCTAAAGGCTCTTGAAACCTTTTGGCCCTGGTGGCATATCCACATGTGCCTTGTGCTGTTAGCAGCAGATCAAATCAAAGGCTCTTTGATTTGTATGGTTGTAGTTTCGGATAGGACTAGGCTTTATGATGTTGTTTGTGTACAAGTTCCAAAAGTTTCATTTCAAAAGGCAGCATAAATCTAAGTAAAAATAAGTCACTTTTCTTATAATGTAGCTACTCAGGGTACTTTACTGATGCATGCTCTTGGGAGACGTCTTCTTGGTTGGTACTTCTGTTAGTTCTGAATCCATGAGGAAATAAAACTGAACTGGGTTTTATTTTCCTGGGGCATAGAGTTTTAAACTAAGGACTGTGGTGTTCCACCCTTAGGAAGGAACACCCAAAAAGGGAGCACCAAGTAGGGGCTTGGTTGAAAGGAATGACAGAAGTCAGAGGCACTGCAAAAGCTTACCAATTTTATTCGTAAATTAATAGTTTATTAGTATTAGTTTATTAGTAAATTAGTAAATACACCTGGCATAGAAATTGGTCTTCATTAGTCCCTTATCTCCTGGTATAAATATATGGCAGTGAGTAGGGTTAAAGGGGTAGGGCACAAGGGAAGAGAGAGAGATGAATTAAAGAGGGGTAGAGAGAAACATGGGATGTAAAGAAGGAATAGAAAGATCACCAGTCCTGGTTACAGCATTGATCCAGCTGAGGGGGGTGACCAGGATCCCAGGCTGCATGTGTGCCCAGGCTTCGCTGGGTGCCTTTTTAATAATTGGATTCCCCACTCTGGAGAAAAGTTTCTCATTTTCTATGTAAGTTAGCTATCATGTGCAATCCATTCTTGTAGACCTTTCTGGAAATGCATCAGAGGGCTTCAGGGGTCTTTGGCAGTCTTGATCCCCTGCTACAGACCATGCCTTCTTCTCAACCCTGTGCTTGCACTGTGCTATGTTGTGCTTAACTCCCCAAGCCAGAACAAGGACGTTTGTCCCAGGAAAAGTGCTGCCCTGCCTCTGTATGGCTCCATTCTCCAGCCTCGTCCTGTTCCTTCTCGCAGAGTTATTACCAACAATCCTTGGTTGTTATCACCACCAATCCTTGGCTGGCTCCACAGCTATCAGGGGCTGAGACATACAATACACATCAGCCCCTTGTCTTCTACAGGAACACGTGAGCAAGTTACTCAGGGCTAAAAAGTTATTTCATGTTGAGAGGAAAGAGTGCTGAGTTAATTTGTGCTATTTTTTATGTGCTATGAGCTTAGAATATCTACATAAACATCCCTCTCTCTTTTTGCAAGTAGTAAGTCACAGAACCTCAGTTACTAAGCCTTAAAATGCAGTTCTGTCTTAGGATCCAGCTTAGGGAGCCATACTGCTGTCAGTGATAATCACAATTGTACCCATGCACTGAAGGTAAAATCCTTATGATTTCCCAGTTGTGATAGCGAGCAGGATGAAATGCTGTGTCATGGATGTTCTGAGGAAAGGTATCAGCCTGGCTTTCTGATAAAGTTGGCAGTTTAAAAATTGTTTTTATTGATAAATTGGACAAATTTGATCTGGAAATAACAGAACACAGAAAGCAACAGACACAATAATGTCACTAGAATCAGTTTTCACATTAAGACTCACAGACCTGGGTTTGGACCTCAGATTCGCCAGTGAAAATCTGGAACAGCTTAATCTGTAATTCATTTGAGTCTTTCCAGACATACTTTGCTGGAATTGAGTGCAGCCTCCGCCAACCCACTCCAGGCTAAATTGTTCACCTGTTTATTCACCTATGAATGTGCTCATCTACTCACCCACTGACACAGTTTCCTATGAAGCCAAAAGACAGGGGCACATTTTATAAAAGCATGGAAATCTTGAAATTCATAACTTTTGACAGTCATGACAAATAAGCAGCCATATCCATTACCAGTCCCCAGAGTTATCTAGTATCCTTTCTTTGTGTAATTTCTTACAGTACTTCTTTTTTTTAAATCAATCTTCTTTTCACTTGTTATTTATTATTCATAGCATTAATAAGAGTTCACTACTTGGCTTTTATTTTCATTGGTGTCTTGAATATTTTAACACAGTAACCACGCTTGCTTTGTTTCCTTGCTGTGGATTTTTTCGTGCTTTCTTTCACCTTGTGTTTTCTAGTTTTATCATCTGGAAATATTATTAAAGACATTATATACCTTTGCATCCAAAGACGTGGTGCATCTGTTGACCTTCAGGGCATATTGCCAGGGCCATCTGGTTTTCAAGGGAAGTGGGGGTTGGCAAGGAATGGGGAAGGATTTAAGGCAGAAGGAGATATTAGGTTACTTATTTATTATTTGATTAAGGTTTTGCTTTGTTGAAGGCTAAGACTGATTGGTACTTTGTTACAGTGCTTGTCATTTTCTAGTCTTTGTTTATTCTTATGGTTTTTTGTCATCATTGTTGTTGTTATTTTGAAGTGTTGCTGGGCTGGGGAAGCTCTTGTGTGCATGTGCTTGTCTTTACCAAAATAAACAAAACAATATGACCCCAAACTGGTGTGAGGTGTTAACCAATGCTGCTGTTGTACTCTGTTAGTACCAGGATTAAATGACACAATTTCAGACATTGTTCCTGGCCTGTGCTCGTCTCTCAGTTGAAACAAGTGTTAGTCACCAGTGAGGTATTAACAGGACAAAGTACCAACCCCATTTCAACCTGGAAAAAACTGTATTTAGAACAAGTTTGGGTTCTGGAAAACCACTTTTCCCCCGGTTTTTCAGAAGGAGCCTGGTAGTCCTATCCTGATAGTTTTTCAGGGAATTCACAGCACATAGATAAGAGATACCGTGTAATTTCTACTCTTATCCTTCCAGAATAAAGGAGTCTGACGTGTGTGGAGGTTTTACTGGGGCTGGAGACAGAGCAGGAAAATAAAGAATTTTATCAACTCTGGGTGTTCTCCAATTTAATATGGCCACAGCAATTGCTGTTCAGTGGTTTTGATACACCTTTGCTTTATTGTCTTTTTCTCTTAGTACCATTAAGAAACCACTGGTTGGCAACATAGGATATAAGCTGGTAATTTTTCTTATATTTTGTTAATGTTTGCCATATATCATATTATGAAATACACTGCAGTGCATAAAAAGGTTTGATGTTCATGTGCTAAAAGCTGTTAAAATTCAGTTACCCAAAATCTTAAATATGAACTGGAAATATGGTGCACACTTTCTTAGGAGAGGAAATAAAATTCTTTTAAGTAATTCTTTTAAGGTAATTCTTTCATTTTAAATGAAAATAAGAAACAGCCTGGTTCTAAGAGAAAAGTTTAAGCTCACATGTTAGAAATCATCTTCTCTAAATTAAGAAAGGGCTAATTTCAATTAAAGCAGAATTTCCCTCATTAATTCATTGTGTCTTGTTACGAATAAGTTTTGAGTGATCTGTTTAAAGCCCAGAACAAGCATCCCAAGAGGAGGGGGACTGTGCTTGTGTGTGTGTGTGTGTGTCCCAGTGCTTCTCCTCACTGGGAAATCTCCATAACTGACCCCCAGTAAAACAAAATCTCCCCTCGGTCCAAGAGCTCCTGCCCATGCACAACCCTTCTCATAACCTGTAGCAAACCAAGTGTCTGGGTTACAGTTATGACAATATGATGGCCTTGTGGTATGCTTTGTATTTAGTAATGTCCACAGCAATTACTAATTATTCAATTTATAGTCAGTCTTTATTTCTCCACCTTGACCACTGTATTTTTTGGAAGACATAAGCTAGTTGAGGTATACACTTACCTCACAAATGCAGCAATATGTATGAGGAGGAAAGAGTAGAAGAAACAATGCACCTTTGAAGTGTTTAATCATTTTTGCTTGAATTTGGAGAATTAGACAAATGGGTGGGGAAAAAACTCCTAACTCCTGTGAGGAAAGATAAAATTAAGTAAATTCATTAAGAAAGTCTGCTTAATCCATTGAGATTTGGGGGATATTTCTTGTTTAAGTGTATTACCTGAGGTGTCATTCCAATCTTTCTCTTAGCTTTTTCCCCAGTTTCTTATAAATAAGCAGTAAAGTTGAGAGTGAGGCGAAAGAGCTTATAGAAGCACAGTTAAAAGCTTGCTTTGATGTTTTCCTTGTGACCTAATAAAAGCACTGCAGAGGCTTACCTAAGTAAAGCTCTGATAGGGACCTGGTTCCCTGTCCTTTTTTTGTTTGTTTGGGGTTTTTAATTTTGTTTTTGGAGGAGGATTGGTTAGCTGATCTTTATTTTGAGGAACAGCAGAGGACAAAAAGACAGGCCATTGTCTTTTCCAATGGCCGTGATCAAAAGCCTTTCTCACAAAGTCAGATATGGGTTTGTAGAAATTCCACCCAAGGCTCATAGCTGCCTGAGTTGGAAGGCTTTCAAGACTGTCTCGCTTTTCTTAGGAAAACACATAGAAACACAAAACATCTGTCAGAAGAACTTTTTGTTTGGAGAGCTTCATGAAGCACACCTTGGAATTCCTTCCTTGGTGGTAGTGAGTTTGTGTAAATGTGAAATAATCAAGAGCAGTGTAACTTGAATTCAGGAGCTCAGGGGATGTGAAGGTGTTCAAGAGACAAGGCTTTCAAAGAGATTCATGGTGCCATAAAACATAAAAGTTTTCTATAATTCCAGCTTTTGCTTTTTTAACAACGTACAGTAAAATCAGGCACAGTAGGAACATGAACAAGCAAGGAATCTTGTGTTCAGGAGAGCAAGCAGGACAAAAAGTTAAAGACTGAAAATTTTATTTTACAGACCTGAAAGCCTGTACTCTGGATTAATTTGTTCATATCTTATCATGTGGGTCATATCCCCACTTTCTTTATATTTTAATGCAGAATTCCTGTCTACTGTTTTTTATATTCATGCAGAAGTGCTTATGGAATTGTAAATTAAATTATTTTCTGGATCAGACACCAACTAGATCATTAATTAAATTCCAAGTGTAGAGCCAAACCATATCCTGGCTGCCTCTGTAATGCTGATGGAATTAAAACAGGTGTGGTGACAAAAAATTTTATGTGGAAAATCATTATTACTTTGGTTAGCCATAACAGAGTAAGTCTGTTTGACTTTCAAATCCAGAATGAATTTGCAGGATGTGAATCTGGAATAACACTGGTAGGCTCAACAGATTCAGTGACAAGTGACTGGAGTCCCTCAACTATAGCTATTCTTCCCATTTATTTTTGAAGGCATACCTGAAGGAATAAAACATCTCAAAGTTCTCTTTGAATTTAAGAAGTGATTTTTGTTCTCAGTAGAATAGCATATTTCAGTTTTCTTACCAAAACAATTTTTTTAATAGAAAATGTTCATATTTTCTAAAGTCTGAAGAATGTGAAGTGGCTTGATAGATGTTTATACGAAACATTTTCCCAATAGAAGAGAAAGCATGAAAAGAACATGCAGATTTACTGCCTGGAAATGTAGTAAGTAAGTAAGGGCATTAACATGGAAATAAGATAAAGAAGGTTGAGAAGGGCTATGAAAGACTTTAAAAATAAAAAAAAAAAAATAGATACTGGAACAGGTTGTCCGGAGAAGCTGTGGATGCCTGATGCCTGAAAGTGTGCAAGGCCAGGTTGGGTAAGGCCTTGAGCAACCTGGTCTAGTGGGAAGTGTCCCTGTCCATGGCAGGGGTTTGGAATGAGATGGTCTTGAACGTCCCCTCCAAGCCAAGGCATTCTATGATTCTATAGAAAAATAAAGTTGCTTCCATAAATTTGGAGGTTGTTCCAAATGGATAGGTTAGGGTAATGTTATCAAAACTTGCAGGTCTGTGTGACAAAGAAAATGACTGTGAGATTGACAGTACTTAAGAATAGCAGCAGTGTAGCAAGAAGAGCTGCAGAGCAAAGGGAGAAAGGGTGTTAGAATTATTCTGTTGAATAATCATATTAGAAATGGACAAGGATTCTGGTCTTCAGTATAGAAGAGGCAAGTCTGGAGCACAGAGTATCTATTCATAAGTGATAATTAAAATCAGTTTTGAATTAGATTCCCTTGTGCATGGAGAATAAGAAAGCCAAGGACAGAGCTCCATGGATTCCCCAAATGAGGTGTAAAATGCAATTAACAATGAATAGAAACATCCAAACCAAAAAGTACTTCCATATACTGTAACTGCTCATGTAAGAAATGAGCAGTTTATTTTTCAGTTAAAGCCATACTTACATGCAACATTCACATTTCAGTCAGTGGTTTCTTTACCATAGAATTGAATTCAAAAGTAGAAAAAAGAGTATACTGGAGTACTTGAGGAAGTGCTAGGTGTTGAGTGAAAAACCCTGTCATCTTCTGATAGACATTTTACATCTGCAGTTTATGTGGATTGTAAAAGAAAAACCTGTCATTTTGCCATTTATTAAGTGATACACTGGATGGAATTAAATCTGTTGAAGAGGAAGAAATTTTGAACAAATCAGTATATTTATATGAAAAGTATTTATATCTATATGAAAATTTACATGAAACCCCATAGGTAGATAAACTGTATAAACATGGAAGATGAATTTGGATTTTCAGGGCTGCCTAACTCCTTTTCTTTGAAAAAAAAAAAAACCTCCAATAAAACACACATGCGCTTACATACATACATGAGAAAGAGAAGTAGAAGCTGTATTTCTAGTCTGCAACATGGGTTCTTTTGGGTGGGAGCATCTCACCTAACTTTGTGGTTACACAGATATCAGGTAACAGAGGTGTCTGTCTACCTTGAAGCCATTCCTGAAGCAGGCTGAGGTGCTCCCAGCACATGACCTCTCTCCTCGTGGGGCAGTGTCTCCCATCAGGTGTATCACACTCCAGAAGTGTCTGTCTCCTGATGTGGAGAGGAGCCATCCTTGGGCACATCTGTATTGTGCCTGTCACAAAGACCCAACTATAAGTTTCTGCTGCATTTCACTAACCTAAATAATTACTTCTTACCGTCCATCAAATACTTAGTTTAAAATATAGCTGAGCTTGCATTCATTTTATATGTATTTTTAATCAGCTGTGCCTTCTGGCCAAGGTTTTTATGTGTCATAATTGATATCTGATGTTATGATCTGTCTGAAATTAAAAAAACTTACTATAAAGTATTTGCTAAGAGAAGAAAACTAAGGTAAAATTTTTAAAGCAGAGAGAAGACACATAAATAAGAACGTGGGTTCACTGTTAAAGACGTGCCAAAGCAAACAATGCTTGAAGGGTATTGAGTGAGGTCACTAGGGAGGAGCTGAGTAGCTCCAGGCATGTGTATAACTAATTTTTGAAATACTACAAGTGTAACTAACATTATAAATAACCATATGTTCATTAAGTAACTGAAGAAGGAAAATCTGGGAAAAGTTTGTCCAGACATTTATAACTTTTTTAAAGGCAGTTGATTTTTTCCATATGATTTTCAGATTAAGAAGTTATTTTCATCTCTTGAGACTGCCCATTGTTGAGAGCTGCAGTAAAGGAAAAGAGCAAAGTTATCATCCAAGCTTAAATGCAAAACATGAAAACATTTGGGATTTAGGCTGACTGTTGGTTGCCTGATGTAGCTTTTACTTTATAGCAGAGGTCTATAGCAAATCTTCACCAAAAACTTAGTTTAGTTTTTTTTCCTAAAGTCTGAAGTGGTGGTTGAATGCCTGAACTGCAAAGGAAGAATGTGCCCTCTGTCTATCAAAATGAAGAGGAGTTATTCAGTATGTATTATGCAATAATCCTCATGATAATTTCATATTCAGCCACAATATACTTGTATACAAAAAAGGAAAACCTTTATATGGTGAATATACAAAGAAAGTGAATTTACAAACTGAGAGCAAGGGCAGTTCATAGTAAAAAAAACTGGCATAAAGACAGGTTACTCTGCAGACATTATTGTAAATGTCAAGTAGAGTTTGAGAGCTGGTAGGTTGGAGACATAATTAAAAAAGCCTTCCATATGTATACAGAGTGCCTTTTAATGTGAAGAATTGGCACACAGTGAAATGAGAAGGTGAGTAGCACATGGGGGATTAAGGTAGCTGGGTTCTAGTGGAATCTGGAGGCAAACAGACCCTCAAGACAAAGACAACTATAGTGATCACACTGGTGTTATGTATTTGTTGACTTGTGGCATAGCAATCTACCCTAATTAAAGGAAGGTTCATCTCCTGCAGTTTTGCATGCCAGACAGAGCCTCTGTAATACAGAAAAGAGGAAGGTGTCAGAGGAAAACTTGTCTGGAGGGGCAAAGATTTGTCTTTGACAGGCTGGTCTCTGTGGCAGTGTGTTTTGATGGAAGCTCTTTGTGCACTCAGCTATATTGTCAGACATTATGGTCAGTTGGGTTAAATAAAGGCATGTAGGGGAGATGCAAATTTAAGCAAGAATTGGTATTTCTGTTAAGCATAGTTTCCAAAAATTACTTTGGAGTTAGGCATCTCTTAAAGTCTTCATAGAAAATCAATTACATACATACTTGTGCACTTTAAATATTAATTCTGTATATATTTATTTTTGGCTTCAGTTTAGATTACAAATAGAATGCCACTTGGCTGTGACCCTACAGAGGCAGAGATTAATTTGGTAATGCAAACTATTTCAGGAACTGATCTATACATGTATTTCTGTAACTTTGTCTTTAGTCTTTTGCTTGGATTTCTCTGGATGCTTTCTTTATAGTTGTGCTTACCACTCCATGTTTTAAGACATGCTTTTTAATCAAGGTTCTGCAAGTCTAGCAGTACTGCCTGACACAGAGCTTCCACTCCATGCAATTGCTGCATCAGGAGAGGATTCTGCTGAATCACAACTCGATATGAATAGCTTAAAAAGAAAATATGTTTGATAGAAACTGAACAGATTTGTTTTTATTTAATACAAAATACAAAATCATGACATATAAGTCCTACATAAAATTGGGACCTACTAACTAATGAATTATTTGCATTAATCTAATGAAAATAATACTCAGTATTGCTGCTAGAGTTTTAGAGAAAGTCATTAGCTCAATTGTGAGATTTAACTGTATACCTGGATCTGGCCAAGGTAGTAAACCCACATCTGGCAAATGTAGCCTTCCCAGCAGGTGAAGGGCTTTTCTTCATTTCTGCTTATCAATTTAGCAAACAGCTTAAAGATGAGAAACTGCTTGGGAGATGACTAGTCAGGAAAGCCCCTACTTTCTCCCAATTAGTAATTTCATTAGAAAACCAAGAAAGAGAGGCTGAGATCTGTTGGTTTTGAAATCTTGAAGGGTATAGGGGCCAGAAATACTGAGTTTCTGTAATTGTAGATAATTTCTTTTGTATGTATTGAATTGGTTCAAAATGTAGAACTGTTTACAGGGTCGTGTGTGTTTTGCATAAACTTTATTAACTGGTAAAACACTGTTTGAAAAGATCCTGTTGTGTTTAAAACATGGATTTTTTTATTTTTTTTTTTTTACATTTTAATTGAAGTTTAATTTCTATTTTAAAAAAATTATGGCCCTGTATGTAAGAGGGGGTCATTCATTATTTTCCAGCTAAATAGTGTGTAAGAATAGTAAATGTAGGTTAGCACACATTCTTCCTTAGGTATTTATGTGACTCAGCTTCATGGTAAGCAAGTTGCAGTATTGACCTGGCATAAAGATTGTATTTCATTATGGAGCAATCAGTGTGTGCTAAGAAACACTAAAAAAAATAACAAAAATATCAGTGTTATAAATGGCTGTGCAGCTCCAGGGCATTTTGGCCAAGATCCACAAAACGTGTAGGGTGTTGCCTGAATCGAAGTGGTGAGCTCTGGGAGGGGGAGATAAGAGCAGCAAGGCACCGTGTGCACCCTTCAGAAGGGGTGGGTGACACTGGGCATTCAGTGGCCATCCCTCCTGCCAAGGGGTGCCCTGTCCCTCCTGCTGCTGCCTCCCACGGCCGGCTCAGCAGCAGGGCTCTCGTGCTCCAGCATCGCTTCCCCCGGGGACCAGAGGCTGGCCAGCCTTCCTTCAGTCTAAGCAGTTCCAGGGAAGGCACTGGAGAAGCTAAAAAAGCCCAGGTTGGTTGGAAGTTGTTTTGCTGTTCTTTCAGTGATTCATGAGTGTGGACTGTGTGGAATATGTTTTCTGGATTGTTTGGAGGGAGGTGCTAACTGAAGCACACTTTCTAAAGCTTGAAGCAAATCTTGGTGAGACAGAAAAAAATTGAAATGAGTAATAAATTAGATCTAAAACATGCAGGTTCTTTTTTCCTGTTGCCAATAGGATTGGAAGTAAAATACTGTTCTGGCTCTTTGCAAAATTGGATTTCAGCTAAATGCTTCAGAAAGTACAGTATCAAGAATAATCAGTTACTTTGTAAGCTTTTTCCATTTGAATTGCTGACTTCCTCATTACTCAGAGTTTTTTACAATGTGCATGGGTTGAAGTAGAATAAGTGTGTTTCATAACTGTCAAGTCTTTAAACACAAAATATCAGAGGCCACCCATAGCAGAGGAGTGTAAAGAGTACACAAAGTCTTCCACCTCTATGTCAATGGCTTGATGGTGTCATCATCACAATTAATTTATTTAACCACCTGAAACTGTCCTGTTTGACTTTTGAGTTCATTCCTTGGCCTGGTAGGAAATTGGAAGTGTTTCTAAATTCAATACTGGCATGCTTCATCAGAAAGGAAGAATTGCTGAAGAGAGTTGGGAACTGTGTCCACTTTTCTCTTGGAAGATCTGAGCATCAAGTGGGGCAGCATGGGGAAAATTTGCACATCTTCACGTGAATCTTTCATTTGTTGGTACTCTCAGCCCAAAGTTGATCTTAATAACCTATTGGTTCATAGCAGAGCAAGAAAATAATGAAAAAATATACAACTTGTGGACAGATTTTAGAAAAATTCCTCAGACTGTTGGAAACATAAGTCTTCCTAAATATTTTGTACCGAGCAAAACCGAAATAGTGTTTATTAAATGCCTTTTATTTATTCTGTTTGCAATCTTATGGTAAAATTCTCAGTAATGGTTCCATGTAGTCAAATTCTACCTATAAACTGAGTACTTTAAATATGTTGATGCTGAGAGTTTTCTTCAATCCCAAAAATATGTGAAGAAGGGAATTTGGGAAAGAATGGAAAAAGAGACTCTTGATTGTTGTAATGGTGTAACAAATCTCTGACATGAATTTGGAATAATCCCCCATATCTGTATATGTATTGTCTGTTCTCAAGTCTGTGTGCACGTTTAATGTAGGACGTGTAGTAAAATACAGAAAATTAGTCTTCTGTGTGAAAGGGGAGATCTCTCTCCATCTTGTCTTATCCATCCTGCCTTGTGCAACAGTTGCCTAAGCCTAATTCCCTTTTATGTGATATTGATTAACAGCCATGCTGAGTCTAGGACTGTCAAAAGGACTAAAGGGTGTTTAATAATTTAGCTCCAATAAAGTGGAAGACAGCACAGCAGCAGCAGCTGTAACATAAGTCATTGGTACTTCATCTCCAAAACATAAGAATTGTTCAGTAGTAATGCAGCAATTCTGTCCTCCTGTCTTGAAGGAAATTCATAGAAATCTAAAGACTGAATATTTGGAGAATGTGTGAGTGATGGGCTTGTCCTCAAGATCACTCCATTCTTTGGGTACGTTCTTAGGCACAATGTCAAGTGACTGTACTCTCATGAGAAGAACAGCATTTTACCAGAGGCACAATATTCCTTAAGTTGTATTTTCAAAAAGGAAGGCATGTAAGAGCATTTTTCTGGTTATTTGTTTATAGGTCTATCACCTCTACAAGTACGTGAAGATTTCACATTTGTTGTGAAAATCCCCAGTTCTCATGAACTTCAATAGCTTCAATGTGCAAATTCATTGTGGAAGTACTTACATGTTTGTATGGTTTTGGATTTGGGCTGGGTTTAAAAGGAGTTGATGGAATTGTTTTCATATTTGGAACAAAACATAGAAAAGAAAAACATAGAAAAGATAAGTACACTGTTGTATTCAACAAATAGAGCTGAGATAGCTAAAATCACAGGTATTTTGTGCCTTAATGTGCCAATGAAGCCTGCCACAAATTTGCAGCATTATGATGCATTAGTGTTCCACTAAAACATGTGCTAGTGTATCTCAGTACTGGAACCACGAGGAGATCCCAGAGCTATAGGCTCTTGGGGCTGGGAGAATACCACGGTGTCTGTGCTTCATTCATACATTCTTCATTAGAGAGCTATTTTTGTCATGGTGAAAGAAGAGATACTGGACAAAGTGGATGTTTGACTTGATGCAGTAAGTCTGTTTAATTTTAAATTTGTATTTTAAATAATTTTAAATATTGTGCATATTATGCAAAGTTGCGTTTTGTAAGAAACACATAATATTTAAAAAGTTTCATAAGATGTCTAAAATTGGAACATAAATAACACATCTTCTAATATGAGATTGTGAGTTGCATTTTGTCTGGACTGAACTGTAAGAAACATCTTAATAGAATGTGATTTCTTAAATCAGAAAGTAACACTAGCCTTATTTGGATTTTTGGTAACATGTTGTAGTTGGGAGCAATGGCAGCCTGTCCCAGAGCAGTATGCTTCTGTCTTTAACACACAAGAGCTTGGATGTGATACTATTCATTGCTAATGAACACAAAAACCACACCAGTGTGCTGATGTTTAAAGGGTTTTGGGCTTATTTATGTTCATATTCAGTTCTCAATTATGGATGGATTTTTTTCCCTTGTTTGGGGGAAGTAGGGTAGAAAAGACAGGAAAAGTGAATCCAGTAGCTAGTTAGTCTAGGTTTTAAAATTATTATTATTATCTTCATCTTTAAAAACAGTTCCTCCTTACAGATTAAGATTCATCAGAGTAGAATGAAGATGTCGGAAAGAAGCAAGTGCTGTGCTTTCTTGTAAAACAGTTTATTGCCCAGTCTTTCCACCTCATTAGTAGATCTTCACATCTTTTATTCTCAGTTGTGTTAAGTCTTAGGCAGTTTTAGGAATGTGGATGGAAGGCAGCTCTCTGCACTAGGGTTAAATCGGATCAGACTGTCTGGTCACAAGGCAGAGTGAAAAGAGTCAGTTTATGGGAAAAATCAATTGTTGGTATGCTGAGTACAAATTAAAGCCAGCTTGCCTCACTGTTTATTTAAGAGATGAACTTTACTGTGGCTGGCGAATGGATCAGGAACCTAAATGTTGTTGTTTTACTCATTAAAGCTGGAGCAGCAAAATGAACAGTGTTCCAGTAGCACAGCCCATGTCTATGCACAGTCTCTTCAGAAGGAGATGAGATAGTGCTGTTAGAAAAAGCAATTTTTTGAAAATTATTTCTTTGTTGCTTTTCCAGCTAGACCTTAATTAACTGGGAGGTGATCAGGATAGCACAGACCGGTTACTAAATCTCTGGGGTGGCTGATTTTCTGCCCTGCCCTGTGCTGTTTTGAGTCCTTTAATATTTTTACATGTCTGCATGGATATTTTTAAACTGATACTAGACCTACAGTCCAGGGTGTAATTTTGTCATTTCACAAGTGTTGTCTGGTTGTAGAACAATGTTTATAAACCTCTGTTTCATTTGTATTGGATAGTATTTTCAGAACAACTTTTAGAGAAAGTTTCTCAATGGTATAATTCATTTAATAACAGTCACAAAGTGCACAGACACACTTGGTCCTATGTAAAAATTCCATATTGTAGTAGAAATATGTCTCTCAGTTCTGTGCATTCAGTTTGATTGGTATTGCATTTATTGAATGGCTGGGGTTGCTCAGCTTTTGGCCTTGAGCCGTTGGCATGCCTCAGGTGGTAAGCAAATTGCATACAAATGCACTGCTTGTCTTGTCTTGCTGCTTAATTTGTTCTTTGGAAGTTAGTCTCATAATAGGTAGACACATCACAAAACAAGAAAGAATTGGACAGAGGTGAAATATTGGCCTTGCAAAGCCCTTCCCAATATTGAGTCACTTATCTTTCATGGAAAGTAATAAATATTGAAATTAATGGCATGCTTCTGCTTTACAGAATTTGGAAGAATGTTTGCATCTGTCAGCAGATTCCTAATAAAGTGCCCCTTCACAAGCCCTGTGGTGGGTCTCCATTTTCATCTCATCCTAATATTTAAGCACCCTTTTCACAGGAAGGAAGTGAAATGCATTGGTGGAGGAATGCCTGTACCCAAAAAACTGATAGCCCGTTAATAACCCATTAATTAGAACAGATTCATTGCCTTTAATGGTAGTGACAGTCTAGAGTACATTTTTGGGGTCACAGAGTCAATACATTGCTATTTTAATGATGGTTTATTTTTAATGCGGTGTTTCTGAAAAGTCACACTAGTGCCTCCTTTGGAACAAAGAGTTACAGAATTCTGAATAGCTCAGCAGCTCACAAAAATAATAAAGGACAAACAACAAGATTGTTTAACTTTTGGGTAATGAAGAACTTTGTTCTTCCAGAGTATTCATTGCAGTGCAGAGTATACATTGCAATGCACACAACAGAGAAATCACTCAGGTATTGACCATGGCGTATATTGCTAGAACCTCATAAGAGTATTATTTAATGATAGATACCTTGATTTGTTGCTCTGCTTGTATCAGCTGTTATTATATTACAGTATATCTCACAACTGTTTGTTACATGACATCCAGTTTTGGAAAGAATTGTCATTTTGGATGGCTCAGTATTTGTCTATTGGCTTTTAATCAAACTATGTGCTACTGTGTCTTGCTACATTCAATAAACCCAAAATGTGTTTGTAGGTCTGTGTATCTGGCAATTTCTATGGATGATAGATCCAATCTTATTAGGCAGTCACTTTGATTTCTTCGATAAATTTTTAATACTTTTTGCCCAGAATGGCAAAGTGTAATTCTCACTATCTTTTGATGACCAAGCCTGGGCCACTAGAACATGCAGTCTAAATAAACAAGGCAGTATCAAGACTCTACAAGCCTAGTATAAAATCTTTTCAATTTGGTGATGAACTGGAACATTTTTCCAAGTTCATCATGCTTTTGGGTATTCTTTATATCATAGCATCAAATCTTGGATGAGTTTTTATCTTGTAAATCAGTAGGATCTGAACCCAAGAGAGTTTATGGGCTAATTTTCTGCCTTAAAATGTGACAAATATAATGGAGTATTTTAGTTGTTCCATTTGCAGTATTACATCACAAGTCCATCCTGTCTGCCTTTTGCACAAACAGTGTATTCAGGCAAGCCTGTGAGAATAAAGAGAAGGGATTTGTCACTTGCACTCCTCTTTGTTTGGGATTCACAGCATGTTTTAAGGATGCCCATTGCGTGTATGTGGAATGGTGGCTTTCATATTTCATATTGTGACCATTAGCAACCACAGATAAATTCAATCATACTACTCAAAGAATATGGAAAGCCATACAGAATACTAATAATTTGAATCATGAATTTTTAAGCTCTCAAAGGGTGCTCTAAAAAGAAATTGATTAATCACTATGCTAAAATAATAAAACACCTCAAAATAGACTTTTACTTGGGCGAACATTGTAAGATAGTGGTTTAGTGTCAATACTGGATGGCAGTAGTCTCCATAAAGCAGTTCTCACTCAGTAATGAGTTTGTGGTTACATTAATTAATTTAAAATCACTTAGGATTTCTCTTATGTTCCTCTTCTGCGTAACTTGGTGCACCTACACCCGTGTACCCACTCAGCACATGAAGCCCTTTCCTGAATTTGATGGAGTTTTTGTTAGTTCACTCATCTGTGGCAAGAAAACAAAACCTTCTTTGCTCTGTGAGGAAAGCTGGTGTTGAGACATTTCTCTAGATCTTACTATAGTTTTCTTTCTACCTAGGGGGCAAAGGGTAGTATTTCACACGTTGGTACAAAAGGGTTGTGTGGAGTTTTAGTATGTCACAGCACTAAGAACCATGGCATACCCCTCCAGAAATCCTGGCACTGCAGCCAGCGGGCCCAGAAACACAAGCATGGTTTTGCAGTACAGCCTCTGTCATGAGAGCTGCTCCATCACTCAAGTAAATCCTGAGCCATCTTGCTGTGGAAAACTGTCAATTTATTGATTTTTCTATTTCTCCTTTTTTTTTTTTTTTACACTTTCACCCTGCAAAAAATGTGCTCTAGGGAAAATGGTAGCAAAGCAATTGGTAATTCTTTATGACAAATTGCATAGAAGCAGCAGGATGCACTAGATGCTTTTTAGAACTACAGTTTAAAAATAAACATCATATGTGAACATAATATTTAAAGCTCCAAAACAGGTTAACATAATAAGTGGCACTAAACATATTCAAAGAAGTAAAGGATAAAAGTAAAATAAATATTGCAGCATCTTAATCAAAATTAGATTTCACAAAGTATAGTGGGGTAGAACTATGAAGTCTGAGAGATTGGTTCCATTTGCTGTTAATGTTCAGCTCTCATGGACTGGGTTTTCTGTCCTGAAAGAAAAATATGAGTTCTCTACAATAATCCAGCTTTTCATTCTATTTTGCAGCCTTGTCTAAGCAGATGAATCTGATAATTCCTTAAATGGGAAATTTGCCAGCTGAGAGAAACCTAGAGGGCAACAAATGGGCAGTGATGACAGAATGTCTTGAATGCTGAGAATGTTGTTTTGATTCCACACTGTTTAAAAATATATTTGTCTAGTGGAAGGTAAAATGGTGCACAGATAACACAGGAGATTTCCTAGGCATTACACACATACATGCACACATGCACACACTGTATTTGTTTGGATTATTTTTTTTTTCTGTAGGCTTAACCCAGATAAATTAAATTACAAAAGCTCTCAAAAAAAAAAACCCTAAAAAGGGAGGGGGTGGGGAGGAGGCAGGGCACAAAGCAGTGAAATCAAAGCAACTCTGCCTTAAGGCTGCAGAGATTTCCTTATCTTATCCTGCTGTTTCTAGGTATTGCAAAACATATGGCTCACCTTTAGGGGCAGTCCCCAAACAGTGGGAGATGTTGCATCCCATCTGTGCTGCAGCAACTGGAGGTGCAATAACAGGGTGAATTGAGGACGCCAGGATGACTGTGTTTAAACTCATTGCTGGTTTACTGAGGTGTTGTTGGGGGGAGGGTGGTGGGGCACATTTAGTTTGGGCGGGGTTTTTTAGCTACCATGTGCCTTTCAAGTCTGAACACAGGTTCTGCTGGAGGAAAATTGTTTTGAGGAAACTTGGTAGCCTGAATCAGGAGGAAAAATTTCAGGATCTTAGATATTGGGAAAAACAAAGAAAGGAAGAAGAGCTAAGAATGAAGGCATTTCTCTGTCTCCCACATTTTATTCTGGCAGCAGCTGAACTGGCTGAATAGGTTCCCCACTTTTTGAAAGTGTTCAGTGTTGCTCCCAGGAGATTTAGTTGGTCATGTAGTCACTCTCTAACCTGATTCATTCCCTATAATCTAGCTTAGTTTGAACGATTTTTAACGCTAACTCTCTGAACTCTTTAATAAGAATCATTTGGACATGAGCAGTTATTGCACAGATACTGAGGGGCAGCTGTGTTCAGCAGGAATGTAAGGGAAGAGTGATTACGAGGAACAAGGGAATAATGCTACACCAGTGACGCTTCACTCAGAGCAAGAAGCATAATGACAGACTGAAACTGCACACTGCAGTGGATTGAATGCAGATTATAGCTAGACTTACCCTGATGAAAATTAACTTTTTAATACCTGTCCCCAAAAATTTCTCAGCCAAGCTTCTAATTCTTTTAGCTTATGCCTCAGAATTTTCCTAAATAATTTCAAAGGCCAGGGCAACAAATGACTTAACACCTTGCATCTCACTAAAACACTTTAAAGTAAACAAAATCTGTTAACCGTGATGCAAAAGGTCTCTAAATGATTTTTTTTGTTGTTGTTGCTTCTATCATTGTTAAAATTATTCTTTTACTTCAATGAGTCTTTTGCTATTAGGTCTTTCTTTTCCTGCTAATGTAATGCAATACAAGGAAACCACTTACTATAATGAAGACTGAATATTCATACCCAGCTTTAGGCATCAGCATCCATATACATAAATTAGAATCAAAGTTAAGTGGCATGAACGTCCCTGACTTGTTCTATCATGATATAAAATAGGATCTTTTTAATTTAATACAGCAAATAAAACTAGCTATCTTCCCATGCAAATACTTGTTCTCATTTTTCATAGTTTTCTCAATTTGCAGAAGGAGAGTTTAGCTTGCAAGATGAAAAGACTCATGGGTTTCCAGAACTGCAGGCCACTTCCCTTTTGTTTTGGAGTCAATGGTAATTGTGCTTCTGAGACCCTGGGAAAAATCACCTTTAATGCTGACTGAAAGTGACATCGCATACTGTCTGCATAAAATTCAGTGACGTAAAATGTACAATGAAGGTGTAGTGCTGTACTGGGGCATGCACATATATGTACTAATAGAAACAATCTGCATTGCAATTTGAATTATTGTCCTGATCTGTGTGACTTTCAAGGTGTTCTTTATTAGTTAGAAATTATTATCTTTATTTATTAGTTAGCAATTTAAAAAACAGACCTACTATTCATTGAGCAGACCTAGATGTATTTATTTAATAAAATTAATGCACAGGTAAGCATTAAACACCATGAGACACTTCACATGGGTGGAAGTAATAGAAGCTTTTGCCCCTTTCCACTTTTAAGCTCCTTGTCTTTGCAAGTTTTCAAGAAAGGATGTTTGCAGCAACAGAATCAGTGCCTTTGGACTCTAATGCTGGAATAGCAAGGCTGAGGAAGCACTTAACGTTTTGGTTTTATGCATTTCAAAAGTCCTTCTCCTCAACAAGTTTAACTAATTAGCTGAATTTTCAGAATTTGATATGGTTTTGAATTTATTTTGTTTTGTTGTGTGATTTGCTTTTATTAGAGTTTTGACACTTGATTCAGGTTTTTTGATAATGGCTTTGGAAAATACTTTACTATATGTGAACATACCATAAAGTAGAACCATGTATTGACTGAACTGCTTGGGTAACCATTTGCTGATGCTAAGATATTGAGTCCGCTTTCTGTGCATCCCTTCAATGAAGTAGTCTAAAGAATTCTTATATATCTGTGAGCTTCATTAGCTAAATACCTCTTGAAACAGATAGAAAATTGAAATAAAAGATACCAAAGATGGTTAGTTCATAGCATTTGTGGTGTCAGAATTTCATAAAAGCACAGAACATATCTATATTGAGAGATAATCCTTTATTGAATTCACTAAAGGAATTTATCCTAATCTTATTACAGAAACAAACTTTTCTAACATATATACTAGCCAAAATTGTCATTTATGCTAACAAAAGCGGTGAATTTTGTCTCAGTGTAGAAGTATGGATACCCATTTACTCCTCTGAGGTATATAATGATGAGACAACCACTATCAACCATCAGATTAATCAGAGTAGTGAATTAACAGAACAAAATTTATGGAAGTTACTTCCTATAACATACAGGTGGGAAATTTGAAGGGTTTTTTCCCTGAAATTTTGCTTCTGCTTCTGACTCTTAAAATATTTTATTAAGAAGTTCCAATATGTTGAAATTACCTGTGTTACTGAGGAACTTGGTTCCTCAGGCCAAAAAGGCACCCGTGCTCTTTACCACCGAGCCTGTGTGATGTTCGTGTGTGGGTCATTTCAATCGTGTGTTCTGAAATGCTCACATTTTTCACAGCCCTGTGTACTGCAGATGATTTCATGTTCCTGCTCATTTTTTTCATTTAGTGTATTTCTCTAGCCAGTGTTCTCAGCTGCATTTTTCATATCCAGACTGTATAACCTGTTAATCTGTCCTGCATTTTAATTGGAGGTGGATTAAAATTCACATCATTAAACTGTAATTTAATTTAATATAAATAGTTTTTACTCCTATATCTCTACAATGATTTAGGTAAAAGGAAAAGGTAATGTTGAAAGAGAATCTGTAGTGTAACAAAAGCATTCTGTATCTTTAATCATCAGTCTTAGCTTTGTTATAGATGCTTAACCAGCATAAGCTTTATATGATCAGAAGGAATGCCTCATGTTTGGTATCTTTAAGACCTTGCATCTGTCTGGATTCAAGATGCAAGTTTATATCCTGGTGTTTTTTATTAAACTCCCTATTTTCTATGTAAATAGCACAGCAAGCATATGCTATTTTAGTATGGGGAGATTCTTACTGCAGGATCCTATGATAATTCAGGACTTTAGGAGGTCCAACACCCAGCTCAAAGCAGGGCCAGCTTTGAGGTTAGCCACAGCTATTCTGGGTATGATCTAGTCAGGAGTCCAAAAATGGAGACTGCACAGAAGTTGTCTTGCAAGAAAATTCATTATCTTTCTAATACTTACTGAAGACAATACTTACTGAACATAAAAATCTAATTTGCATCTGCATTATACAAATAGTGCTCTTTTTGCAGAACAATGTGTTAGGTCACTTCTGCCATGCTTTTTAGAACAAACATTTATTTGCACTCCTAAAACCTTTTGCATTTTGCATTTGACTGCTTAACATGCCATGTCCTTCCAAGTGTACACTTCCTACCATACAAAGTATGGAAGTTAGTGGACTGTGGCTCCAGCTGTTTTATTCTTAGATGATTCCTCTCTTTTCCTCAAACTCTTTTTTTCTGCTTCTATTAAAAGACCTCAAGAATTCAGTGCAACTATTTAAATATAAAGCTGCTGTACATTTGCCCCTGATTTACAGGGAAGAATCTGTATATATTATAATTTTGATAGCGCTTTAAAGAGATACTATTTGCCTCAAGAATTAAAAAATTTTCTCAGAGTTGGTACACAGGAAATTCAGGTTCACTGATAATGTAGCAAGCTTCCTCATAAAGCACACAAATGAAGGCAATGTTGAATTGTTTGCCTGGCAAAGACTGTTACCTAGTTAGGAAAATCAGGACCATGTTCTGTTTTATTAAAGATGACTAAAAACAGGAGAAGATTTTTTGACATTTTTTACTGCAGAATGTTCTTTTGATTAGATCTGATGTTTGTTCTGCTCAGTACCACTGCATTTCCAAAGGAGTATGTGTTAACAGGAGTGTGAAATTCTGCATTTCATATGAAAGCGTGACTGACAAGTGTTATGGTTCATATGGTTTGGGACAACCCTTGCTCAGGATACTGTCTGCCCTTTGTGGGAGCAGAAAATACACTAAGTGGAGAAGATGAGGCTGGTAAGGAAGAGACTTATTGAATGACAGCAAGGTGACTGGCTGATGTTCAAGTGTCAGTGTTTCTGGGATGAGTTTTCCAGTTTCAGGCCGGAGGGAAGGAGTGGATGGAGAGTGCAGTGAAACTGAGATTTCTGCTCTGGGGTTCACATGAAGAAATCTCAAACAGCTCAGTATTTATTAACCTGCTCAGTACTTCACTGGGTGGTGTAAAGACCTGTGACCGCATTTCTGAAAATCAAGTAACGTCCAAGTAGCTGCTGTTCTTTGGCCTTGTTCTGAGGTGGTTGGTGCTGCTCCCAAAAACTGCTGGCTGTACCTCATCCTGCTGTTGCTGCTTGATTCATCAGCTAAGTCAGTTTACATCACTGAATTTATTTTACTTACCTATTTCATTGTTAAATGTCCAAGTATAGCTTTTCTGTTCACTCTTTAAATTCATACTGATGGCCACGAGTTAACTTTGTGGTAGTACTTTTAAGAGAATTTCTGAGTGTTGACTGTTGGCTTTACTACAAGCATATTGTTCGGGCTCATGTAGAGCACAAGAAGGCTTTTCTTGTTTTATTGTTTTTCAACATCAGTATTTTCTGTGTCCATGATGAGAACATCCAGAGGAAATAAACAGATTAAACAATGCTAGTACTCTAGCTGGATCCTGTGATTGCAAGCCAGAATGGGGATTAATGACCGCAGCATAATGGATCTAGAAAAAGGGTACCTTTTAAAACCCCTCTTTCTTACTGGTCATTTCCACCTTTGGCCCTTTTTGTTTTCTGTCCCACAGCTCCTTAGAAAGGAAGCATAAGTATATAACATCCTAGAGCAATTGTTTTCATCATTTAAAAGAATTTGATGAGAATTTAGCATTTTTACAATTACTGCATTTCCACAGTATGGCACATTTTGGAAGACCTTGGCTCCCTATAATTTCAGCAGTCCCCATAATTTCAGTCTCTGGAGAGATCCACTTATTGAAACCTGTCTGTAAATAAAAGTCACAGGGACAAAATGGGTTGCATTACAACATTAGAAAATTCTGCCCGAGAAATTAAAGAAATGGTTTTTTGTACTTTTATGAGATTTCTCTAGCAGCTTGCAAAGTGCATAGTTTTGTGGCAGCACGATGTTCAGCTCATGTCTATTCAATACAATTTAGACAGCTTTAAAATTTCTTTTGTCACCTATTGTTCAGAAAGTTGTACAAGAAGTAAGTAGTATGAAGAAATTTTAGCTTGGCAGCTGTAGTCGGGCCATCTTCAGGAAGGATACACTGAAAATTGTCCTCTTATGCAAACTTCTCTTGAAACTTCTGAACGGCTGGAAAACTTCCAATAGTCTTTTCAGTGTTTGTGTGTTTCCCTATTATTTTTGGCATTGTATAGTTCCATAATGCATACATTTAATTTTCATTTTCTGCCTGATAGCTCCAGCATGGTATACTTAGTGGGCTAATCAAACAAATAACACTGGTCAGTCCTGGGAGGAGATGAATGATTATGTTTGGTTCTTTCCCCACTCTTTAACACTGGTTTTTCCTTGGCAAAAATGTACCCGATAAAGCACAAACCAAAATGTGGGCTTGAGAAATATTATTAGTAGAATGGGTCCATAGCACCAGTGATTCAGTCATCTGTCAGCCTGATAAATGAATTAGTGTAAGAGGTGTTCCAGTGGGGAAATGAAGCCCATAGGGCTTCCAGCTAATTATATTTAAGTTGTTTAGTACTGCTGGGAAGCAGCATCCAGGCAATTACTGAAAGCTTTGATGCAGTGTGCACTATTAGAGTGTGGGTTCAGAAACTCATTACCCTTTTGTGCTTGTATTGGATGGATTCTAGGAAGTTGACATGAAACAGAGAGCAGGAATCAATAACTAGAAAGGCATTTTAGTTAGCTTCTGATGCATTTCCTGATTCAGCAGCTTCTAGCCTAGAGCATTTCATACAATTGCTATAGTGTAAGGGAAAAAATGTGACTTAAATATATTAATTATCCATATATATACATCTTCTTACAGTGATGTGTAGCTGAGGTTCCACCCAAGACAAAAGGTGCTTTAGGGACAAGCTGCTCCTCCAGTCCCATGCCACATGTCCAAAGCGCCTGCCATCTCTGCTCCTCTGAATTTGGTTGTTGTAATTTCTCCTAAAGCCTGCCCTTGCAGCATTTATTGATGCCTCTGCACACATCAAGGCTGTATTACCACAGTGCCCAGCGTATCCCACCTTCAAAATCTCTTGGAAACTACGGCTAATCCAGAACGAAGTTGATGAGATTGGCTACACATATTAAACCTTGTTTAAGAGAATTGTACTGGCTCTGTCTTTGCCGCCGGCTGCAAATCACATTACTGATGCACCTTGAGAAAACTCTGCAGACTTTGGGTCATTCAGATGTGGGAAGCAGCAAATCCTTTCACTGTAGTGCTCTGCAGTTGGGCACCTCCGAGGTGTGCGTGCTGAAAGTAATGCAGTATTTGCACAACTGGGGGCCAAAGACTTGGAAGTTCATTTCTTCTGTTGGACTGATGGATCTACTCAGGAGAAAAGTTATGTGAATTAATCAAAATTGTGTGGTTTTCTTTTTAAGCTTGCACTCACTTTTAAATCTGGTAAAGGTTTCTGTTAGGGCAGTGCAGGGCTGCATTTCTTCTTTCCTGTTTCTTCCTCTGTGCTTATGCCTGAGGTAGAGCTAAATAGACAAATGAGAGGATTACAGTGCAGTGCTTCTGAAAGGGATAATTCTTTCCCACCTACCTGCACTGTCCCAGAATTAATAATTAAACTCCTTTCTTTATGTTTCCATCACAACAGTCCTAGACATGCTGTGGGTTTTGTTTCATGTTTTAGAAAGTTCAGCAGAAATCTCATGAGTTACTGTCAAGAGAGAAGTTTGGGGGTTTGAGTTTTTTTGAAATCTGGACTTGCTAATTAGAAAAATGGCATTTGGTTTGCCTAAGGGTTGGTAAAATAAATGTTGTGCTATTTGATACTCACATATCTTTCTGATAAAAACAGTATTGGAATTGCTGTGTGTAGGCCACAGCCCCCATGAATCCATCCACATACTGCAAAAAATCCTCTTATATTAGTAAGCATTTCCAGTCTTGGTATCTGGTTTGGTTACTGACAGCTAAGCTTTTCATAAACCCATTATTATCACTGAAAGTTCTGGCCTGTTAAATAATGGTGGATAACTCATGTATCTCGTGTCTCTGAACCTATTACACATGGTAGAGAGAATATCTGCTACACTCAAATATACAGCTGAAGCGGAAAAAAGCTAAAGGTGTTGAAGTGTCTGTGCAGGCAAAGTGCTGACAGTGGTAAATGATTTTGAGAATTGATGCTGTCAATTCCAGTCTGGCTCTAAGACTGGTTGGATTGAGTCACTGCTTGGGCCGCTAAGAGTTAATTTATCTTGGGAGGAGCCTGCATAAAAAAGGTAGCGTAATATAGCCAAGTTAAGAAGGCAGTGCTTCTGAAATTCTTAATTTCATGATGTCCACTGGCTTTGACAGAGTTAGCTAAGATGAAACATGAGAAGAGTTTCCACCACAGTTTTGTTTTCTCTTGAGATGCTTCCAAGGGGCAGCCCAGGCTCTGTGAGTTGCACCTGAGGAGAGGCTTTCAAGTCTTAAGTATTTTAAAGTTTTGTGGGAAGACATGGGTTATTTCTGGGGGTATTTTTGTTGCTTTGACTTAGATTTTACCATAGGGAAGTTTTTTGCGCTAGTACTGCAATGAAGATTTATTTCAACATTGATTTTCTGATTTTTAACTGACTCATGACTTTGTTTACTGCAAATCTGGGCATTCATCTATGGTACATTTAAAATAAAAATCTCTCATAGCTTCCTTTAGAGGGAGCAGCTATGGGACAATAATAAATACATAAGTGTCTAGAGCAGGAATTTTTTACCATAGCAAGCCATTAACTGGTGTTTATTTACTGTATAAGACCTTAGGGCAAATTCATTAATATTCAGAGTTTGTGTGGGTTTTTCTGAACAGAGATTGCTGTTCCAGTGCATAGGTACTCATTGGAAACATGAAAGAGCAACCCAGCACTCTGTGTTGTGTTGTGCTGAAAATGATGGTCCTGGTTTCTGCTCCAGGTGTCTGCAGTGTTATCCATGATCTTTGTACAGATTAATTGTTGGCCATGCCCCGGGGGAGCCACAGCTGTGGTTATACTGCTGTGATTATATTTATACATTATGTTCATCCATAAGGAAACTAAAACCCCAGCACATCAGCAGGAGTTTGGCAAATGTTAGAATGTTGTCTTCACTGATTCGTACACTTTTTAGGAATTGCTTTAGAAAGTATATTTTAGGTTATTTTTTGCAGAAGGGTGGCATAATTATTGATGTCCTGTTAGAATTTTCTGTATAGTCATGGTATATGTCTACATAGTATAGTACACTCCACTGGGGTAATTAGAAAGTATTGAAGCTGTTTTTCAGTTTGAAAGAAAGCAAAATACTGTGCACTAGGTATCCTGCATTTCTGTCCCCTAGATATAATGAAATCTCTGCTTTTGTAATTCAGTGTCTATTAAAGATGGCCTGTTTAGCATTTAAACTTTCCTGTGCCTTTAAGAGCCAGAAGGGAATGGGATAATAAATTAGTTACCCAATTAATGGGGTTTTTTTCATTATGAAAGAGTTAAGAGAAATATACTGAAACAGAATAGTAATGGCACTAGTAATGGTTTGGTTTCTCCTCATCTATATTGTTTAGTAAAAAGAAATAAAATTATGTAGCAGAAACTTGGCAGAAATAGTACTTAAATGGAAATCAGATTGGAAAAATATTTAAGCAGCTAAATGTATGTAAAGGAATTGAGTAGAATTCACTAAAACATGTTCCAAAGTGATGTGGCTGTTTAATTCAAGTTTAAATCAAGAGTAAAACTGCTGTACTATTTAGGTGCTCTTACCCCAGCCCAGCTGGTAATTTCAAGTGCCTCCTATAAATCTGGCCCCTAGTTTCAGTTTCCTGAAGTTGCTTACGTACCTGTAAAAGGAAATCTACATATGAAGCAGAGGATGAATGCACTGTTCTGTCTGTGGCCCACTAAGGGCAACCCCAAATTCAGCCCTCCTTTGAGGAGCATCTCTTCGTTGAGTTCTCAGTGCAAATGCTGCTGTGCAGTTTGTCCCTGACACAGGGCTTGTCCTCTGCCCTGGCCAGCGCTGCGGGGATGGGCTGGAAAGGCCTCGTTGCTTTTCTTTAGTTAAACTGGCACTGGGGACAGTCACAGTGGGGCTGGTGACTTACTGCATTTGTCAGCTGCTGGCATGGGAGGTGGTGCCAGGGTTTTTTTCCATGGTTTTGCTTCACGGAAATTGTGTTGAGTGGAGGAGCTCAGATATAAGGAGATTGATGAATAGGTTGCATAGGTTGGCTTTTGTGTTTTCAAGCATACTGCAAATCCAAAGTCAAACCTTGTGTACCAGATTTACAATTAGTAAAAATGAAAGATTTTTTTTTAACTTTTATTTTTGGTTGATATTTAAACTTGGTTACATTTCTTGACAACTTAACAGCCCAAGGCATAGATTAGCAACAGCACCAGCACTAGCTAAATTAACACATTCAGTAACTTTCCTATCCTTTGCTAAAGGGGTGAAAATTTTAAGCTGGCTCACTGTGACACCAATGTAACCTTTAGGCCATTGCTTGTTTTTATTTTCTTTTCTTCTTCCATTGTCCCTTTGCAAGAAGCCTGTGTTACTTGTGTGCCCTGAGCGAGACTGCTGATGCAGGGAGAGAGCTGGAAGCAAACTGCTGTGGGGCCACAGCAGCTCCTGGATTTTAGCTGAGGTGGGGAACTTCTTGGCTAACCCACTGAAATACCCCCGTAAGAAAGTGTTCCTGTCCAGAAAGCTTAGTGTCCACAGGGATGGGACTGGCAAGTAGTTAGTAATGTGAAGCACTGGTATTTATTGCTCCATGCATGGATTCTGAGAGCATCCTTTGTATTGCCTGCCTTCTGACTGATGCCCTAAATGACCCTTGTGAAGAGAGGTCCTGCTACCGCTCTCTTGTGACTGAGTCTTTTCTTCTCATGGAGGACAGAGTAAGCTTCCTAAATTGGAAGTCAGAGTATTATTCCAGCAGAATTTAGTCCACCTGTCTCTGGAAGGATGGGTATTGCTGTCTGACTCCACACGGCGTGAGCGCACACTCTCTCCCCCACTACACGTGTGTATACATGCACATATATGTCACTAAGCATTTGCTTGCACCAGCAGCTCAGCATTCACAGTTCTCATCACCACCCAGTGCTTTAGTTACAAAACCAGACCATTGGTTTTGATCATAATATATTTAATTTATGAGCAGGAAAGAAAGACTATATCACCTAAGCTCCCTTTCTCTGTATTGCAGACTTTGTCTATCTATGTGAAACACAGCAACTTTTGTATGACTACAGGATATCTTGAGTTTTCACAAAAATTCATCTTCTGGGAAAGTTCCACTAAAGCTTGGCATCAAAAAATGGAGAATCTCTACGTTCTCCCTCTGATAGTTGCACTAATGGTTAGTCACAGGTGATGGAAAGCAGGTGCTTTATTTCTCATTTGAATTTCTTGTCAGCTTCCAGATGCTGATTTGTTTTGTGCAAGCCCTCTTCTAGATTACCAGGCAAGCTGGTACTTTGTATATTCTCCCAGAGAAAATACTTAGGCACTGTAATTAGGTCATCCATCTTTTTTTTTTTTTTGTAATAAACTATAGCAGTGGAACTCTCAAGATGTTTCATATTAAAGTACTTTCTACAATGTTCTAATCACTTTTGCAGCTCTATTCTGTGATCTTTGGTGATGGATTTTTTTTCAATTTCTTTGTAAATTATGACAGCCCTATCCCATTTTAAGTAATGATAGGTTGTAATGCTAATATTACAAATGAAAGTTTAAAAGAACATTTTTGTCTTTGCCTACTGTTCATTTCAAAGCTCCTATTATTATTTGCTTCTGTATGAAATCTGACTTGAAGAAACTTGTTGTTGAGTAAAACATTATGGGTAGGGGCATATGACAGTTTAGGATTATTGCAATTATCAATACATGTATGCTCTCACCCAATCATAAGGGTGATAAAGCTTCACTGACTATTTTTATTTATAGGTAATAAAATAATAATAATATCTTTTCATCTCTAATATGTCTCTTTCACTTAGCTTTTCACTTTTTCAGTAGAGAGCTAGTACTTGCCAAAAAGTTGTCTCGCAAGGTAACCAAAGCTGGTCTTACCAAAGGATGTAATTAGCTCTTCCAGCCTGTGTTACCAGTGCTGCCTGCACTGATGCCTCCTGCCTGTGTAGCATTGTGGCACGATGAAGAGCCTTTAAGTGATCCTGTCACTGATAGAAACCACCAGTGGTCCAGTTTATAAGATTTGTAAACAGAACAAATGAAAACATGACCCAACCAGTTTATGAGTATAGTTATGACACAAAGCAGTAATAGAATTTCTTAATAACCCTGATTCATTCACACTGCTACAATATGAGTATCTGGTATTCTACAGTGTCCTTTAAACTCCATGAATCTTGCAGAAGCCTTCAGCCCAGATGCACCAGTTATTTCCCTGGTGTTTGACATGAGACCAGCCTCAGTATGCATTAGTTACTGTTGCATAGCATAATGCCAGAGTATTGGATGGAAATAGTTTTAGTATAATAATACTCCTAACAATTTTCCCATAAGATGTGGGAAATCCTCTAATTGTTGTCTGCAATTTCAGATTATATATTTAGACAGTTATGCTTCTTAAGTATATTGTATTTTGCATACACATAATGTGCTCCACAGAAAAAATGGGATTAGAGACAAGTTGTTGATGCTAAAACCCTGGCAGTGTTCAAGGCCAGGTTGGATGGGGCTTTGAGCAACCTCATCTAGTGGGATGTGTCCCTGCCCATGGCAGGGGGTTGGAACAAGAGAATCTTTAAGATCCTTTCCAACCCCATCCATTCAATGATTCTATAATTAAAAATAAAAAAAAGTTAAAAGCTGAGATGAGATGGAGTGATGAGAACAGTCAATTCAGAATGCCATCTGAGAATTAGACACGTAGTTAGATACGTAGCCACATAGATGAAGATTTATATACATTCAGTAGATTAACTCAGAAAAACTGTGGATGTTCAGCTGATGTATTGCTAATAGTTTGTGATGCTTCAATAGGCAAGTGTTGTCCCTTGTGTAGTCATTCACCTCCAATTAGGATAGATGTAACTCTTTCTGAAGTGAGTAGTTGTATTTGCTTAGATGGTGTACTTATCTCACAGTGAAGTGAATCAGAACATGCTGTAGTACTGCAGACTGAGAATTACAACTGGATTTATGAAAGAGTTTCCTGATTATATGTTTAAATATGTTATCTATTAAATTGATTATATCTTAAAATGATACTTAATGTGTAGTTGTTGTGGTTTAACTTCAGCTGGCAAGTCAGTGCCACATGGCCACTTGCTCCATCCCCCTACCCACCCTAGTGGGATGGGAATGTGAACAGGAAAAAAGTAAAACCATGTGTTGAGATGAGTTTAATAATGGAAATAAGTAATTAATAAGTAAAATATAATACTATTAATAAAGATAATAATTATTAAAAGGGAGATAACAAAACAAGAGAGAGAAATAAAACCCAAAAAGGACAACTGGTGCAAATACAATTGCTCACCACCTGCTGACTGATGCCCAGCTCATCCCCTAGCAGTGAACAGCCCCTCCCAGCCAGTTCCCCCTTGTTCATATACTGGGCATGGCATTGTATGGCATGGATTGGTCAGACCAGGTCAGCTCTCCCAGCCATGCTCCCACCAGCTCATTGGCAGAGCATGGGAAACTGTAAAGTCCTGACTCAGTGTAAGCACTGCTCAGCAGCACCTAAACCATCACTGTGTTACTGACATTACTCTCATACTGAATCCAAAACACAGCACTGTTCCAGCTACTAGGAAAAAAATGAACTCTACTCCAGACAAAACCAGGACAATAGTTTTAAAAGCTGTCAGACATTTGTGTGGAAGAGGATAATTAATTTTAAAATTCTCCAATGAGTAGCTCATTTCACTTTAAAGCATTTAATTATTACATTATGTAGACAAAAATGGAGCATAAGACTTAGGGATTGAAACGGAAGAATAGGAAACTGGTCAATATATATGGTGCTCAAATGGCAAAGGAAATATGAAATAAGGATTTACTCGTCATGCTTTTTGGCAGGCATGCAAAAGCCTGCAAATAGGTTTATTATTGCAGAAGAATGCCAGGCTGTCTTTCATGTTCAATTTTCATAAATGCTTGCTTTCAGCTTTGCTCCAAAAACATTTGAGAAGGTGATTTCTTTTGCCTACTTATTTCTTGCACAGAGATGATGCTCAGTGAGTTCCCACTGGAAGCTTTCTGAGGGAGCACTTTTGTGTGTCCCACCGTTCTGAGGCAGCGCAGTGGCGTTTCAGTCCTGTGCTCAGCAGTGGTTCTGGGTGAATTGCTTGCTGCTGTTGACCTGAGAGGCAGAAAATTGTTGAGCCAAGCTGATGGTATATTAGCATCCTTTCAGGCTCCTGAAAAAGTGCATGGCTTTGCAAAGTGCTCAAATGCTGTGTGTCACTGGGGATTGCCCTCACCTCTCTAATTCTTTTGGTGATGGGTGTTGGGATTTTTCCCCTTATGGTTTAGCCAAACTCCTAATCTGGAAGCTCAGACCTTGCTGAATGCCAAAAGCAGGAGTCAGGTGCTTGTGTTTTGATGAGGTGATGTACACTGGCTTGATGGGTACCTCTGTCTCTCATTGCAGCCCTCTCAGCTGTCAGATGCGGTGATCTCCATGGTAACTCAAACCCCCAGACTCTCGACAGCAGCCTGCGAGGAGCATTCAGCAGCTCAAGGGTCTCACGACCAGGTAAGCCAAAAAGAATCGCCAAATAAGAGCTCACCTCTGGTGCACCATTCCCTGTCCTGGCAGGTTTTTCCTTGGTGAAGTCACCCAGGCAGTCAGGTCCTGTGCACATACATGATGATGGACTCCTACCAGTGTTGTCACTTAAGGCTATAGCAGTCCAGCTCTCTTGAACAGAGACATTTGACAAAAAGTCTGCATTTGTTCAGGGTTGGTTTTTAAGCTACACACTGAAGAAGCAAAACTAAGAAGTACTGTACAATTATTTAAGTGGCTTTGGTTTAAAGTATTTGCTACGGTAGGAAGTAACCCCAAAACATGTCAGCAGTAAGATCTTGCCACTGTACCTGCACCACCATCACTACTGCCCGGGCTCTAACTTTAGGCCTGAGCAATCTTACTCTCCTGCAGTGTATCAGAGACAGTTTCTGTGTTCATGTAACGTTCACTGGTTCTTTGGCAGCATTTTCAAATTGCTGCTGTGCCCTTTCCACATGAGTTTCTTTGCTAATAGCAGCATGTGGGGTGTTCTGGGTAACATCTTAAAAAGGTACAGAATTCTTCCCCTTTTTTGTTAAATTATAGAGAAAGAACAAGATCTTTGCCATTTTGGGAAAACAGTGCAGGGACTATATAGCTACATTCACTACTCCAGTAGCACTAATGCTGTGAACTAAAGCAGTTTCTCTGGTCTTATGCACTTACATGTGTGGGATGTTTATTACTCCCTTTTGTTGTCAAGTTTCACAGTTATTTGTACTGAGTTTTTTCCATGCCATTAAGATTGTATGTATACTGGAAGTGTTTTCTGGGTATTACCTGCATTGTTTCTTTCTTGCTTGCTGCATAAGTCCATTTGGCTCTACTTGGCTCTTTGTATCATTGATGATATTCTTAAACAGTGTTGACTGAGTACTGGATGATTTTATTGTAGGAATGTAGAGCATTTTTTCAATTATTATTTCCTGTTAGCAGCTACTTTTTCATACCTATATCTTAATCACATTTGATGATACTCATAAGAATTTCTTATTCTGAGTTTTGTGTGGCTGTAAGCTAAATGCCACTCAAAAATGTGTGTCTTTCATTTATGGAATATTGTCTGGTGATCGTGGTTCATAACTTTATCAGATGATTAAATAAAATTCTCTGTTTTATTTAGCAAGTTTCTGTAAAATGGTGTTGACTGGCATCAGTTTTGTGATGTGAATTTATCCTTTATCAGTTTGGTGGTTATTTTGCCTGAGATTAGTAATGACATAGCGCTCTATAATTACTGAGATCATACTGCTTACCATCCTCAAGTATTGGTAGAAAATGCTAACAGTCTTACTGAATTTCTCTGGTGCTCCAAAATGTATTGAAAATTAGCATCATTGAAATGATCCTCTCACAAACACTTCTAAGACTCGTAAGGCACAAATTATTGCAGTGTACTAATTTAAAGTTGGCTTTTTACATTCATTTTGGTTACTAACAGCCCCCTTATCTCTAAAAATGCTTTTCTTCTACTTAGAAGAATATATATGTTGATTGTTTGGGTTTTTTTGTGTAGCATGTTTGTATTCCTTTAAAACATGATTACCAAGTTGGAGGTCTTGTGCTGTTTCAATTACCCAGATTTTCCTGTTAGAATTAATTTCATTGGGTTTAAAAGTGTAATCTATATTTCAAGCTAATTACACCTTAACCCAGAATGGGAGAATCATTTTTTTGCCACAGGTTGCCTTTTTTTGGACTATTTAATCATTATCTTTGGTCCCTGGTGGCAGTGGGGTAGGGAGAGTTCTCCATATTTTTACCCTTGTACTTTCTCCCAAATGCAAAAATTTTCCCTAGTTTATTGGGCTAATGAACTTCCATGCTTGCTATTAACTAAACTGTTTCAAATACCAAAATGATAATTGCACTCTGGGCCTGTGCATTCAATATGTATTCTAGCAGTGAAATTTGTGAGTGCCTGATGAGTTACTACTGATTGCATGGCATTTCTAGCTTACTTCTCTCATGTGATTTTACAAATACCTGCTTAAGCAGATCATTCAGTTCTCTGATACGGTTTGGTGGTTTGCTTTATCTCAAATTGCCAGCAATATGTCCTTCTGGGGTCTGCTAGCATGTTAGCTGTATGAGTTCAAGACCTTGACATCCTGGATTATCAATAATTTTGAGAAATAAGGGTGCTAATAATGCAGAGTACCATCTTCTATATGCTTTGTCTGGCTCTTAGTGGAGATCTCCCCAGCAGTTAAGAATGATAACTATTGATAACTGTTGTTATTATGGTAGGTGTGACAGTGATAAGAGGTCAGCTTTATCAGAATCATGTGTGATATGTTGTATGAATGCACAGGTAATGATAGTATTTTGACTAGAAAACGTTGTAAAAAGCAAGATGAAGCAAAGAGATGAGGCAAAATTAGATGTCAAAAAACTAAAGTCTGGGGAAGTTCAGTTTGAAATAGTAGGAAAAGTAGGTATATGCACATGATGCCTAGGAAGGAACAGGTTACCTTTTTCTACTTTTATGTTTCTTGTATGAATTAGTTACTTTGAATTTAAGAACAAGATGGATAGGATGTAGTGGAAGATTGATCAAATGCATCAGCATATCAGCAGATTTCTGTTGTTCAAAGAATTTGGAATAGGTGCATTTTAGGAATGTCAAAAATGAAATGTGGCAGTGCAACTTGTGACTGTTGGTAGAAGTACAGAGGCAAAAATTAATATAAGAAAACATTCATTATTTTTTAAAAAGCTTCCAGAACAGTATTTTTTCAGAAGTATTCATTTGGTGTGATTGAGAAGAATGTTCCATTATACATAAATTAGCACTCAGATATTTTATTTTGAGGAAATACATGTCTTCTTTTGCATAAGAACACTGCATTTTATACAAAGAAAGTAAGAGAAACTATAATCAAAAAGTTTGCTTGCCAATGCATGATTCTGAAAAGTACCATAATACACACATGCATACTATTCTGTAACAGCTTTTATGATTTTTTTACTATTACTGATTTTTAATTATTTGTTTCAGTTTATTTAGAACTTTATAAGTGATATTGCACAGGCATATTGTGCAGGGACTTTCTGTATGTTAACAAAAGTTACTGTTGGCACCTGATCCCACAAAGTGATTTTGCTGGTCAGTTAGATTTATGGGCTAGAAAATCAATCTGCTTTTAAACAATATACTTTATAATTCTCAGGTTTAATAATAAACTCTGTATTGATTTTGTTTTCTAACGTTTTTCAAGTGTTGTCATCAAATAATATTGCACCTGTGGGTGTACACATGAACTATTCCCCCTGACTACTCAGCATTCACTATTCATAGAGTGATTATTCTTAAGTCTCATGGCATCATATCTGTTCACTGAAAAACAGTGAACTGTTGTAATAATATTTTTTTTGAGTAAGCATATTTTAAAATAACATGAACATTCTTTAAATTTGCAGCTGTTTCATGGCTCAATTAGAGCTTTATTTATATAATCCCTGGTACTTCTCTTGCTACTTGGTGAATCATGGTTAACTGAACTCTGATTTTATTAATGAAATATTAATCAGTACTTTTTGGGCTATCAACCAAGTCAGAAAAAAGTATATGTAGGTAGAATGTGAACTTGTGTATTTTACACTGTGGTGGAGATATGAAACTACTATTCCAGTCATGGCTAACCTCTGAGAGACTTGCTTTGAGCCTTTCTCTTACACAGTATGGTTTTAAACTACTGACAGGGGAGTAAAATTATTTTTTAAATCTTTTTTCTTTAACACAGCTAAAGTTTCAAGGGAGGTTTTTGATGATAGTAAAGAGGATGCTAGCATTCAAAATGAGGTGGCAAAATGCCTTATCCTTTGATTTTTAAACTAAGCTGGTGATTATTTAAGACAAAGCTCAGACCTTGTAGGACTCAACTGTGATAATCCCATACTCTATTTGATTTGTAGAGCACATTATGATACCACATTCACTGTGCCAGTCACTTGAAAGTGCTAATAATATATATGGAGAGTGGGAAAAGGCAATTTTTGTTGTAGGTATTAATAAGTATATATTTAGTCTACCTGGAGTGCCAGCTAAAGTGAAAGGTTCATACCTTCATGAGCAAATACTGTGCCACAAGGAGGGGGAAGTGGAGCTCTGCCTTGCCCAAAACTGCTCCTCTGAGTTTGCCCAGCAAAGACTTCACACAGGTCAACAGTGCTTTTTCATCCACCCAAAGTCTGCTTGACTTGTCTGGGCAGAGCTGCAGAAATATGCCCAGGTCAGTGACTTCAGCTCAGGCTGCAGCACTCTTGGGAAGCTCAGGTGTTTCCTTGGACAAGCACCATGCTCACACTGCATGGAGCACATTGCAGAGACACAGTGCCTTCTGCAGCCTTCTGTCTGCATTGAGGGACTGTGTATGTGCAGTCAATCAGCTGTTTCCCAAACAGAGCTAGGACAGCTTTCCTTCTGCTTTTTAAAGGTTGATTCAAACAAATCTTTTATTTTAAACTGAATTACTATACCACATTATGGTGTAGAAATGGAATTACTACAGACAGACTAGTTAAACATGCTCTTGAATAATCTGAATGTCTCATGCAGCCATCCCACACAGAAACAGGACAGGTAATAAAATTGTTTTTTAATAAGTTGTTAATTAAGCTTTGGAGATGTACAGGAACTGTATTTCCATTTACTTTTTTTGTACGACCTTGTTCCTATCTGAACTGCTTTGATTTAATACATGAATATAACTTATGGACAAACATACTGTTATAGAGACAGTACATGCTAAAAATTTGTGCCCAATATACAGATTAACATCAGTTAATTTCAGAAGAAATTCCATCTTCAAGCAGCCTGTGGACATTTTCACCTGGTATTTTACTGTCTAGTCCAAATGCTGTAAGTGAAAAGAAGTAAAATTATTATTTTTTCTCAGAAATTTGTGTAACACAGAGGTGAGAGTTAAGGTGTAGTTATTGGTGTCAACTGGAGATAATTCAGGTGTAATTAACCAAAGTGGATTTGCAAACATGTTGTCATTGATACTATGTTTTTACTTACACACTGAGGTCATAGGTTCACTCTTGGCTTTGTAATCAAGGACCTTGGTCCAAGCTTGGTTTTTTTCACAAAGGTGAATACAGTGATTAGTAAAATTGTTGTAATGACATATTTGGAGAGTGAGTGATCACCACAGAAAAAGCTGAGGTGATTTAAGTTTTCACAGAGCCCACACCTGAGCTGCAAAAGCAGAGCACTTGAGTCCCCAGCTGTTCTAGTGCAAAGTCCATTCCCAGCCAGCTCTTGCTGAAGTCTCTAAAAATGACCAGGATGTTCTAACTTTAAAGAATGCAATGAGAGATCAGTCAGTCCTTAGCTCTTGTTCAGCTGTCAGGAACACTAAGCTCCAGGTAAGGAGCAGGGGCAAACAGCTGCAGCACACCTGCTTTTGCACCCGTGCCACCATTTGTGCAGTATGTCTCAAAATAGTCTTTTGTTGACTTGCCCATAGCCTTTGAATAATCTCTGCTGTGTTCAGACCTTCACACGTTGGATGGTTACCCAGGCTTGTATAGTGCTGTATCCTCTCCTAATAAATGGTTCTGGAGATTGAGTTAGTATCAGAAAATATCAGGGGAACAGGGAAGGCACTCTCCCAAACACCTCCACTGTAATAGAACAAAGTGGGTTTGTAATTTTTGTTGTATCTGAAATGGTTAACATTTTTTTATTGGTTGCTTTCTGAGCTACAATGTGATTTAGCAACCATCCCAAATGTCTGTAACATGAATTGTGTTTATCGTCAACCTAAATCAGATTAAATAAGCTTAGTTCAACTGATGCATGCACAAATTAATTTCTCTTTTATCTAACCAGCTTGGAGTCCTAATAAACAGAATAATCAATCATAGCTGCCTTCATCTATAGCGTGATTGTATATCTCTGATCAAGGAAATGTAGAATAATTTCTCTCTAGCCCCTGCTTAGTTCCCCCTGTAATCAAGGTTTCTGGATATAATGATTCACCTTAATCATTTCTGCATTCCTTGATAGATAAAAAAATAAATTTTTTTTAGCTTGTATGTTTAAAGGATGATTACATTCAACATTGTAAATCTAATTTCAAAAGTATATTTTTGTTTCTCCGCAACACAGAAAAAAAATGCCAGTCTGATTCAGAGAACTCTGTAACCACCATGGCAATGACACCATGCTCTGAACAGTTTGTACTGTACACTCATCCTTTTCAGTAATAGCTGGTTTGAGGCCACTGGCATCTTTCTTAGTGATTGAAGAGAGTCTGGGACCCTGGCTAGACATTTTCTCTCTTCCTTGAGTTATAAAGTGCCAAGCAAAACCTGAGGTTAGCTTCATGTAAGATGCTAGAAAAAGCCCAGACAATTATAACTTCCCTTTAGGTCACTGGCCTTCAAATAATTCTTTAACTTGTATGCTGAACTGTTTATGCTGTATATCAGATGTCTTTAGTCTTTTAATTTTTTAATTAAAATTACTTTTTCCACCAAGCAAAGGTAGTGCCTCTTGCAGCTGCAAAATGCATCAAGGAAACCTTATGTTCTCAGTAGTTTATCTCAAAATGTGTGTTTAGAATATGTTCCACTAAGTGCAGTTGACAATATTAGGAAAACAGCAGTCTGCATGAAGAAATATTCCTTGATACTTATTGGCAGTTTCTGGACTGCTAGTTCAGAAGTACTATTCCAGATCAAGGTATAGCAAGGAGCTGACATTGAGATTGCTCTTTTCCTCTATATTAAAAATAGAACATCATTATGCAAAAATAATAATTATTTTACTGGCACAAAAGAAAGGTACAGTGCACCTTTTTGAATAAACATTTTATATGGCCTTACACAATAGTGTGTCTTCTTGCTCCTTATGTGATTCCATTCCATGAACATATATATTAAATATCTTTGATCATTTAAGGCGTGATAATTTGCTTCAAAATTTGACTTCAAGTGTAAATTAATCTTATGTTTAACAATAAATTACTTCAGGTTTTAGAACAATAATCTCACTTTGCACTTCTAGTTTCATTAATTTGTTTTGCAAATTCTTTATTTTTTGAGTTAAAAGTTCAGCTGTGTTAAAATATGACTAAGCTTAAACTTGGTATCTGAAATGACATGAGTTCTTTCCAGCCGAGTTTTCACAAAACATTGCCTCTGACATTTCCAGATAAATTATTTCATTCTAATATTTTGTTTATTTCCTTCTTTTAAAGAGTTCTAAGATTATGTCAAGCTATTAATCGTAGCTGGATGACTCTGTTTTAAACTATTTGAGTTGATAAATAATTGTTCAGTAGTAAACTGGAGAAGCTGGTTTTCCTTGTGAGATATGCATGTGTTTGATTTCTCTCTAGATACTGATAGATCTTTGTAAATTATCTGCTTATGAGTAAGCCCATTTCTTTTGAATTTAACCTGATCAGATAATGTTTTGGAAGTCTGTTGATATATACAGTCTTGGCAAGCTCAAAGAGTGAAAATTCTCCCCGTAAGTAGGTGTTTAATATTATGCAAACATTTAAATATGTTTAAAAAAGAAAAGTTACCAATACTATATCAGTTTTTAAGATAATAACCCTAGGCCAGAGCCACAGAAGTTAAAGAAGCAAAGCTATTTGTGGTGCCTTCAATCTTAAAATTGTGCTCCAAGGAATATCAGTAGATGCACTTGGGTCAGGGAAGTTTGGTGAAAGAGGAGGAGGGAATGGTTTGACAACTCCCGACTGGGAGGCCTAAGCCTGGGGATCCCCTGAATTTCTCTTCTCCATAGATGTTTGATTAGGTAGTTTAGCCAAAACCAAAAAATGAGGGAAAAAAACCTTGGTATTAAGCCTGTTGTTATTGCCTATTACCTGTTTTATATAAATACAAATTTTCCAACTCTTCTCCCTATTTTTTTCCCATACACTAAACACCTTTCTTTACATTAATTTTGTCCTCAAAATCATGTTTCAAGAATTTACAAAATCTTCTCACACAGAGTTTCCATTTATCTTGCGTGTATTATTTCAACCATTCCCCAAAGCTTTTGTGGTTCCGTTTCTCTCAGAGCTCTCTTCTTGCTTTGGTCACCTGTTCTGTAATCAGTGCATGCTCTTGCCTTTCATACAGCAGCTCAGGTAAAGAGTATGTCAGCTTTGTTGGAGTCCAGCCTCTTGGCACGTGCTTTCTCTTAAGTCAGGTTTGGTTTAGGATTTTGCAGGAGAATAAGTATTTAAAACTCACTGATAGGTAATGGTCTGCATCATTATATTATGTTTTGTGCTCCTGATGTTTTGACACAAGAATATTGGAGACAAATGAGATTGCGTTTGTATTGATTTAAACTGTTGTTGCTATGCAGCAGAAGAGTTGTACGTCCCTTGGAAAGAGAGAGTAAAATAGGAGTGGCCTTGTTTTTACAGGGGTGGAGGAAATACAATTTCTGGTACTGTGGCAAGTCGCTTACTCCTGGAGTAGATTTGTTGATGAAATCTTTCAGGTGTATGGCTTTTGCTGTGGCTTTGTCCCAGTTGCTCAGGTTAACTACTAAAGTCAGCCCCAGGGCTTGTTTCCATAATTTTAATTTTACTTTTCAGTGGCTTTGGAGAGAGTTTATGCAGCAGATTTTATTCATTGTATGATTTCTTACCGTTCTAGAAACTTGCATTAATCTCTTTATAAAACATTTTTTTTGTCTTGAGAAGATACCAGAAACTTAAAATGGGTGATTTTCCTAAAAGCCTTGCAAATACAGCAGATCTCAGTCTCCCTCCTATGAAGGTGTCGCCTCGGAAGGCAGGTGCAGAGCTGTTTACCACAGTCAGACGTGATCGTGCCGTTCCAAATTAAATCTACCCGTGATGGTTAGCAGGGAGATAATCAAATCACTCGCGCCATTTGATCTGCTCCCATCGCCTTTCATTATCAAAGCTCATTTAAACTGCTTTAAACTAGAACTGAACTGATAAAACAGATAAATTAATACATCTGTGGTCCTGTTTTCCTGCTGTTGTATTTTATATTATCTGAGCCTAAAACGAGGAATAAAACATCCTAAAATCAATGACAATTTATCGTGTACTGTACCTTGTCATCTGAACAGCTCTGTTAATTTAGACACTCTTCGTTTTGTTTTGAACAATGTGGAATAGCTTTTCATTACCATGTAGTATTTTTAACCAGTATAGCAGATATAAATTAACATTCTGTTCTTAGAATTACCTCATTTCCTTCTGGATAATAGACAATATGTAAGAAGTTGTTGCAGCATAGCTTTAAAAGCACAGTTACTCTTTTCCCATAGTAATCAAACACTCGAAAACAAGAGTCATTTCCTATGGATGGTGTGTAATCTCACATAATTAATGGGTTTTTCAGCCCTGTATTGGGAAAAAACAACTGATACTATGTTTCCCAATGCCCAGTTGTATTACACCAGATCAGTACAGAGAATAAGAAGTAAACAGACCTGGAAGCAGAAAAGAACTGGGCTATTACAAGAATTCATATGAACCTCTTACTTCCCCTGCACATTTGAAAAGCTGTCATTTTTAGTTTTGCTTTACTCATCAGTGACATTCAATTGTCAATAATCCATCCTCACGTTTGAGTTCTGCTGTTGAGTCTGTGCCACCTGCAATACCTTTGATTTGGTAGCGACGGAAATTTGGTGATTGAAGGTGCAATAGTTACTGGGACTTGATTCCTGATTAGTTTTGCAGGCATTTTTAATGCTTTGTCATCTAATTAGTAAATCATTAGTTCAATTAGGCCCACCAAGCTGAAAAAGATGTAAAAGGACAAGGTCAAGACTTAAAGCAAGATGTGGTTGCTTACTGTATGTAGTACAGATAGGACTGGATTTTACGGAAGCCTGGGACTTTAGAAAGGGCTGACAGGGTGCATTTTTTTTCCAAGGGAAATTACTTACTTCTTGGAGCTGGCAGGACAGCAGAAGTATTTCTGAATACATAAAGACTTGGGAGGAAGGGGAACAATTGTAAAATGGCTTTCTGTGTGCCGTGCTTAATGGTGAACTATCTTTTGAAAGATTCAAGTTGCGTGTTGAGCCTATTGAAACAAACTATTACTTCCCTCATGTTTAAAGGGTATTTGATTATGGTAAAGGCCTAATTATTGCTTTGAATTTGCATACAGATTTTGAATAGTAAGAACATAGCTTCTAGCTCAGGTATCTTTCATATATGAGTATCTCCCCCATATACTGGTGCTGGTGCACATGGTAAGAAGGGAGTGTTTGCTGTATTTTTGATTATTAGCCATAGCCCATGCTGATAAAAGAGTCAGGTATAACTTACCTTCCCTGTGAAACAGACAAATGGTTGAATAAGTTTTGGTCAGATACAGTTGGTCGTATCTATGGCAACAACACTGCAAAAAAGGGTATTGAAGCAATGTCCCTGCAAATTAGAGCTAATTTCACTTTGACACAATTTCTTATTAGCTGTAATGTGCAAGAAAAAAACTGCAACAGATTGACCTTCGGTTTCCTGAAGTCGGTTTTATTCCCATGGACTGTGGGAATAATACAATGAAGAGCAACGTAAAATCCCAAGTCCATAATACCATTTGTTCAAATGGCTTTGCAGGCCATGCAGCAAGAAGTGCAAAACCTGGCCAGCAAGGTGCAAAAATCTTCCCAGCCACAGCTGAGCTCCCCACAGTGGAGTTCTACCATTCCATTAGTGTGCTGCAGCCTCCTGGGGTCACCTGCACTGCGGTGACAGCTGGGACACCCCAGGCTTCCAGCTTCTGGCTGTCAGATGTCCACAGGGGTTTCAGCAAGGAACAAATTGCAAGGTGTATGAATACCATTATTGGACTTCATGTATTGGACTTCATGATCTTAAAAGTCTTTTAAAATCTAAATTATTATTTTATTTCATGTACTACTTTTAGCTCCAGATTTTCTATTGCCTACATAACCTGTAAAAATGGAGTATGAATTTTTGTGTAATTTTTATGCTACAAATATTTTCAGATTTAACCATTCACTCTTTCAATAGTAGCTGTAAAATGTGATTGATATCAGAAGTAGGCAGATGATAGTGATCATCATATTTTCATTTTTTCATCTTTTTTTCTTTTGTTTTACTGTCATTTATCTAATTAATGCTACTTGGAAGAGAGGAAGTCAGGTATTGATTTCAGTAGATACTGTAAATGTTGCCAAGGTTAGTCAGCTGTGTCTTGGAAATAGAAAACTGCAAAGTTTCAGCCACCCCAGCTTAAAGATAACTTTCATTCTGAATACCCCAAACCCTAAGGAGAAATAGGGGTGTTTTAAAAGCACAACAAAGGAATGAGAAAAGGCAAAAATCATTGTGGGATGTGGCATAAGACAGAGCGAGTTTAGAAAGTGGATAAACCTATTTTTTGTGCACTTACATGAAGCCCCCTTCATCCCTCCTCTTCTTCTTTGTAAACTGTGCCTTCCTTGGAGCTGAAAGCAGTGAGGTTCTCTGAGAAACTCAGGATCACTGTCATGCCCCTGCTTCACTTGAGATCCATAAAGTCTCACCCTTTGCTTTAATAGCTCCAGTGGGTTTAGTCAAGGGCTTTAACTGAAAGTTCCTTGGAAAGAGGCTTTGGTTTTACATCTCCTGTCAGAGGGACTTGCCATATTGTGCAGCAGTTTACAAGTTACTACTAATACCAGCAATGAAAATAAGGAGAGCGAAAAAGGCAAGAATATGTGTTTCTGCAGTTGTTGGAAAATGGATAATACTTTCAGCACTTTATTCTCATCTACTAAGACAGTGCTTCTGCTCTTATTTTGTTGCTTTTCTGGGAGATGAACAGAGGGAATATGGAGATAAGCAATTGTAAGGGGAATTTTTGGTTGTCTATGCACATGCACAAATTGGATTTCCCCTCCCCTGCTTCTTCTGGCTATCTGCCAATTAATAATTTGCATTAGCAGGATCTGGAAGGTTGGGACTGTGATGAAATTCAATCAACCTTGAATTCAAAGTCAAGGATGGTTTTTTATTGTGAAGATGATGTATCTTGAAGAGAACTTTGAAAGTGAAGATGTGTGTGGTTTATATTCTTTTTTAAGGTTTGTTTTATCATTTTGGGATTTTTTTTCTTTTTTTTTTTGTGTATTTTGTCCAGCTAATTACCACAAAACACTGGTGAGATGGATGAATCCTAAATGAGCTATTATAAAGCAGTTTACAGTGAGATCTAAGTAAAAAGATTGTTGTATTTCCCAAGGTTGCAGAGTTGGAATTGAGAATCAAATGTAATATTTGGGAATCAGTCTTCAGCCTAAACTGCATAGTTTTTCTCATTATTTTGAATTACAAAACACACTTCATTAGGACAATATGAAAGAAGCTTGAAGTATTTTCTCTTCATTTCGGTGCTCAAATGACCATCTTGTTTACAATACTCAGTACTGCAGGTGTTTTTTGTTCTCTAGCACAAAAATGGCTTAGAGATTGTACAAGACCAAACATAAGACTTGGTAGAAAAGGACAATATCTCTCGATAAGACTGTTTTTCACTACGGGTGCTGGTGGCTTGTTACGAAATTTTATTATATTCCAAGCTTTAAAGGCAAGATGAATTGTGTAGGACATGAAAACAAATATGTTTCTTTTCAACACATTTTTAAGCTCATATAAATAGACTTTAACAAGTAATTGCTCTCTGGATTTACTGTGAATTTCATTTACTGCCTGACTCACTTGTGTGGTCAAACTACATTATTTAAGGTGATAGCCTAAGAGTGATTGTAAAACCCTAGTGAATTTTTTTTTCTGAAAAGGGATTTCTCTTTACTTAAGTACAAAAAAATAATTGAGTGTGTATAGATCTCTTAATATATCACTGTTTTTTTCTTTAATTATTAGATACAACTTACACCTGCATTGCTGCCTGTGCACCAAATTCACACTTGAGCAGAGACACTTTCAGGGGCAGGAGCAGTGCTGTAGTGGACAAAGCCATGCCAGGAGTCCTCAGGGCTGCCAGATGACACCTGCCTGTCATCTTTCACCCACCAGAGCCAGCTTACCTAGAGCTGACTGCAGCTGATTTACACCTTTCCAGATGTAAATCGGGGTTACAAAACAAATCTGCAGTTGAACCAGACTTCAGAATCAGACATCCTGATTTTTATCCATTCAGTTTTGTCCATTGGTGCTGTTTACAGTAAGGCATTACCTGATGTAGTGCTCAGACTTAGCAGCTGAGGAGTGACACCAGGGGCCCCAGGGGTGCCAATCCCAGCCAGAATGGACTGAAGGCTTGTCACAGCTCCTCGTCCTGGCACAGCCTGCTTCCACACGCCACCATCCTTCCCTGCCCAAAGCTGAGGAGAAGGGCCAAAGCACTGCCTGGAACTATGAGTGAGACCCACATCTCCCTCCAGGTTGTAAGCCAGGGTGTGCTGAGCGAGCACGTAGCTGGGAACTTCATTCTGCCTTCAGCCCTGGTCTCTGTAGCTAAGCCAATCAAACAGAAATGTGTGGCTCCAGTAACAGTTTACAGGCATAATTCAGCTGTCTAGGAGTGGCATTTTCTCTTTAGCATGTTATGGGGCATTTATTTTCCTTGGTTTTGAGGTCAGAGAGATTAATGCATTACTGTATCAAGTACCAGCTATGCTTTTAAAACTGTAGAGAGTTTTGGACATAGTGAAGGAAAATGTCAATTTTCTGTCAAACTATAGACCAAGGAGTTTAATACTGGAAGATGTAATTTGAACTTCAGACAGAGCAGTTTTCCCGTGAGTCCCTAATAGAGACAGAAAACAATGTTCTTTAGTGAATTTTGCTACAGCACTGTGCTAAAGTTATAAAATTGTTCCAAGTTAGAGAAAAAAGGCATGTTGCATCTTTTTGTGCCCCATGACTTGATGCATACTGTCACTTTTTTGTTACATTTGAAGCTTCATAAAATGTTTCTCATCTTCCATATATAAAAGTAGTTGAAACCAGCATGCCATTCATCATCATCACTATCAACAACAACAGCAACAACTTCTCTTTAAGTTGTTGGAAATGGATGTAATGCCCAGAACAGGAGCAGAATATGAAAACCAGTCTAGCAAGTTCCTGGAATAGCTGTTGTACAGAAGTTGTTATTTGCTGCCTTAGTTACAAGTCCAAGTCCTCAGGCGTTTTCTGTCATGTGTCACTGCCCCTCGTTGATGTGTAGTTTGGTTTCAGTTACAGCCTGGAGCTACACAGTAATGAGCCAAACAGGGCATTTGAAGAGCCAGGGACACCTCAGGTTCTTTCCCAATCTGATATTCTTGGGTGGATAAACTCTTTACTTCTGTACCATGGGCTCCACCTTCTCTTGTGGTCTCCCAAACTACAGTTGTGTTTTGCTGTACTTTACTGTGGAAGGAGCCTTCAGAGGCTACGAGCACCTTGGTGGGGTCCAAATTGCTTTTATTGTATCTACTAACACCATGTACGTCCACTTACATGAATTGCTGTACAATGGGTAAGTTACCCATTTTGCTAAGCAGCAATGAATAGCAGCTTGTCCTCAAAAAGCAATGTAATTCATTGTTTTTATTGGCTTTCCTAGAGGTACTTGATTGTAATGTTTCAGTCAGGTAGCTTTAATAATGCTGAGGTTAAATATTTGAGTGTGGACTTTTTTCTCACTACTTCCAAGACTATGTGAAGACAGCCTGAAGGGAATTTTTGGAAGAGTTTATTCAGATGCTGACTGTCAATAGTACCTCCAATATAATTTCAGAAAGGGGTGAGTGTTTGCTGTCAAAATAGAGCTGGGGTCAAAAGTACTGTTCAACTCCTGAATGCAAATGCCTTGTCACATTTCCCTTTGGAAGCAGCAGATAACTAGATTGAACTGAAACTGGAGACTGTGTTTTTCATGACACAAATTGAACTCCTGCCAATGACAAATTTCAAGGTACATTGTGAAAATGAAATGATGCAGTGCTAGCTGAAGTGCATGACATAGCTATGAATAGATGTACCCATGTGTACGACACAGCTCCTACCTTCCTTTACTTGGAGAAAACAGTTTCACATGCACCAAGGTCGACAGAGTGGTTGTATCCTGCGAAGCTCATGTCATGCATGAAAGTACATAAAGACCATCTGGGAACGATAAAAATAGCCTGTCCTGACTGGATGATTTGTGTGGTGGCCAAGGACTGATACGCTCATTCAGGAAACAGCAAAACAATGTCAAACTTGTTGGGAAATAACCAGGCTTATTTTCATCCTTGGGAATGGCCTGGTATCTCATGGAATGAAATCCGCAAGGAGACTTTCAACCACAGAGTTTCAGGATACCCTGAAGGAGTCTGTGTGAAGTGGTTTGGTGAAGGCAGAGGAAATGTTAGGATTATTCTAAATATTTTAAGATTTCAGGTTTGGTATATCTGAAAAAAACTGAGAGAAATGGTAGAGTTAACTCATATCTAAAAATTATTTTTTACACTTTTAAAAGGAGTTTTTTTAAGTTTTTAGATGAAGTTATGTCAATTTTTCAGACAAAATAAAGCTGACCATGTGCTGGTCAGCCTTATTCAGCTGTCTCCAAATGGTTTATGTAATGATCTTAAGTGACGATGGTTTGTAAAGCAGGACCAAATTTTTTTAATTGAGCTACCGAGATGCAGGACATACGACTTAAATCTGGGTGACACTGGTCAGATTTTTTTTTTCAGCTCAATCTAGAAAGAATGATTCTGAAACTACAGACATATCTATAAACAGTAAAACTCAATTTCAGCCTTTCTATGCAGGAGAAGAAATAGAGATATTAATGATGACTGGTTTCCTGACAAGCATTTAATGTGTCACAGGTGTCACAATAGCAGCTTCTGAGCACAGTTTTAATGAGGTTATCATCCCTAAATGACTTCCGTAGAAGCCCTCAACCTGAACACTGTAACCTGTGACAAAGTCTCAGCTTTTTATTGTTAATGGATCTGAGAGATAAAGCTGTGTTCTCCAGCCCCATCAGGCAGTCCAGGCACTATTTTAAATGCTGTTAGGAAGCCTGGGAGATGCTATTTAGAGAATAGCTGTAAGCCACCTCCCTGGTCTGGTTTAACATTGAGCATCTAATTATTGCCATACATTTCTGACCTCAAAACTGCCATTTTATACTGAAGACTAATACATTGTCTGAATGACCTCGCTGCTATTCTGTTAAATAGATTGTGACATCTCCAATGGCTTGTTCTGTCACTTACTTATATTACCTACCAGCAGAATGGTGTGTACAGACAGGGAATTCTGCTGTGCCCCATTAATTGAGCAAAAACTAACTATATCTGTGTTTTCCTTCACACTGTTGGCTTAACTTGGATCAAGATTGGAGATTTGAAAGAGCCATGCCATTGTGTCCCCAGTGCCTGCACCAAGAAATTTTGTTTGTTAACTTATGCCAGACTCAGCCAGAATTTAATCTGATCTATGGGAAATAGGAACAGCTGGAGACTTCAGAGGGAGTTTGATTTCTGAATTAACACAAGGTTTGGATGTGCTCACAGCTCTTTGGTCTCCTGTTTGGTTGAGGTTTTATTATAATTGTATAAAGGGGAATGATGCACTTCTTTTGAACGTGGAAGAATATACAGGATATACGCAGTACCATGAGAAACTTGGATTTTTTCTATTTTTCCGGAGGTATAAGAGGATTTAGTATGGAAGAATCTGTTCTTCGTACACGGATAGTTTGATCTTCTATCTGAATGAAGGCAAAATCTTCTGAATAGTGTTTTCATATTTAATATTAGCTGTATTTCAGATCTTGTCTTAGGAATACTTACACTGTAGTTTTTCATTCTTTTCTGTGTAAACCCTTACTTGTGAAAGTGACATGAGTGAGTGTTCTGCTAATACCTAAAGAATATGGATGATTTCTTGAATGACAAAAATGTCATTTTATATAAGAGGTGCAATTACAGGCACCAGTTCCACTGCTGAAAAAAACGTAACACATTTATTCCCCTTAAGGAGTACAAGTCTTCATTCGTGTGTGATCTTGAGGGGAAGGAGAAATCGAAGCTGGGTTTTTTCCCAGGTTTTTTGAGCTCCATTGAGTGGTTTCAATTGAGGGAATGTAGTGTGGGTGTTCCAGGAGTTGTGAAATCTTCAGAATACTGACTTGAAGCAGAAACAATTGTGCAACTTTCCCATTTTATAGCCTCACCTGTAATCAAAGTAAATGGTGTTTCCTAAATACCATTAGAGGGTGCAATTAAACAGCAGGAATTGAATAGGAAAGCATTTCTTTGCTCTCAGAATGGAGCCTCTCTTCAGCTGACATTCTCATCCACCATAGCTTTCACTGGGCTGCATCCCACAGCCTGGCAGCCTCTTCCTTCTTCGCTGTGCCTGCGTCCTTGCCCCATCACTGAAGTTCTTCCATGTGCCCAGGATGCATGTCCCTGTGCTCAGTCCTCTCACCATGCAATTTGCCATCAGTCTCCTGAATTTAAGCCCCACAAGTTCAAGCGTGGCTCAGACCTTGCCCCATGTGCAAGTTCACAATGTCTCTTCTCAGGCACAGCTGGTTGGTTCCTGGGAGCAGCTCAGGGAATGGGTTTTGCCTTTGCAGGAGAGAAAGTGCCTCCAGCAACAGGTGGCAGGAGGGGTCATATTGATTGGTAGCCTTTGCAACTTTAATTTTAACATTCCCTCTGTAAGGTACTTGATGATGTGTTATGTCTCTGAGGTAATTTGTGTGCTCTATGTTTGTGTGTCCTATGGATTAGTGAATGTAGGCATCAAGGGTAAATGGTTTACCCCTCTGGCTTCACTTCAGAGGCATTTTAGCAGTGGCTTTTAAATTACTTCATATAAGCACAAAATTTAAATAAAAGCGTCTTTATAAGCAAAAAGGATCCTTTTAAAAAATTAAATAAAAGTTGTAATTTCACTTTAGGTAAGCCAATTGCCCCAGTTTAAAAATAAACCTTCTGCAACAGAGTATTTGCTTAGAAAAGTGATTGTAAGAGATGAGACATTATATTATTCTCTGACTGGTTAGCTCACATGAAGTAAAGTAATTTTAAGGGTTTCATTTGATAGTAATAGATATCCTTTGCATCTTAGTGACTTTGTGCATTTTACAGAATATTTTGCAAATTTAATAATATGAAAAACTGGACCATACTTAGTGATGAAGTAACAACACTGTGCATGCATTCATAGTTTTATTGGATTCATAATAACTCATTTTAAGTCAGTGATTTGTTTGTTATTTACTTCTATCTCCATGCTCGTAGAAATTCATTTGACTTCTTGTCTGCAGGCTTTTCTCTCCTGCATTTCTCATTTATTTTTCTAGTAAAAAATATGCAACTCAGCCAAGAGGTCAGTCATCTGAAGATGATTGAGCATGTCAGCCACCCTCTACACGAATTAAGAGGTGCTTTGTGGAAGTTCAGTAGAGAACGGATAGATGCAGCTCTGCTGGTTGCTGCTGCTGTAACTGAGACAGAGCCAGGAGGAGCTGAAAGCTCTGGGAGGGAGAGAGGCAGGAGGTACAAGATTTAGACTGGGTTTAAGGAGAAGCTTTTTCCAAGGTGCTCCCATGGGAATGAAGCAGTGGGGCAGGTCACCCCAAGTGTCTTTGCCAGTTAAAGCAGGATTGGGGGGCAAGTGAGCAGCTGACACATGGGTGAATGTTTCTGATCTTTTTTTAATACGTTGTGTCAGAAACATTAAGAGCCATTCTTACACACTGGCATTATTAGGCAGGTGGCCTAATTTGAGGTGAGCCCAGAAAGGCTGTTGTTAGTTTTGCTTTTTGAGGAACATTAGAAATTATTTTGTTCCTGTTACTAACAGTTGAAATGATCAGAGAGGCTAGAGATGTGAATTTGTGAAACATGCTTTACATTTGTGCTCACATTAGGTCACAAATGCAGTGTGGTCCTTCACTTTGGAAGGGAATGGATGTGTTGCCTTACGACCATAGTGGTTGAACTGCTGATGACATATCCTCAGAGCCTCTGTGTAACAACAAAACCTACACAGAAACATTTAAGATATATTCATTAATATTTTAAGAGTTCTTAGGAAATACAGAACAATAAAAAGTCATTAATGGTGACACTGTTAACTCCTGAGGTGGGAGATTAATCTCTTAATGTGAAAATTGTCATTTGCATGTGTATAAAATGATACTTTTTTTAGACTATGCTTATCATTACTGATTTTATACAAATACCCCATATTGTTTTATTTATTTTACTACATTTTATACTGTAATCCTTCCAAAGGAATGCTAATTTCATTACTAATTATAAGCAGTTTTCTTTGTCAGTGAAATATGCCTAAATTATTACCCCTGCTTTTCCCCAAAAAAATCTTAAGTTGCTTGATCTGGGTGTACGATAAATGCTGTATCGGAGTGTCCATGTCAGGTCTTAAAATAAGAAAGCTGAGAGTTTAATTTTAAGAGACACATGCTATAATTCTCTTACTAGCTAGCTCACATAAAATAAAACAATTTAAAGTTGTTTCTTTAACAGGTCTCCATTGCATTTTAGTAACTACATGTCTTACAGAGTACTTTGTAGTTTTAATAATCATGGAAGACTTGTGCATAGGTTAGGGCTTAAAAGTGTCAGTGGCTAAAAATGAAAATTTCTTTAGGAAATATCTGTGGTAGTTTTCTCCTTTTTTCCTTTTTTCCAGTATTTTTTTCCTTTTCCTGATGAGAACAAAAAGCTATTACCCAGTCAGGTAACAGTGATGTATTAATATGAAATGTAGAACAGGTGAAACGTTATCTGTTTTAGGATTTCTTTCACAAGGTTTTGATTGGAAGGAGGATCATTTTCATCAGTGTGTTTGGTGCTGTCTTTTGGACCTAAGGAATTGTAAGCATTCCTAAACATCAGGTTAAATTTTGAGGCATCTATTAAAAGAAGAGAAAGAAATAAATTCTTGCATCATTGTTAGTCTTTTGGTTTTCTTTGCAGGCATTAAGGTTTAGAATATCCCGTTTCTCAAGCTCCTGGTCAGCACTACAGGTTGGTAGTCAGTAAAAACTTAAGTGATGGCTCTTTGCTGATGGATTTTATTTGATGGCCTTTTTCTAGTTTATAGTAGCAAAATATTGCTCACTGACAGCAGAGCCATGTTAAAAGTGGCATTGGTGAGGACAAGTTTTGTTTCTTTTCTGTCTTTGGATGCACTCCCTGAGAATAAGTATGCATTGAACAGTGTTTGTGTGCATTCCGTATGGTTGAAGGACTTGACTAAATATTAGCAGTTTATTAAGAGCTAAAAATTTCAGCAATTTTCAAATTAAATTTGATCTGAGAAAAATATAGGTCCTTATAAGCAAACAGCTATGCTAATAAAGTCTGTGCTTAACTGAGAAAAAACAAATGGGAGAGGGGGAAAAAAATCTTCTCTATTTTTTAAGTTATACTTTTCAATTTGTTTTTAAAATAATTCCCTGAACTAGCTAAGTCTTACAATCAAGTGCTTACAAGAAAAATCCTTGACTCATAAAAATAATTAAAGTAAGATGTAAATAAATAGGGCTACGGGGCATTAAAGATCATCCAGTCCAGATCTGCAAGAATAAATGACTGCTAAAAATTAGTATGAAGGGCAGCAGAGAAATTTTAAAATAATATTTTGATTACAATATTTTTTCCTTTGAAGTACTTGTTGAGAAGAAAGTGTTCTCTGCTATCTGGAGTGAGGTGAGACACCTGAGACTACCATCTCAGCTGTCCACAAGCCTGTAGCCATGATGCCCTTTGCCCTTCCCAGTCCTTGTCCCATCCCTCACCCTTTCCCATGCATCAGCCTGTGTCTGCTTTCCCTTGTGCACAAAGACTCTGATCTCCTGTCAGACATAGGAGCCTTTGTCAGAGACAGCGTTGCCTTCCTGAGTGGGAAGCAAAGTTAATACAAGGAAAATATTTTGATAATTGAATTACAGCCTCTAACAAACCTGTGCAATGTGTATACAGGTAGTATTTTCCTAAGGCTTTATTTTAGTGAAATTTTCACAGGTTTTCGGTGTGGCAACAAAGGTTCTTTGCCATGAGAGCAGCCTCTCTGCCAGACATCAAGTCCCTGCTCCAAAATACAGAGGCACTGGAGATTTCTCATTGAAACACTGAAACTGTATAAATATTGGCAAAATTAGGTTTTCTCCCCCTTCGCTCTGAAATGACTGAACTATTTTTGCTTATGCCTTCCAGAAAAAAAATTTGCCTGAGGCAAAGACTCACTGTGGAGCTTTACAGTCCAAATAGTTAAAATGGAGTCAAATTATAAATGATAATATAAGCTTATAATACATCCTGCTTAAATATAGATGTTGATGTCTGCTCCTTGCATAATACTACAAAGGACCTTGAGCTTCTGTAGAAATAAGAAGAGACCAATTTTATCTTCTCTTAATAAGGAAATGTAAAACATATGTAAAAAAGAGTGCTGAGGAGTGGAAAAAATGTAAGAAAATTTATCTTTGGACAAATGCTCATATTTAGAACAATTTTTCATTGATGCTAAAAAATATTGAAATGTGTATGGTTAATGATTCAACAGCCCGATACTTGCCATAAACAAGTGGTTTATTAATTAAGAGTGGTTACAGATCCTTGCTGCTTTTCCCAGTCCTTGCAAGTCTCTCATTTTTTGCTTCATAGTGGTTCTGTTTCAGCAACCTGTAACCAGGTGTAAAGTGTGCTCTTCTGGGAGCTGGAAAATGCAAGTTTGAACCTGCTAAGTGAAGACTTTAATCTTCAGTCTCTTAAATCTGTTATACCACTTCCACTGCCACCTTTCTCCTTTTTTTTTTTTTTTTTTTTTTTTTTTTTTTTTTCAAATAAAAGTTCTGAGTCAGTTCTCCACAGCCAAAAATACAAATTGGAGCCTGGATTTAGAGCGGAAATTTGAAGCAATGAATCCCAGTCTCAGACAAGTGTCTAATCCACGTCTACAGGAAAACACATAAATCTTTGGAACAGGCACATAACTCTCCCCATTCCTTGTAGAGGGAATTTCATAGCTAACTAGTCTTTGAGAATTATGTTCCAGGAGCTGGATGACTAAAATACCCACTTGGTTACAGTATCCTTAGAAGATCTAATAGGAATGACAGGATGGAGTGTTACCCTATCTACCTTCCTGCATGTCTTCAAATAAAATTTCTTTTTCCAAATAAAATTAGTAAAGAGAACAGTGAGTAAGATTGTTCCAGTTTGGAAAAATTGCTTCCCTTGAATTCCTGCTGGTGCTGGTGGTCATTTTAAAGCCATATGGAGGTTTTGCCTCTTTATAAACCTGGCGTAATTTCTTTTTGTCTAAACTAGAAGAAACAAATAATCTGGGCAGTGTGAGTGGGAGCGCAGCCAGGTGATCAAGGGAAGGGATTGTCCCTGTCTGGGTGACTCTCATCAGACCACATCCAGATACTGTGTCTGGTTTTGTCACCTGACACAGAAGAGATGTGGACAAGCTGGAAGGTGCTTGGGAGGACCCAGGGCAGTGGGGCTGGAGCACTCACACTGTGAGGAGGGCAGCCTGGAGAAGGGATGGTGTTGGAGGCACCAGGCAGCCCCTCAGCACCTACTGGAAGGCCTTGAGGAGATGGAGCTGGGCTCAGGCTGGGAGGGAGAGAGGCAGGAGGTACAAGATTTAGACTGGGTTTAAGGAGAAGCTTTTTCCAAGGTGCTCCCATGGGGAATGAAGCAGTGGGGCAGGTCACCCCAAGTGTTTTGCCATCCCTGTCTGGGGAGGATTTCAAGCTCTGAAGGCTGCAAGCCATGAGCAGCCTGATCTGGCCTCAGCTCTGGCCCTTCTTTGGGCAGGGGATAGGACTAGAGACCTCCTGAGATCCCTTCAAGCCTGTAGGTACCCAAAATCCTACTGGCATTCAGCAGATTTCATAATATTTCTGTAATATGATTGACATCAACTTCGACCCTGATCACCTCTGGCTTCCCTAGAGTCCTTCTTAGAGAGAATGCCAAAGATGTAGTATCGTTTTATTCCCTGATAAAGTGATTCTTGTCTAGGGATAAAAACTTTTAAAAGCTTCTCAAACTCTGTGTGTATGGATTTAAGGCTTCAGTTCTCTGTATCTTGATTTTTTTAAAGCAGGGGAGTGCTTTTTTATTTAATCTGAGCTAACTAATAGTTGTGTCATAATATATTAAAATCCTTCCTGAGAAGTATTTAACTGATTTTTTTTTTTGAAAACCTTAGATTATGTCATGTCTGTCTCTGACTCCCCAAGGATTTTGTAGTTCATCTTAGTTTCTAGGCTGTTTAGCTTTTTCAAAAAGTGGGTTAAAAAGCTTTCCTCTTAGCATTGCCTTTTAATCTATAGACTTTGCTATTTATATTAGGGCTGTGTAGGACTTCATGATGCTCCCACCAGAAATGTGATTCTCTGTCTTTTTTGTGTTGTTCATCCTTTACCACAGAAAGCCAGGAAAGTCTGAAATGACAAAGAGACTGCCTCACTCCTTTTGGCCAATTACAGCATGTAAAGGGGGGGGAATGGATGAAAAGGCAGATAATATGTGTGATAGTGTTGTATAACTTGGATTATGTTACTGGATACGCTGTATGTGTATTTTTCTTTGCTATTTAAATCCTGGATATAGAACATTGAGAGGAAAAGTTAAAAGAAAGATAAATCAGTGTCTGGAAATGGTGGTTGAGGTAGTTTTTATATGACAGAAATTTCTCACCCTTAATTCTTTGTATTGATTTTTAATGGGAAGTTTCTCTATAAAATATTTAGCAGTGTGAATACAGAAGAACAACCTAGAAATAAGATTTTATTTTAGTGGTTGCTTAGAAGTTTCTTCAGGCATTCTTTAAAAGCAAATTATTTCCCTCCATCTTTCTTCTTTCCCTCTCCACCTTCCGACAAGGAAAGTAGTCCTATAGCTTTCATAAAATGAAGACATTTAATAACCCTTCTCTAGAGCTCAAACCAATATAAGGTAGTTATGTTAAAAAAAAAAAAAAGAACACACACACATACAAAAAACCACTGCAACAGATTTCCACTAAGATCTAAATACACAGAAGTGAAATATCCTGAATTTATGTATATATTTTTCTGTTGTGTTGCACTACCCTATGTAATTTTTGTCCTTACAGCTTTTAACATTGACATTCTCTTAGGATTATTCAAGGGAAAACATGAAATATTTATAGCCATAGTTAAAATCTTTATAAATAGTTTATAAAAGGAACCGCTATAATAAAAGTTTGAAATAGTTTCCACTATAGCTCTTTGTTTTTATATATTCTAAAATTTACAAAGTACTTGTTTTGGGGGGTGAAATTTTCCATGCTGTGAGTCTGAAAAGTATTTTTTTTCATTAATTTGGAGTATAATTCTTTCAGCTATTTTGGAATTATAGACAAGTGGGGGAAGTGCTTTTTCCTTTTGTACAATAATAGTAATAAAAATAAAGAAAATCTTCAGATACATTTTTAACAATACTACAGGGGAAACAAGTGAAGACTGAAATATGTGGCAAGATCTGCTCCCTTTGCTTACTGAGGGGGAAAGAAAAATGTTGAAAATGATGGAAAAATAACATCAAACTGTTTCCAGTAACATCTGCTAAGCTTATTAGCAGAAATGAATAAAAACACACCCCCTTAATGACACTGCTGCACATTCCCTTTGCCTGAGGCCATCCAGACATGAACTAGCTGAGCTGCTGCAGCTCCCTGCTGCTCTCTAGACCTTTGTGGCTCTTGCTCATTGGGCACGTCCCAGATTGTGAGGTGTCAGAGATGTGCCCATCTCCACCTCCCACATGTGATGGGCAATGCTGGTCCATCTCCTTTCCACTACTTATAGGAGCCTGCAGCTGTGTGGGGCCAGCCTGCATGGGTAGAAAACTGTAGGTTGGTTAGCCTAGCACAGATTTGTGTTGGTTTATCTCAAGTAGAGCTTTGCTAAGCCCAGGAGCAGACTTTATCACACAGGTGACCAGTGTTGCCATGAGACAGTAGTACCAGAATGGTCTTCACTCTTAGTTTTTCTTCTACTCTACTTGTGTCAAGCTGTGCTGAAAGATACTAAACCAGGATGAAATTCATATATGTGTGGAATTGAAACAGGTTTTACTGGATGTCTGGGTGCTGTGGGAGGGATGTGGCACACAAACCAGCAGGTATGTGGAAAAACAGGCCCTCCTGCATGGCAGTGGTGCTGTGTCTGTGCTGCCACTTGCCTGGAGAGCTTTGTGGGTGCCCCACAGCTCTGGGACAAAAGATACAGGAGCAAGTCTCAAAGCCCTTTGCGCTCACTCCTCTGCCTGCCACTTGGGTGGTCTGGTGATGCTCAGGAGAGCTGTCTGTGCCGTGCTGGGTGCTGGAGGTACCAACCACTGTGCTGGGCACTGGCACCACTGCAGCCTGTAAGGTGTGAGCAGTCTGGCTTTCATAACGAGGATTTACCCCCAGCGTGGTATAGGAAACAGTTTGTGTAAGGAACATGGAGAGAAAACACACATGGATGTTTTATCCTTGCCTCGCTCTTCAAAAATAAGGTGCGCAATCGAGACACAACCAGTTCTGCAGTGAAGCACTCAGATGGGCTTGGAAAAATCAGGATTTTGGCCCCTTTTTTAGCAGCAAATATAAAATTAAGAAATAATCAATGAAGCCTTATTCAGATACTCTTTGGGCAAGGCCTTCAGACGGTCTCTCATTTGTCCTTCCAGGCCCATCACTCTTGTGTTCCTTACCCTGAAATTGCCTCATTTTAAATGAGTGCCGTGGCTGGTAATCCCCACTGCCCATATAGCAGATGGCTCTGAGCCTTTTGGATGTTTCTGGAAGCTCCTTTTCTGTCCCAGCCACACAATGTCACCTCAAAGCCAGTGTTTTCTTTACTAGACCATGGCCTGCCTGATCACGGTGCCTGCCTCTGCCCTTTTTTACAGACCAGCTCAGGACTCAAGATACTTCACATTTATTTTAGTGTATATTTACTATTTACTATTAAGAGTCAGCTGAAAAAGAAACTACACTCTATTCTAGATTTTTGGAGGGAATGATCATTCTAAAAGTCCTGCTGTGTTATTTTACTCACATATGAATCAGGTACAACCAGCTCTGGTCGGCACTCGTGCCATCACATTCATTTCACCTTGAAACTCTGAATGTGAAGTACAGATGAAAAATTTAAATGCTGATGTTTTGTTTTTTTGAGGTTTTAGTGAAAATCCAGGTAAATTAAGTGAAAAGTTAAATTTATGGTAGTATTAATACATTTTCCCTCTTGCCAAAATTAAGGAAAATGGAAGATCACTAGAGCAATTGTGCCGTCTTTTGAAAGTTGCAGTCTTCCTTAACGTTTTTGAGCACACAGCACTACTTGTAAGATTTAAAGCACATTTTTGTTGCATGACATGCATGGAAGCTCACGCGCACACAGACAGTCAGTTACTGCACCATCAGACAATCATGTATTTTGGCCTAATTGGTTTGAAATGAGTGGTCACATACCATTGTCCCTTGGTTTGTCCTAATTGCCATTTTGTGCTCATGTAAGGAAGAAAATCCTTGGTTCTGTTTAGTGGCAGCATTCCCAACTGACTTCAGTTGTTCCAAGAGTGATGAGGTATCTTGGTTCTCAAACTAAATCCAATCATGTGTTTTGATTTCTAAAGCTTCTATAAGTCCTCCCTTTTTTATTTTAAAATAATTATTTTCATTTCATTTGCAAGCTCTAAGTCTACTGTCAACCATTGCTTTCCCCTTAGTCTTTTTTTGGCTTCCCAGAGCTTCCTATATAATATATTAGTGTAAACAGTATTTCTGTTTATTAACACAATCGAAGGTGCTTCTTCTTAGAATGAAGCTATAAAAGAGGTAGAACACAATTGCACTAATTAAGAAGAGCGGTTGTGGATTTTTTTTTTCCTTTTTTGCTCCTAGCAAAGAGACAAAAAGGAGAAATCAATACTGGAAAACCCATTTCATTCTGCAGCAAAGGCAGTTGGAAAAGATCCACTTGAACTCTTAGAACTGAAATGCTGGAAGCTGATGTAATTAAGTAAACCAGCTGAGAACTGATAAACCACCTGATCAAACTAAGGGATTATAAGTATGAAAGATCTGACACACGGTTCAGAAACTTTTGATAGAAGAAGTGAAGTTTGCTGTGAATTTGGTGATTACAGGCTTGTCTTTTGTTGATGATTAGTTATTTTGCTCTGGGAATTGTTGGTTAATTGAAAAATGTTTGAATAGCCCTTACGAATTGTTGGAATATCTCTCATTGCCCTTCCTTTAAATAAATTGATGTGGGTTTGGTTCCAAATGGCTCCTTTGAAACCTAATTTATAATTTAACGAAAAGTAGTATGCAGAAATGAAACTTTCTGCAATAATGTCCATCAAAGTCTTTAACTGGCCAAATTATTTCTATAAATATCTTTGTGATACTTCTTTTCCTCAATTCTATTTTTTTATAGTTTACTGGATTATGTGTTATTTTGTTAACATTTTTTCCAGGACAGGACAACCATTTTGATAATTCGTTGCAGATTTTTAAAATAATAAATACAGTAGGAACAGTTATGAATTTTCAAAAGATTTGTCTTTTCAAAGGCACCTCTTTATAGATATTGCATAGTAAACCAACCTTCTCTCTGAACAACATTTTGATTTTATTTAAATGAAAACCTCATTTTTGCCAGGTTTGCCCATACAGCCTTTGATTCATCAAGAGTGACCTCTTGAAGGCAGAATTGCGGGTTAATTGATCACTACCACATGTCTGTAGGTGGTATTCCTCCTTTTTCTCTGATTGGCACCAGATTTGGAGCACTGATATGGTTGAGCTCACTGGCTAATAGTACAAGATACCCTAATGTGTCAGGATCCAAGCTAGGCTTTTGTTATATCCATGCCATTTTTTCTGAAGCTCTCGGGTACAGATGCAGTTGTTACAGCTTTTCATTGGAGTGTGGTCTTACAGGCAGCAGTGAGAATGGAAATGAGCTGTGGCTCCCCAGGTTTGTTTTGGTTTAGTGTGGTCTTTTAGAAATCAGCAGAAGGTCACTGTAAATAAATAGACTTAAAACCAAAATAAGAGCCAGGCTTAACTTTTGGCAGTGCAGGATTTCTGACAAGCCTTTTGTTATTGAGGTCCCTGTCCTTACTGATGTGCTCTAAACATGGGTGACAGATGTCTAAGTGAGACGGTGCATACTGTACAACACAATAGCCATTCCTAAAGGAGATCTTTTAGGGGATCATTCCTAAAAGAATCCCAGCTTTTGTCTTCCCCAGAGCAACAAGTTTGCTACTGCTCTTGTAAAGAAAGATTCAAAATATTGACAGTATAAATGATGCAAAGACTTCTGTAAGTATCTGTAACAAGCGTAGAACAATAGATCTGAGATACTTGAATCACCTCATTTTTGTCACTAAATGGTTTGGGTGACATGTGGAGTTAACAAATGTGTTAACAAATATGTTAACTATCTTCACTTATAGAGTGAAGATAGTTAACATATTTGTATCCTTATTAAGAAAGGCCAGGGAAATACAGTGCAGCTTTTACTGTGAGCACATCTTTATTTGCTTTCTTAAGTGCAAGATCTCTAAAAGGGGCAACTGTTCAGGTTTAGTGTTTTTGAAGCAGGGTGTCTTGATCAAGCCTTACAAGGAGGAGTCGGGAAGTCCTGCTTGCACAAGCTGCCTTTTGAGCAGGGCTCACTGTTAATTTGGTCATTGACATGAGTGGAGTTTGGAAAGAATCCTTCTTCCATGCTTCATACCTTGTAATCGGGAGTGTGGTGGTCTCAATTCCCTTGTCAAGATACTTGTAAAAAAAAGATGTTTTACTCTTTAGTTTCATGAAATGGCAGGAGAGACTGTGAGGGGAGAAGAAGCAGAGAGTGCTCTTTTCCTCTCCCAGAAGTTTGGTTTGGCATTTTGAGAAAGCAGCTTACTGGAGTTTCTCCACAAGAAGAGGCAGCTGTGATAAAAGCCAAGACTGAGGAATGCATTGGTGAGGGCCAAGCAGAGCTTGTTAGCCTTTGGGGAAGAGCTGCTGGCTACTGGCTCTGATCTGGCTCTATGGTAAAACACATCTGAGAAATACAGAAGCGTAGGGCTCATTGAAAGTTTCTGATGAAAGTATTTTTCAACAGAAAACACAGAGATTGCCTAAATGACTCATTTTGTGAGAAGTGGCTTCTGGCTTTGGGAAATGTTTTTCATTAAACTACAGAGCATATACAAAACAGTAACACATTGATTTGGCTGTGCTGTCACAGTGCCTTCCTAGAGCCTGTTTTAGTAATTACATTCACATTCTCTTCTCTGAGATGGGGAGACCATACTGGGTCCTGAGAGATGCACTTTGGTGCACAGATCCATCTTGGGTGAGAAAATGGGAGCACAAGCGTGTGAACTCTGGTTCCCATGCAGCAGGGCATCATGTCAACAACATTAAATGTCTGAACTTTCTGGAATGTTTTCATTTTTATGGAACCTCTGCTTTTTGCCCTTTTTTCCCCAAAGCAAATACACAATTTCTCTTCATACCTCCCTATCATTTTAATGACAATGTTGTTTTTGTCATTAGAATTTCAGTTGTGAAAAGACATTTTGGCCTCTGCAGGAGATAAATGAAAATGTGTGTGTTTCAGCTGGGGTTTGGAGGCAAGGGGGGCTATGAGAGGAGAAGGAGACTGTGTTTATATTACCATAACGACCCAAAAAAAACCCCTCCCAAAAAGTTGACAACTGCTCAGCACTGAGTTAACGCAGACTGGAGCTTGCAGAATTTTTCAAGGTGTAAGATGAGACCAGCCATCTGATAAATTTCTGTCAGCAGGGCTGGATGCACAAATGGGAAGTGCCTGAGTTCCTATTTAGGTTTCAGGTTTAGGTTTTAGTTTAGGTGTTTTCCCTAAATATTGACCTGTTTCTGCCTTCCAAGGGGAATAGTGACTGGTAATTCCCAGTCTCTATGGATGGCATGCTGCTTCAAGTAGCAAATGTAAACTCATTTCCTGAAATAACCTTGGCCGTCCCCTGCCCCGGGGTTGGCCTGGAGGGCAGGACATGGCCCTGGAGGACTCTGTGACCATCATTTAGAAAAGAAGCAGAGGAGCTGAGTCTTTAAATGCTATTTCAAAATTGAAAGGTTATTTTCCCTTGATTCTTCAGCCAGATCTCCCTTATTTATGGCAGCAGAGCTAAAATATGCCTGGCAAAGGAAGAGCAATCCTTGAGTAAGGGGATGATGGATGTAGATAAACTATTCTTAGTTGACCTGGCTATCACTGTGCTAAACCATGGCTCTACATGCGGCTGCCTTCTCCAGAGCAACTTTCATGGCCCATTAGCAGGATTCCCAGTGCTGCTGGAAGGTTTAACTTGAGACCAGTGGTATGTCAGTGCACAGAGCCAAATCAGGTTGTGTGGTTACTCCGGGAAGCAGGCTGGCCTGGCTGCCCAGAGCACAGGGAAGCGTGCTGCAGTTTTAGCTGCACTGGAGCCAACTCAGTTCCAGGTGAACCACTTGGTTCAGCAAAAGACAAGCAGCTCTAGAAGCACAATGGTGGTATTTGAGGTAATATCCCAGATTTTTGCCCCTGTATGGGAAGCATTTCTGCAAAAGTATCCTGATAGAACTAAGAGCTGAGTGTTTAAAATAACTGTTACATTTAATTTTGCGTGATCTTGACAATTTATCCATCCGCTGATGGGGTTTGTATGTTTTGCATCCATTATACTTTGGGGAGTCTTAATTGGCTCAGGTCACATGTCTGGGCATTCTTAAATATCTACAGGATCACAACCCAAATTCTTAAAGTGAGGTTGAAGTGAATAGAACTTCCCATGATGTATAATTGGGTGCAGGAAAAAGTGTTTCAAGTAAAGAAAGTTCAAACACGTTTGAATGCTTTTTGTTAATCCTCTTGACATTTTGAAGAATTAAGATGTTATTGCTAGTTTAAATGTGAAATGTCTCCAAAGCCACATCAGTATTGTTTATAAACTTCACTTTATTTCTTTTAAGAAACTATTAATCTAGGTAATACCACTTGTCAGTAACAAAAGGAGACCATCAATTAGCAGAAATAAATCTATCACAGTGGTAACTGAAAGTTTCTTTAATTTTCTACAGAAGTTTCCATTTCTGCATTTAAAAAATGTTTTGAGGGGGGAGGCTGGTTGGTTGTTCCTTATGAATCAGTCTTGGAGATACTCAAAACATCAGGATGTTCCACTTCTCCCCACCATGTCTTTTTTAGCTACTTTATTTGAACTGTTTATTTGCAGAGAAGAAGGGAATCAGATAGAGCATTAAGAAATTCAGCATGGTCAGCCAAATTTCTAATTAATAGATTTCTCTGGGTAAAAGCCAAAAGCTGTGTCTTGCTTCAGACAGGTAATAGCTTTACAGTTGTGTATCTGATTGCTACACTGGCATCTGAGGGAGGGAAGAAGCCTCAAATATATGAGGGGAGATCATCTGGTTATTTGTGGCATGGTAACAATGTGTGTATAAAGATATGATCTGACACATATGTCAAAGTAATTCCTTTTAACTGACTTCAGGGAACATACATTGTAAATCCAACTATTGCTTGGTGTGTTTTGGATTCTGATACAAAGGTATAGAGTGGGTTTTTTTCTGGAGCTGGGAGACTATTTATTTTGCAATCATGCTGATTTTCTCTGATTTTAATTAATTTAAGAAAAGTCATCTTTAGAAAAACAAACAAACCCCAGCATTCTTCCTTTCCCAAAGTAACTCTCTGTATGTGGGAAATACTATATTAATGTCTTAAATTGGCAGTATGCTCCCAGAAATGGCATTCATAATTTTTTTTTTATTAAAGTTCATTTTACCACAGAGTACGTCATTGCTGAAACTGAATTTTTGTAAGAGGTTTCATCTTTACCAATTTTCCTACCACCAAACTCTGAAACAACTATTTATAAAACACTTTTTAAAATGGGGTTTTTTTTCAACCCACAGCTATCAAATTCTCTTGATTTATTACTACCATGGCCATAGCAACGATACAGATGTATTTTAAGCACTCAGAGAAGAAAATGCCCTTAACTGTTGCTGTGAATGTCTGTTGTGTTCTTCATTGTACAGCGGTGATTATGCAAAAAAGGTCACAGGGGGTTATTAATTATTGAGGTCCAAGTCTGTTTATCTGGAAGAAGTGTGTATAAAGTTATGGTGGAAGTGGTGCTTTCACTGCCTGCAGTTGCCAGCCTTGGCAACTTAAGTCCTTACCACTATCAGTGCTTCCAGTCTTCTAATCATGTGGCTGAGATGTTTGAGCCCATTTTACAGATGAGATATTCAGGAGAAAAGAGTCTGAGTGGCTTCCCAGGGCAATAGGTGGGACGTGTGACAGGAATGGATGTTGGGTACAGCTGATGCTGTCCTCAGCCAGCATCTTAGCAGACTGTTCATCCTTTCCAAAGGAGATGAATGATTTTCAGTACTTTGCTTCTTCTTGTTGTCCATGAAATTCAGACTGTAACAATTAAGACTCAAGTGTTTGAGGAAGATGTCTGCCAAATTAGCAAGTTATGGTTTCATATGGAAAACCAGCTTCCGAGCTGTCGATGAAATACAGCGTGGGGTAATAAAAGGCTTACCAGGGTTCAAAAGACCTCTATTTACATAAATATGCAAAGACATCTGTTACAGTCATGAGTGACCTGCTGGTTTAGACCATCAGCAGGAGAAGCATCGTCGATCAGCATTGCCTGCAGTAGCAGGTGCTACTTTAGGCAGCAGGAATTACTGAAGAGGTTTTTGATGAACAAAGACGACCTTTCCTCTTGCCAAGAAGAGACATAGGGGAAATCAAAACAGCCGGCACACGCCTACGGTCTTTCATTTGCAGTGTGCAGTGAGAGCCCAGTGTGTGCCTCTGCGGCCAAAGCTGTACGTGATCACTTATAGGTATGGTGTGGCTGACACAGCTGCATAGTTTATGTCTGAGGAGTACTTAGGTCGTTTAAAACCACACTTCTTAAGTCAGATTCCCAAACAGGAATGAATCATCAAGATTTAATGGAAAACGTTCAAAACAAATTTATCATTTAAACCCAGTGTTTTTATTACCGGACTATATGCCCAAAATAGTAACGTAAAACTGTCATCCTAAAGGTTGCGATTACTTAAATGAAAAATTGGAGTTTAATTCTTGCTCACCATTAATCAACAGAAACATTATAATATTACAGCTTTATATAATGCAAGGATATTTGTCTTCTTTGCTGGCTCAAGGTGTATGGTGTTCTCTCTTTCTTTTCCCCTCTGCTTCATTCATTGCATAACGTGGTTTTCTAAGGAAAGAATCTGTCTTTAGTGGATGAACGACTGGACAAAAACCGGATTACAAATTCAGGGCTGCAAAAACCATGTATTTTGATGTTTTATATGTGACTGTAATTGCCATCAGTTCTGAAAAGAAAATGCTCTCACAGTAAAGAGGAGTCTCCAAAGAACCTGTAGTAAAGCCACACAAGTACAAGAGTTGACATAAGAAAAGTCTTCCAATATTTAAAATGTTCCCTCTGACTCTCATATATGTTAAATACTGCTCCTGTGTTGTAACAGAAGGTGCAGTACACCCTGAGTACTTGATTCACAATATTTAATGGATGCCTTGCATTGGGATGTTACAGCTCTAATAACTGTATGACATCTTTAAATACCTTAACAATTCCCACCTCTGTTTTGATAACACATTTCATAGTAAATTAAGGCAAAACAAACCTGTTCTTTTCTCTCCCTTTGAACAGAGCGTGGATCACACTTCTCGTGAACCTCATCATATTGAGGTTGGGCTAAGATGAGCATAACCAGTGACGAAGTGAATTTCTTGGTGTATCGCTATCTCCAGGAATCAGGTAAATTCCTTGTCTTTCTTCATAGCTTCTGGTCATAAATGAAATGGGAAAATTGCCTTTTTGCATGATGTTGCTCTAGGAATTTTGCCTTAAGTGTTTCAGACTGATAGACTGAATATTTCTTGCACTAACCCATGTTTCTTTGAAATCGTGGTCTAGAACATAATAAAGGTGCAAACATGCACAGGTATAAAATAAACATTGCATTTAGGAAAACAAGGAAGTAAATAACATTATGTTAACAAATATTTTGGTAGTTATATCATGTCAGCCAAAGTCACTTTTGGCAGCAAAGGCAAAAAGCATGTGTATGTTCTATCTTTCTTTTCTCAGCTACTTGAAATTGTTTACATTGGATTTATGCTGGCTATAAACAGAAATTTGGGTGCAAGTTTCTGATGTTTTAGACCATTCTTAGGGTTATTATGTACTTAAACTGAGCTGCACAAGTGTCAGCATGGCTCTGTCTCAGTTGCACTTCTACCTCTATCTGTTTTCATGTTGGAAAATACCATGGGGCTTTAAAATGTTTTTAAAAAATGAAATTGAAGCTTACATTTTGGGTCTATTTTGTTTCCATAGTCTTCTTTCCACTCTTTGACTGCAAGAAGTAGAAAGTCTCTTAACTAATGGAAAATGTTCTGTTACTGAAGACATGATAGGGGAGCTGAGAAACATTGACAAAGGATTTATAACCAACATTACAACCCTTTGTTGCTAAAGGAGAATTTACTAAAAATATTTCATGTTTCACATGCTGAAACAAACAAAAAAATCTGTGGAAAATAGATGTCATCCTGTCAGAAGACTTGAAGCCAGTTTTTAGAATAAACCCTCAAGACCTGAGAGATGTCTTGTACAAAGAACCAGAATTCCATCAGGTAGAAGATGTGGCATTAGCCTGCTTCTGTTGGCCACTATAACTACTATTCATTAGATACATTATTTTGAATTGTTTCTTCCACTTGCAAGACTATTTCAGTCCCAGGAAAATAATTACCTATGCAAAGAATCTCCAGTGAAATTAAGAAAGTTAATCATACTTTTTTAGGGTTTGGTCTTTTAAAACAGTTCTTTGAGAGTCCAGTTGTGGCCTGTGTTAGATGTTGTCTCACATGCTTCTAATGGAGCTTTTAGAAAGTTGTCTAGATCTGGTGTGTAACAGATGAAAGAAAAACAGGAACTAACAAAACTAATACTTGATCCAGACAAAGTTTACTTTTAAAAATAAGCCATTGTGTACCAGACTGGAAAGAGCTTTTAGACATTAGAGCAGTGCACCAATGGATGTAATCAAAGCATAAAGAATCCTGAAATTATTTTACGTTGTTATGTTTAGGTTGTAGAAGATTCTACATAACAGTGTATTAATACAGTTGCTTTTCCTGATGTGAAAAAAGAAAACCAACCTTTTTTATTCCTCTTGATAGATCAGGAGGTGAGTTAATGTTATGTAGTGATCCAGGAGGCTTTGCAAAGTCAGTCAAGAATGGTGGGATCAGCCAAATGTCAGGGAAAAGCTACTCTAGGTAACATCTCCCACAAGCAAGTAATCACTTTTGCCATTTTACAGAGAACTTTACATGCAAATTTATATGTTAATGGCAAGTTGTACTGCTCTTACGTTCTTATCAAGAGGGTCAAAAAGTTTTCTTACTTAATTTACACATACTGACGGCATTCACAAAAACCATTTTATTTCCATTGTTCTGTTGTATTTTACACATGTAAGAGAGAAGGGGAAGTTGAGGTTAAATATTTGAAGAAATATTTCAACATGCTTCAAACTGATATGGATGTAGTAGATATACCTGGCAGTTTGTTAGGAATTCTATTCAGCAAGTAAGACCTATAACCAATGATGAATCCACTAACCTGCTAAAAAAGCTTCTTACATTTAGTTTGAAGCTTTTTTCCTACTGTCATTGTTTTTTCCAAAGAAATTTTTATATCTGTATTTTCAGATGAAGTAAAGCAATAAGACAGAAACTGTTATACAGCATTTTGCCTTTCCACCTGCTACTATAAATGCTGTAAGATGTGACAGCAGATGAAAGGTATTTAACCCATAGCTTCAGAAATAATGTGTGCCAGATTTAAAGGGCTAGCATTTAAATACAATCTGAGTTCAAACCTCTACAGTTTAAGGAGTTTGCAAAAAACAGGGTTATTACATTGATTATCTGTTAACATTAGCTGAACCCAAAGCTTCTAAAAATTTTACCAGACACAACTATGAATGTTGCTTACAAGACCATACAGAAGTTCACTTCCTTTTTTTTTTCTGATATTTGTCCTTTAATCTTATGTAAAACTTCCAGACTTTACCATAAAATGTAGGCAAATGGTGGGTGGAAGAGAGAAATGGCAAAGGAGATACATATGGCAGAATAAGTATATAAGAAGCAAAATGTCCCTGTAATGTTTCATCTATTTTGCATCTGTGAGGTACATAAACACTTGAGATTCTTTGAAGCAGTGTAGCAAAGATTCTGAAGGGGGCTCTACACTTCATTGTGAAAATGCCGGCAGGTGATTCTAGTAGGAGTTCAGCTCTTGTGTATATTTCCTCCTTAATTTTCTATCAGACCAGAAACCTTGCTCAAGAGAGTATTAATATGAACTGTCTAAACCATTTTTGTTGCTTTTTAACAAATCTTGGCATACTAAGGGGAGTTTCAGTGAACTGGAAAAAACAAATGTTGTGCCAGAATTTTTAAAGGTTAAACAAGATGATCCAGGTAACTACAGGTCAAGCACAGTCATTGGAAGGCTGAGACTAAATATCTCCAACAAAAATGAAGAGATGACATCATGCCAAATGCCAGCCAGCAAGTTGTCAAACATACTTGATACTGCTTTTTCCAAGATCAGAAATGAAGTTGACAGAGGTAGCTGTGCTGACATTAATACACTTAGACTACTTTATGATATTTATTTAGTCTTGTTGACAGTGTGGTTAAAACCAAAATGAAGTAACAGTGAGTAAAATCAGTGTAATCCAGAATTATCAAATGGATTAAAAATGGGATAACAGAGACATCTTGAAAAGTGATTATAATTAGGCATAATTCATCTCAAGGGCTACTTCTAGTGGGAATTCACAGGAATCTGCTCTTGGGACAAAGCTGCTCAAGAGCTTTATCGGTTACCTGGAAGGAAATATAAAATGATTGCCAAGTATATCTGCAGATGGAATCAAATAGTAAGTTGTGGCATTTGGTGAGTTATACTGACTGATCATGGGGTTTAACAGAAAAAAATACAGCCAGGGAGACTGCTTTGAGTTGCCCACTGCTGGAGGAGCAGGATGGAGAAGATGCCTGGTCCAGGCACAGTGCAGTCAAATCCCTCCTGTTCAACACAGGACTTGGACAAGTTAAGGCTCTAAATGTTTAGTTGTATTAAAGTAAAGTAAGTAAATAGTTGCCTTTTCACATAGGTGACTGTCTCAGTGCTTGTCTGCACTCAGAAAATCACAGGAGTCCATCATAATGTCCATTTATGCTCTGCAGCTTAATGCCATAGGAATTCCACCACTAAGGACACTAAGTGTTGTCACTTCCACAGTAAGGCCATGAATGCCTCCTTCTTGAGATACAAAGAAAATGAGTGTTTATTTTCAGTTCAAGGTTATCTCTTCTATCCAAAGTCAAATCTTGCAGCGTCTAGTTTTCTCCTTTTTTATTATGAACTTTTTTAGTGCACAATTTAAAGTGGTCATTCTGAAAAGTGCCGAGGCTTTTCAAGCACTGTTTATCTCAGGAGTCAAACTTCTTAAAGTCGGGTTATATTTATCTGTAGGTGTCTTGATACAAAGTCTACCTTTAAATGAAATGTTGGCCCCAATTACTAAAATCAGACTTGGGTACATCTACACTAAGAGTGTACAGCCAGTGTGGAGACAGGAGCACTCAAAACACTCCTGTGGTGGACGCAGTTATATCAACAAAGCAGGTACACTGATGAAAGTGAAAGAGGCTATACCAAAGTAGCCAAAGTTCTGGTATCCAAATTATATTTATTTATTATAATTAATAATATATAATATATTATATAAATATTTGTATAATAATATTAATTGTGTTGACTTTGCACCTCTTCAGTCACCTGGGAAGCGTACTTTTGCTAGCAGCCATCTTCATTGCTGATAGACCTTCTGTTTGGTTTCTTCAGTTTCTGAGAAAAAATACAGCATTCATAATGTAGAACTTTCCTGTTCTGTTTTTTCCAAAAGAGAAACAAGCAATTACTTGTGTTTTGGAAAGAAGGTTAGAGCAGTACAGTGCAATGAGGAGTAATAAGGATCCCAAGGAAATTTCTACGAGTTGAGGGAGGATGTCAAAACCAAGGGAAATCAAATCTCTCTCATACTTTATAGTCTAAAATGTGTTACCATCTGTTGTGCGTGACAGATCCTATCAGTCCAAATGCTGCAATAAATTGCCTTCCCTACCCAGCCCAATACTATTGATTCAGTTATTAAAGTTTTTTCAAATTGGGTATTTTGGATGCATTAATCACTTCATAGTGTTCATTTTCTAGCAGTTATATACACGTTGCAGTCTAGAATTCCTGTCTGAAAATCAGCTCCCCTGTTGCCTGTGGCTTACACTGTTCTCTAGAAGGACATTTATTGTAATGAATGTCTTGCAATGAATGGTTAGAGTTAAGATTGTGTGATTTTCCATTTTCACTCAAATTTTTAGCTTTTGGTTTGAATTTTTCCATGTTTTATGACACATACTTGATGACTATCCCCCAGTGTATAATCTGTGCCATGTACAATCTGTACCACTTCTCAGACAATAAAAACAGTAGCTAGATGCTTTTGCTAAAAAGATGTCAATGACATTTTTAGATGCTGACTTGGGACAATTTACCATTTTACTTTAGAATTTTCATTTGTTTTCTTCCCAACCATAAAAATGAAGACAACCAATAAAAAAGGGTTTTTTCCTTCTTTAAATTCAGCACATTGGTCTGCCTGGTTCATAGTTTTTCCTTATTTTCCTAGAAAAAAAGGCTTTTCTCTCAGGTTTTTAGTATATTCAAGGGCATAGAGTAAAGGCTTTCTGTGAATCACAAGATCCTTTGTAGATAAGTGTGTGCAAATATGTGCCTTTCCTGTTAACCACATCCAAGGCATTTTGCTGTCATTTTGCCTTTGGAAATTATGTGAGAGTCCAAAATGTTGATATTACCATGTTTCTGGGATTTCATCCTTGTGCTGAAATTAAATACTAATAGTTGGAATAGTACTAAACTACAATTTTTTCCCAATGACATCTACAATTTTTTGAAAAGGAAGTAACAAAGTTTGAAGGAAAATACCTTTTTTATAGAATAATTCTCTTTTTCAACAAAGGAATTTTACAGAAATGTAAATATCACTGTTTGCTTGCATAAGTTCTCAGGCAGTAGGGAATGACTGGAGATCAGTATTCTGTTCTTTTGAATTGGTGCCTGATGCAACAGTCTGTACTTACATAAGCCTGTGTAATTTTTCTCTGAAGTCCATACTTTGCCTGCATGAGGTACATTTAGAGTATTTTTTGAACAACTGTGTATGGCACAGAGTCCCTGAGTCACAGACGAGAGACGTGCATGTTGAAAATAATTCAGATTAAGCAAAGCATAAAAGATTGGCATATGTAGGTCAGCTAAATTTGCTTCAAAGTTAACTGCTTCCTTTATGTAGGAAGACTGCTGCTAGGTAGAAGGGGAATGTACAGTGCATGGTTTTTTCTTAAATTATTAAAATCTATACCTTGAGGAATGATTCTTTAGAAGAATGAATCACTTGGTCAATAAAGGCATTTGTCCAGCGTGACAGTAAAAGCAATGGTGTGCACTGAATGGCAGAGTCAGTGGATAATGGTTTTTGTTTTGCCTTTTTTTATGTTTTCTTGCGATTTGGCTCATTAGGATCATAGGAGAGCTCAGTCTGGATGGTATATCAGGAGATGACAGAATCAGAGAACAGTTCAGGTTGGCAGGGGCCTTTGGAGACTATCTCATCCATTTCCCCTGCTCCCAGCAGGGTCAGCTGCAGCAGGCTGCCCAGGGCTGTGTCCTGTTGGGTTTTGAGTATCTCCCAAGGATCAAGAGTCCACAACCTCACTGGACAGCCAGTTCCAATACTTATATCACCCCACAGTAAAAACTGGTTAATTTTGTTTTAATGGAACTTCATGTGTTTCAGTTTGTGTCCATTGCCTCCTGTCACTGGGCACCACTGGAAAAAGTGTCCATCCTCTTTGCACCTCCCTCAGGTATTTTTGCACATGGATAAGGTCCTCTGTGAGCCTTCTCTACTCCAGGCTGAGCAGTCCCAGAGCTCTCAGTCTCTCCTTGTATGGCAGATGCTCCAATCTATTGATTATCTTTGTGGTCTTTCACTGGGCTCTCTCCAGTATATCCGTCTCTCTTGTACTGGGGAGCCCAGACTCGGATACAATGCTCCAGGCCAGTCTCACCAGTGCTAAGCAGAGGACAAGGATCCCCTTCACTGACCTTCTGGCAGTGCTTTTTGTAGTACAGCTCAGGCTGCTCTTGGCTTTTCTTGCTGCAAGGGCACACTGCTGGCTCATGTTCAAGTAGTCCAACCTCTTGTTCAGCACTGAAGATCCTCAAAGATCCTTTAAACAACCTCTGCTTAAAGGTTTGCAGGGCAGTCCCTGCAGTGTTCCCAAGGCTCTGTACAGAGCTGTGCTCTAGCGGCAGGGACGATGGAGACCTTTTGTCTGCTGAGGGAAAAATGCATCCTTGAAATGACAGCCTGCCAGGCAAAGATAAAACAAACATTTTAGTGTTGTTTCAGTGACAATCTGTGGCTGCATTATTTGTGTCTACACGCATGTTACCACAGTCCCTTGGGCCTCGTGTCCTGCCTGCAGCAGACTGTAGCTCACAGACCAACCTCAGCTGCACCGGCATAAAGATAATTCTGACCTTCTTTTTGCACAGGTACTTCTGTGCTGGTGTAACTGGGTGCTGACCAGGTATCACTGAATAAATAAAGTGATACATTTTTCAAGGGTATACATAAAAAAGTGTTTATACCTGGCCCTAAAGCTTCGGTCCCTCACTTTTCCTGTTTGAAAGCAAATACTATGAATAGTACCTCAAAGCAGATGTTGAATGTTTATAGTCCTAAAATGTATTGATATCCTCTGAGTAAAGAATATTACATGGATGCTGGGACAATATTTAACATTCTTTTCCAGTTATTTCAGAGTACTGTTTATGAATTTATGAGTGAATATATATCCCTAAATGCAGGATGAATGAGATGCTACCTGTATTTTTCAGGAACTGGTGTTAAGACTGAAGGCAGGGATTCTTTCACCTTTTCAGTTGTACAACAGTGAGGCTTTAGAGCAAAACAAACTCTACTTTCAGTTCTCATGGTTTAGCACAGACCTGATTTGTGGGCATGCTGTCCTATTTATATGATGCATTATCCTTTTTAGGGCCAGCCTACTCAATTAAAATAAAATAACTTAAGGTTTTGATCCAAATCTCTTGATTTATGGGAAGTTGGCTATAGAACCAGCCAAGAACCATAGGACCAAAAGTCACAAGAGTTTTCATGAATTATTTTAAATACATAAGGCCACAGTGTTGTTCTAGGAGTGCAATACGTGTTAAAGTGACCATTGGATAAGAACATTTAAGAAATTTGACCCAAAAAATGGTTTAAATCAAAGTGTTTCATAAAAGTCACCTCAGAATGAATGTAGCAATGTAACATGAAGCCATCTGTAACTACACGTATCGCATATAATATTATATATATATATATATATAATGCCTCCAGCATAATATTTTTGTAGTAAAACAGTGTATTATCAAAAGGATATATAAGGGATTTTGATAAACCATGACTCCTTTTCTTTGTCTATCCTCTACTTTCCTGTATTTCTTCTTAACAGGGAAGGTGGTGACTGAATGATTCCAGAAACAGTGGGACTGGCTCTGAATTGACATTACACTTCATTGTTTGAGAATGGATTATGCTGAAAAGAAAAATCAGTTTCTAAAATAAGAACCGCATGATTATGCAGAGTTTCTGTCTCTGCTAGTAAAGATTAATTCTCTTTGTAAACAATAAATACATTTTAAGAAAATCAGAGTCAGCATTAGAAGGCAACAAGGCTTGTTGTGCTGCAGTTCCCAAAGCATTTTTGTTTAAATTTAACAAAGCTACAGATCTTGGGAAGGATGAAGCTGAGCACCTGTGCAAGTCAAAACCAAACTGGACACTATTTTCGCAGAGCAATGAATATGTACTAGCTGTATTTGATGGTTGGCTTCACAAAATCCAAATTTTTGATGGTGAGGAAAAAATATTTTTACAGGTAAAGAGGTTACTGTTTTTTTCCTGCTTTATTCTGGTAAATTTTCTAAAGAGTGTAATAGACTGTATGACACACATTTTATGGTTTTATATGCACAGAATTATGACTTTTGTGACCAGATACCTCTTTATATACAAGTGTCTAAACCACAGTTTCAAATGTTTTGTGGTGCAGTTCAAGTTTGTTTGAAAATTTTTTTCTATTTACCCTGTTTCATAATCAGTGCAGAATTTTTAAGTTCATGTGAAGGAAAGAAATACATTGAGTATTTTGGGGTTTTGCCATTTGCAAAAGCCTGCTTACCTCATATTTCCTTCTAGGTCTCTTCACAGTTTTCTAAACTATTTCAATTGGCTATTTCAATTTTTGTTTGGCCTGAAAATTGCCATACAGTTGGAGACAGAACAAACACAGTGATTTTTAAGTCACACAAACATAAACAATTACACCTTTACGAATTTATTCCATGGCACAAATTTTGGTTCTGATCATTTCGCATCCTGTTTTTTAAAGCTTGCATAAATACAGTATTTTTAGGGTATTAAGAAAATAGCATGTTGGGTAGAACACAGATGTCTAAAGGTCAAAATGGCTTTGCTGGTAAAACCAGTGCAGTGCTGTACATTTCTCACTTTACTGCTTTTTAGTCTGAGTCTCCAGGCCCAGTGGAGCTTTGCAAGTTTTGCTAACCTCTATGCTGAGAATGTTCTGCCTGCACAGCAGTGGAACTTACAGACCACCCCTCCACACACCCATCCTGCAGTAGGGCTCCGTTTGTGGTCACCACCCACAGGAACCATCCTGGTGTGAGGTTCCTGAATGTCCACTGAGTGTCCTCTGTGGTGTTCTGCTTGCCACCACTTTGAGGTGTATGTTAGAACAGAGAGAATGTGGCTTAAGGAAAGTAAATACAGCTGTGAAAGCCTCTTATACAAACATGATCCTTAAAATGATGCATGTCTCTCTCTTTGGATATTTGGTTGCACAGACAGGGCTAAAAGATGACAGCATCCCATCAATTCAGAAGGAAAAGATTATTTTTGTCCTTATGTCCTTTGTAAGCTGTTTCAAACTTTGCTCATGGTTGCGTTAAATTGCCTGATCTGTATTGATATTTATTTGCGATTGTCATTCTCATTTACACAGAGTGAGTGAAAAAGGGGATTATTTCAGACCTTGTTCTCAAGCGATTTTTAAAAGTTCCTCTTTCCATTGCTTGTGCTCTGTTTTCTGTCTGTATCATATTTCTCTCTTTGTTAATTTGCAGCCCTCAGAAAGGCTTAAACAGTGAGTGCCAAGTACCACTCATCAAAAGATCATTTCCAAGTTGTATTAATCTTTTCCAACATATTTTCCTGCATGAAAAAGAAAAAAAATACCTGCCAAAAACATTCTTTGGCACGTAGTAAAATAATTTTGGGTAGCAGACATTTACTCTGAATTCTTGGCAGAAGGTGAACAGGTCCAATATCCAAGAAAAAAAGGGTGTAACATTTAATATTAGTGAATAATCACTTCTACAAAACTTTGGGTAACTAGACATACTGTAATTTTACCTACAGCTAGGAATCCTTTTTTTATACTTCCCAGTGACTGTGAAAGAGCTTGTAATACTGAACGCATTTCCCAGGGCTCTGGAAATAATTTTAATCGTTTAGCAATCCTAATCTTGAAACAAATGTGCCAGCCCTATTGTTCAGCTGATTTTTCTAAAAATATATTTCAACTGCAGTTCTCTATTTTAAATTGCTAATGTGTGTCCTTGTTAAGCCCTTTATGTAATTGTGAAGGTAAGTCTTCAAAATAAGCAGACACCACCAAAACCAGAGAGGCACTCTAGGATGTATTACTGAGAAACAGAAACCTCAACTAAAGGAAGAGTCTCAGTCTGCTGTGAATAATAAACAAGATCTGGTGTAGGATTCTTGTCCACCATTATGTTTTGTAACTGTTAGTAGAATCTTATCAGTGGTTTAAGGCACCAGACACGTACTGTGACCAAACATATTTCAAAGAAACTGGTTGTCCTTTTTGTGAAGCCTTTGCATATATGTACACTGAGGGTTTATGACCTTATTTTTATGGATACATAATTCAGTTTAGACAAAAATCTAAGGAGAAGCAAAGGATAGGGATCTATGTTGCATTCTCAGTTCTCACTCAGTGCATCATATAGAAGAGAAAATGCTAGGCTAAGATGGCAGCTGCAGTCAAGTACAGTGAAGAGCATCATTGTATCCTCTTGGGCAATGGCAAGAAGTTACATCCCGTGCCTCAAGAGCTAGATTAGCATGTGCTAGGCCCTGAAGTAAGAAAATGCAGTTGCTCTAACTAAAGTTGTTTGCTTCTGATTTTGCATACATAAATTGCATTCAAATCTGCCCTTAGGGATTCGCGTACCTTGCTTCTCTGCACTGATAAATCTAGACCTACAAAGGTCTCCATTTAACATTAACTGTGTTGTTTGTGTATCATTAGTTTTTGGAGGAAATTATTGTGTTAGTGGTCATATTTCACAGGGGGTTTTTGTGGACTTTTTTTTAACTGCCATGATGGGGCTCTAATTTATTTCAGAACACCACATTGCACCACTCTGCCCTTCTTGCCTTCCTGCTTACATGGCACTCCCAGGACCCAGGCATCAAACTCAGGATTAATGTTTTTCCACTGCTTGCATCTGGTTTCTTTGGCAAGCAGTTGTCCGGGCAGCTTTGGGTTTGGTAACATGGTAAAGCAGCTGATGGGGTTGTGTGAACGTCTGCTCCTCCTGCACATGATTTTCTTTTGACTCATGACATGGTGGAATGCTTCTGCTTGATGTCTCTGAAGCTCCCAGGAATTTTGCCCATATACCCATTTTTGGTCATAAAGATGACTTTCCTTTGCCCCTCACAAACTTTTTTTTTTTCCTTGCAGCCTTTATAGCTGTAGTCAGCTCTATCAGCTCTAACATGCCTTCCATTCTTGTGTAAATTCTTGTGATGTAAAATGAATTGTGCTTTGGTCAAAGTCTCAGCAGTAGTGCCAGGTACAAGACTTACCTTAAAAAAACAGGCACTTGTGCAGCCAGAGAACTTGAGATTGCTGGTGGATCCCATTATAGCAGCTGAAGGTTGATTCTGCTGAGACAGAAGTTTTAATAATTTTTGAAGCCTTCCTCATTTTTGTCTCTTCTACCTGCCAAATACACTTTGAAGGGGAACACTGTGTTACTTCAGGGATGAGGATTGGAGGAGCTCATATTGGAAATTTCCAGAAAGAAAGACAATGCAATGTCAGAGAAATCAATTAAACAAGAAGTGCTCATTATTTCCATGTGGAGATGTTTAAATTTTTAGAGAAAAAAAAAGGATTTTCAAATAGTTTACACCTTCTCTTCTGTTTTTCTTCTCTCCTCCTTTTAAAGTAATAATATACTAATATAGTGATTTCCAGAAACTGAATTTAAGCTCTCTGTATTTGCAAACCTCAGCCTGCACTGCTTGAGTTAAATAAATAGGAAAATCTATTGAAGGAAATGACACAGATCTCCAAATGAAATCTCAATATTTTCTAGAACAGAGGGCCACACTGGGCATTAGTTATACAAAGATTTATAGGAATGACTTGTTACTTGTACTCAGTGTTGGGATAGAGGCTGTTCATCATCAAGATATCCAAGGTGTGTGTAAAAGGCAACTTCATGTTCATAATTCTGTATTCTCTGTTTAATTTTAAAGTAGTAGATGTTTCAGTGAAGGATCTTACAGTGTGAGTAATTGAATCGAGTAATTTGCAAATAACTAAAAAACACCTGGGTTTAAAAAATTATTTGAACAGCAAGCTATTTAGATTAACTAGAGAAAACTAAGACCACTTAGCTCACAAACAGAAAACTTTGTTCAACAGATCACTTAACTATGGCTCATCAGGGCATTCCCAAGGTAGCTCCCAAGTAACCAGCAAAGACTGAAACAGTTCAAAAGTCATTGCTTCTACAGACCCCTCTTTGTTATTCCCCTCACCTGTACAAACACAGAATTTGGTACTGTAGCTGCTACAATTCAAGGTTGCAGTTTTACAAAAAAAAGCTTTTTGTGGTGCTGAAGAGATTGGGAAATGAAAGGAGCACTTGGTGGAGGTCAATTTTAGCTGGAGCTGTGAGTGCCAGATGAGCCAGCATGGGGAATACTGAACATCACCCCAGCTGTGAGCCTAAAAGGAGGAAAGCTTTGCTCCCAGAGCATGTAAGACATATTTCTGGAGAAGAAAAGTCATTCCTTGGGCTGTGTGGCTGCCCAGTTGCCTTTGCTATACCTAGATTTGACAGGCATTGCTGATGTGAGCCAGGCATATCACAGACAATTAAAACTATGTAGCCTGCAGATCAAACAAGCATGCAACAAGCATCCTTATGTTCATTAAATAAAACCTAGTCATTTTATGATCAATGACAAATCTAGCTTCAAAGGGAAGCCATTTTTAACTGAAAAAGGAGCAGCCAAGGGAAAAACCCTCCATCATCTCCATTTTTGCAGTTCTAGCAAATCCTATCAGTGAAATTTTGCAAAACACAGTCCTACATATGCATTTTTTGGCACTGCCTAGGGCAAGAATTCCCAAATGGCTGTGTATGTACCACTGAGAGTGTATACAGACACCTCAGTGTGGGAAAAGATGTAGCACAAAACTGGGACCTGTTACCACTATCAGTACAAAAAAAGTGTGGGAATCTCTCAATTAGGAATTTCAGACAGTTTTCAAGTCTGTTTTTGACTTGCATAACTATTTTTGAGGTGGGGGGGTCATTTGAGTAATTGTTTTCTGCATTCATTGTTTCCTCTCTGCTTTTATGCTCTGTAAAATGTTTCAAGCCAGCTATTCCACAGTTAAGTCACGTCCATTCATGCCAAGATCATCCCAGGATGTGCGCTGTTCATTTGGGTGTATTTTTCATATGTGATAATGTATTTATATTTACAGATTATGCATAGCTTGATGGTTTCTGTTTTCTCATCTTTTTTGAGGCAGAAGAAACCTGGAAGCCATTCTCTCAAGTCTGCTGAAAGATGCCATTTAGGGCACTGGTCATGTCACAGCAAAAGCAACTGGTTCACTGCTGTGAAACCTGTTCAGTGTGTGGCAATGCTTTCTTCTCTTCAGCCTTTTGTGTTCATGCTTTCAACGTTAAAAGCTCATAGTCTCACTGCATGTGCCTTCCAAGGGTTTATTGCACTAAGATTTTGTTTACTGGTGCTATTTGAATAGAAATTACTGTTTTATAGAGTGATTATTGCAGTCACCAGAGTGACAGAATTTATGAGAAAGAATGCATATGGACACAGATTTGCAACTTTCATTCATTTCACTGCTGCCACAGCATTTTCAGTTTGTGTCTACTGTAATTTCACATCATCCCTTCCACATCCTTTCTTCAGATCCCCACTTGCAGAGCACCTTCTGTCTCTGCTCACGCTCCCCAACTGCCTTGACAGACTGGAAGTGGGGGTGGTGCTTGTGTCTTGGCTTTGCATCCCCAGTGTAGTTTCATGATCTTAGAAGGAGGGCCAGGTTAACAAGCTAACATTTTTTTTAAATTGCCTTTGTTTTATAGAAATCACCTTTTTGTAATACTGAACTATAGAGCTGCAACTTTGCTATGTAATTCAGTGTACTTGAATGCAGAACACTGAAGAGAACTGATGACATCTGGTTACTATAAAAATAAAGCTCAGGTGATTCTTCAGTGTTATCTGAAACCTCATGTAGGTATGGCTTCACTGAGGATTTTGTTGACTGTGTGAGGTAGTTCTAAAACCAGTCTATTTTCATATAAGCCTTACATAACTGCTATGGTAATACAAGAAATCAGGAGGGAATCAGCTATCTGTTGGAGGACTGGTTGGCATGTTTCTGTTGTGTTTTTCTTTTAACTACAATTGCGTGGGAGGATTTTTTCAAGAGTGGTGAGGAGCACCATGTCCAGCAGCACCCACTCAAACAGTTTTGCTCCATTGATTTTTGTTAATCCGATCTTGTCAAATAAAATCTTAGGAAAGTTTCTCACAATTGCTGGAGGTGTGTGAGTGAGATTGCTCCTCAGTTACAGTGTACCAGGAGTTTTGTGTTTCCTCATCTAACAGGTAATAGCTTTGGTAATAGTTTCTCAGCATTGAGAGAAACAGTAAGATAACAAGTTTCTTTGCAAAAGACAATTAAGTTTTGCGCTGAGAAGTTTCTTTTCTCACATGCTGTGGGGTGAGATGTTTTGCTCTCTGGGGATCAGGGCTGAACAATGAGGTGTGCACAATCATCTGTCTCCTGGCAAAGATAGGGCTTGAGATGTGCCAGAAGCCAACTAAAAAGTTGGTAAGATACAAAATGCAGTAATGAGGTGCAAAACATCATACTTAAAATTATGCCTGCCACAGATCCACAATCATGGTTTTCCACTTTTTCCTTTTTCTATCCATGTTAGTTGGTTGCCATTTTTATGCCACGCACCTGTTGTTTTAATCAGACCATGTTACAGTTTTCTGAGCTGTTGACCTGCAGACTAGCTGCTGGGTTTTTCAGCAGTCATCTTTGGTGCTCTTGGACAACAGCTTAATTTTCTCATTCTTATGTAGATTTGCCAATTTATTTGTCGTGCATTTTTAAGTTTGTTCTGTTTTAAAAAAGATTTGTTGCCATTGTTGATTAATTCAAATATGCAAAAATATAAATTAAGAGGGATCTGATTCACTAATTCTGGTTAGTTGCATGTCATGTATTTATAGATTCACATAGAGATTTCTGTGTTCAGTGATCAGGCCTCAGATCTCTCAGGTGCAGGCTGTGTATGCTCAGTGCTTGGTTTCTTCCTCATTGTGGTGCCCAGTAATGTGCTTAGATGTCCTACAAAACTAATAACAAGGGAAAAACACTGCCCTGCAGATCTTACAGTCTATTTTGCAGCAGGCGGTCCAGCAGCTCATAAACTAGACCAGGACATAAAGAGCAATACAAAGTAAAAACTGGACACAAACTTACATAAATAAATGATACTGCAGTTTTTCAGTGGTTTTTTTTTTTTTTATCTGTGCTTTTTTTATGCTTTGTAATCCTATGGAATTCTGTTCATAGGTGCACCTGCCATGTCCTAAAAAGTGTCCAAAGCATCCCCCAAAACTGGGAGAGTGCCAGGAAGGAAAATTAGGGTTGGGAAGGGAGAGGATGGAGGTTGTTACCAGGAAAAAGAGAAAAGAAGCCGCAAAATAAAATGTGTTGGGGGAAGGGAGAATCAGAGAAATACATACCTTGGTTTCAAATGTGGGAGGCATTCTGTTTCTCAGCTTGTTTTTGCTAGCTATCTATGTTAATAATTGAGCTAGCTGGAAAAAGCATCTTGAAAAGAGAGAAAGAAAGCAGTACTGTGGAGCGAGCCCAAAATCACATCCTCAGCCTGCACACAATTGGACATTGCAGTGATATGGGGGAAATCCCTTAACGGACAAAACTATAAATGAAACTAGTGTTGACAAGGGGAAGAGGCACAGCTATATTTAACTGAAGTATTTTCATTTGAAAGCTGCTTTCTTTTTCTTTTTCTGGGGGGGTTTCTTGTTTGCTTTTTTTCTTGTCTAGTTGGTGGAGACCGTGAGGGCTCTTCCTGTTTGAGACAGTGCATGGGTGGTTTCTCCAAGGCTTTTAATGTTAGATTAATGCTCTGGAGACAGTGTGATGATAAATGGGTTCCTACAGTTACATCTACATCCTGTTCCCCCTCCCCCCTCCTGCAGCTGCCCCTCGGTACAGTCGCTCTGCAGCGCCTGCCTCCGTACCCAGCAACAGTTCTGAGCAGCTTCAGACAGAATTTAAGGCAGCACTCTTTAAAGTTTGTCTGCTGAAATTCTTTAATTTTCAGTGCTGTCATCTGCATTGCCACATACTTATTCAGACAATGACAAAAATGAAACAGGGAAGAGAAAGACTTTTGGCTGAAGTACAGGCCACCTCACTGGCTTGTTGTCTGCTGTGTGGCAGTTCCCAATTAATTACTTTCGCTATTGCTGTTCACATACAGAAAATAGGTTTACAGGGGTCGCCTTTTTGTAGTTTCACATTTAACAGCAGTGCTCTGCCTGTCATATTGAACTAAGCAATAAATGAGCAGAGGTTTTGAAATCTCTTCCCTGGTATAAAGGAATGGCTCCCCTGTGTCAGCTGCATCTACACCTTGATTTTGTACAACTTGCATGCTGGTAGGGATTTAAGTGCACAGCTTCGGTAAACACCCAACACTGGAATTCAGCAAGGGAAATGGAGATTTGAGGCACTTTGTTTAGCTGGACCTGCCCTTGTGGCAATTGCTGGTGCCTACATCTTTTGGGGGGTTTTGTTTCAGTTAGTGCAGTTATTTTTCTCTGTGTGCATTTCCATTTCTATATGGCTTCCCCTATATGAGCAAGGGAGGGGGATGGGTGGTCAGGGTGGTTCTGGTTGACTCCCCTGGCTCTGAGCAGCCAGCCCACTTCATTCTGCTTACATGGCAGATGATCTCCCAGATCTCAGGACAGAATTATTTTTAGACCGTGAAGGTGCATCTGACTGGTGCATTTAGATTTCATGTCATGGCTTCCTTTTCCTGCTCTCAGGTTTCTCCCACTCGGCCTTTACCTTCGGTATCGAGAGCCACATCAGCCAGTCCAACATCAACGGAACACTAGTGCCACCTGCCGCACTCATCTCCATCCTCCAGAAGGGGCTCCAGTATGTGGAGGCCGAGATCAGCATCAACGAAGTGAGTACCACCCCTGCCACACTGGGACGTGCTGAGCTACACACCCCAGCAGACCCGACACGAGCCACTCCCCAGTTTCTCATCTGGGTTAATTTTATTCCCTGTACTTCACCCCATCCCAGCAGAGAGCCAGAAAGCTCTGAGAGAGAGAGACGCGTTCCAGTTTTTTAGCTGCGGTACGAGGCATTCTCTGCGCTGCTTAGATGGGTATTAGTGGTGTCTCTGCTACCCCAGCCAAAAAATCCAGGGTGCACAGGTTCTTGTAGCAAACAGGAAAAGGTGCCTGTGTGTACGGTCTTGTGTTTTCAAGGTTACAGCAGAATTTGGCAGGAAAAAGCTGAAGCATAGGTTAAATCTTCACTCCCTGACACTTTCTAAAAGGCAGCACAGCTTGCAAGCCAGGAGAAACCTGATCAAGAGGTCACTGGAGAGGGATTTCAGTGACTTTGGCTCAGATCATACGAGATGAGGCATCATGAGCCATGGTGAAACAGGTGCATGTAGATTCTGACTGTGGCTGGGGTGCAGGTTTTCTGTAGGGATTGTGTGAGCAGCCACAAACTGCCTCTGTTCTCCTTGAACCTCCAGGGGAAACAAAGAAGGGATGTGGGAAAAGCCAGTGGTTTTGCCCTGCCAACCCTAATATGTGGTGCTTTGCGAGGGAGTGAAGCATGACAGATAAGCAAGTACTGCATTACAAGATTTTTATTATAGATATTTGTGATTGACAAACAACTGTAATAAATATTAATACAAAGAAGCTATTGCTTTTTCCTCTATACCTGAATGTAGCATGTGAACAGCATGGGTGAGAACAAAAGAATATAAAATAGAGAAAAGGCTGTGTTTTTTGCAATGTGTACTTTGGAAACTCCTTTGTTTTTATTCAAACATTCTGAGTGTTTTTTCTTCTTATGACTCATACCATATATAAGATTTGTCTATGTGTTATTTTTTAATTGGGACAATGACATTTGACATTCACACCGAGCTGCACTTTGATGGAGTTGTAATAACAAACCAGTGTTAGGAAGCTGTCTCAATTTGCTGCTACTTAACATTTTGCCCCATGCCTGAAATTGCAGCTACCCAGTTAGAAACTTCCAGCTCTGAACAGCACCTATAGCGGATCAGGTTGTAGGGACCTGCTCTTACCCAGCTTCAAGACTTTGCCTAAAATGAGAGAATAATCTGAAAATATGCCTGTTGTCACCCAAAAGATTTTTGTTGCTCTCATCATGGTTTGATTCAGGTTGAACAGGGCCCTGAGCAACCTGGTCTAGTAGAAGGTGTCCTTGCCTGCGACAGGGACCTTGGAACTGTATGACCTTTAAGCTCCTTTTCAACCCAAGCCATTCAATGATTCTGTTCAAATACATACTGCTGAGTATGTTACAGCAAAGCAGAGGCCATTCTTGCTACATCTGAATCCCAGGAAGAGCTACATAGGTGCTTCTCTATGTGTTACTCTTCTGCCTGTACTACTTAGGAGTGGCAGGTAATCAGTGAGACCATAAACTAGTGTGTTTAAAATTATTGTTTATGATCTGTTAAAGGGCAGTCATATAAATAGTCCAGTGAGCACGTTTACAGATGAAAGATGTCAGGATCTGTTGGCAAACATTTTGTTTATTGTGTAGCAAGAATTTGAGTCAAGATTCAAATAAATTTTGGCAGAGGCATAAAAAAATGTTGAGAAAGAGACATGATGTTTCCTTCTCTGATGACTGTCTCATCCTTTTTCTTCCCCATGAGGAAACAAGTACGTTTTATCTTAATGTTATAATTATAAGGGTAATTCAACAACTAGTTAAGCAGAGACATACCAGTCAGGCAAGCAACGATTTTTCTTTATTAATTGTTCTTACCTATTGAAGATTATATTGTTTATCAGCTACATTATCTATCCATATCCAATTCTTACTTCCTCTTTCTCAAGAACAAAGCTTTCACTACTCGATCATTATTATTTCAAAGAATTGGAGGGAGTTTGCAGAAGATTGGCAAAATGGCACTTTATAAAGACTACTAAAACCTTTCCCCTATATTTAAGATAATAGGAAAGTGAAAGTGAAGAAAATCTGAGTCAGTATAGTCTGTATTAAGTCTTGAACAGCCCTTAAGAGTTTACTCAATTGGTTGTTGAAGCTGAAGCCTAATTTACAGAAATCAAAATGAAAGTAATAACTATTATGAATAAAAGTAGTGGAATAAAAGAAGAAAAATGGTAAGGCTGTCTTGTATGATCAGCTACAACTGATGGTGCTGGGCTGAAAAACACTGTGTAAGAAACCACTGAATTTGTGCATACATCATGTTTTGGCTCAGGTTCATTATGCATCATCTGCTTCCATTCCATTCCTATGTTCCTGCAAGTGTAGAAAAACAAACAGTGTAACCAAAGTCTGTTTGCCTTTGTCATGGCTTTAGCCATGACGCTTTTTTTCAAACAGAAAACAAAATGAAACTTTCTGTCATCAGTCAGACATGTTTTTTAACACAGCTTAACTTCTTTTGTATCTGTAAAGCATTTAAATGGTTGAACTTTCTTTAAATTCCAATAAATTCCACTGATAAGATTTCTGAGTGGACCAGGAGTACCACCATCACAGATCTGAGAGAGAGGCAGTCCATAGCCGTGTCAAAGTCAAAGTGTAGTATCATCACACAGCCTCATTTTGTGACTCTTTGCCGACCTGAGTAGCGAAGATCCTAAACTTGGGGTTTCCCCCTGTGCTCGTTTTCCCTGCAGGATGGTACAGTGTTTGATGGCAGGCCAATAGAGTCCCTGTCTCTGATAGACGCGGTGATGCCTGATGTCGTTCAGACCCGACAGCAAGCGTTCAAAGAGAAGCTAGCGCAGCAACAAGCCAGCGCCGCGGCAGCGGCGGCAGCCACGGCGGCCACAGCGGGAGCCACGACGACTGCTGTTTCCCAGCAGAACACACCAAAGAACGGAGAAGCCACTGTGAATGGAGAGGAGAATGGGGCACATGCAATAAGTAAGCCAATGTGCAGCTGCCTGCCACTGCTGGGCAGTTTGTGTTTCAGTCGTATTCTTGTACTTAGTTGCAAGGTGGGTGCAAGGTGTGTTTTCTGCTAGGTGGTGGAACTAAAGGCAATCATTCCAGGAGGGTGGGGCATTTCTAGAAGGACTGCTGAGTAAAAATGATGTTTCACATCACAGTGCTGTGTTTTACCTGTCCCTGAGAATCTGAAAACTTTAGATATCTTCAGAATTGCAGGTTGAAGACAGGATTAAGACGTGGAACTCTATGCTCTCTCCTTGGAGCAGGCTACCCAGACTTCTATTATCAGCCATCTAGATGGTTTTAGATATTGGATAAAAACTGGGCTGTAGCCAAAGCTTGTTATTTTGGCCAGGCTAGAAGAGAGATGGGTTGAGAGTCTGGGACCTTGTCTTGATTTGAAAGACAGGTGTCTCCCAGGGGAGGCAGGAACCTCCTTTGGAATGGAGAATATGACCCCCTTCCCTCAGAATTATTTTAAGTTTGAAATTAAGGGGCTTTCAGGCAAAGATATGGGAAAAGGAGTAACAGTGCTTTAGTAGTATATATATGGATAACAAGAAAAACAAATAACAACAGTGGCAGCAACAACAAACAGCACCAGAAGCCAGTGCCAGCCTCTCTCGGCCGCGGGCACTTTCCCCGTGGGTGCAGTTCCGCTCCCGGCCGGCAGGGGCGCTGGTGGCTCCCGGCCGGGCAGCGCGGCTGCGATGGTTCCCCCGCGCCTGCAGGGGGCGCTGTGCCGCGAGCTCGGCTGTGTCTGTCCACGGGGCGATGGCGGCTCAGCCGGCAGAAGGGATGGGGAAGGGGCCTGCTTTACAAGCCCACAGGAGCAGTCGGTCCCAGTGCTCCTCTGGAGAGCAAAATGAGCTGTAACAGGAACTGCAGAAGCAGCAAAGGTAGGAGAAGGCAGCAGGATGGAGCCTCGCAGTGGTGGTGAATTCTCCCCACAGTGGCTGCAGCCTGTTTCCCCTCCAATGCCAACGAGCAAGGGAGAGCTAGGAGCTGTGCCCAGCCCCTTCCCCAACCCAAATCTTGAGGTATCTCTTCCCCTCCAAGAGAAACCCCTCAGCTAAGAGAGCAGCCAGCCACACCCTTCCCCTGAACCATGGCAACTACTTTTGTCTCTCTTAAGCACAGGTTGTTATTGTCCCTTAGCAAAATATGGGAGAAAATTCCCTGAGTGAAAGAAAACAGAAGGAGCAGTCATAACCTCCAACAGACCTACAAGCCCTGTGTGTGTAATTGTTGTGTGGTCAGTGCATAGCCTTGTGCAGTAGCTGTCCTGTGATCATCCATAGCCTTGGCATGGTCCTTGGCCCAGTTTGGCATGTACCAGCTTCCATTCGTGTACGGTGTGGCCAGGCACCGGCGCATCCATAGTCTCATTGTCATGGCCATTAGCCCAGCTTGGGCTCTACTGACTACCCAATCCCCAACAGCATTGTCGAGCACATGTGCCAAGGACCATTCCCAGCAAACAGCTTGGATGCAGCCAACCTGTCTTGAAGGCACAGAGGAAAATTGTTCCTTGGCCTTTTATTTAATAGCACATGCTTAGTCATACAGTCCACTGCAAGTATCCAATTGAAGGTCCTACATTCCTGAGATTTCCTTAGTCTTTGGGAATAGTCAGTTCTCAGGAGCGCTGAATTCACCTTTGTTCATGGTGACTAAGGGAAACTCCACTCATGTATTAGTCATTCAAAGGCAGACATACCTAGCATGGAGTGGGACCTATCTCCTTGCATAACTAGGTCCTGATGACTGTGCTGACGCTGTGGGGCAGATGAGATTATTGGTTCTGGTTTCTCTGTGCAAGGCCCATTGCTACTGGCTGACTTCTGAAACCAGCCCTTACTGCCCAGTTGTCTTCCAAGAAAATTCGAGAGGAACACATGTGGCAGGTTTTGTAGGAAGTCCTAACAGCTCTTTGGCTTAGAAAAGGTCAGGACTGTAGTCATGTAAGAGATTTTATTAGTTCTGCAGTGTAGATGCCTTTATCAGTCTTCACCTTCTCTTCGATCTGAATAGATTCCTTTGTGGGTCAGTGAGAAAAATGCTTTCAAACCAGGCTCTCCTTCAGAGAATTCCAGTTAGACAGGTTAGTTTCCCCCAGTAAAAATGTAATTATTTAAATAACATTTTATGTGAGAAAGCAAATGCAAAAAAGATCTGAACATTTTAAAAATATTAATCTGTTCTTAGACTGTGGATTGCTTATGTTTGACTTTCAACTAACCCTCTGCTTTGAAATTGAACTCATTTCATATGTGAAGGGGTGCAAACAGAAATTAAAGTACTGTTAACTGTATCAAATGCTGACATTTTGTTTGTTGACACATCTTCAGCTGACATGTGAAAATTTTAGGGGAGTGTCTCGCTGTCTCAGGATCAGAAAAAACCAAATTCTTAAGGTAGAAAACTGATCATCAGTTCATCAGTAAAAGAGAACCACTCAGACATATTCCCTTCTGATCCAAATAAATGTATGTCCTATCATATTAACAAAAGGAAAGCCTTAAAGATCAGTTTATGTTTATAGCCACACTGTAAGCCTTGATGTCTCAAATCTGACATTTCCTAATTTAAAAAATAATAATTCTCACAGCTATTTTTAATAGCAGGATGTTCACAAAGAGTTGCAGACCTTTTCTTGGAATGTTGAGAAGGACTTTTCCTGGGAGAAAAAAATTATCATGGGAGACCTACTGAATAGAAAATATTGCTGATATGAAAGCTGTGAGAAACTTCCCAAACCCTGATTTTTACTGCTGTTGTACTCCATAGACTTGGCATATATTGGGGCAGATTTAAATAATGTGCTAGGCCTTAGTCATAACCTGGAAGTCACCCAGGTATCAGCCTGTCATGAAAAGGTGGGATGGGTGGAGCAGGAGAAAGAGATGTCTCTGAGAAATTACCTAGTTTGCATTTATTCTGGAATGGAGTTCTCCCTGACACTCACAAGTCTTTCCTAAAAGGTTTTAAAATATTTAATATAGTATGATATATTTTTGTATGTGGCATTACCAATATAATATAGATTTAAGAAAGAGACTGAAAACAATAACAACAGTTTGAGGTGCAGATACAAATACTAAATTAAAAAAAGTCACTGCCTTGACTTGTTGTGTCCCAAGTAATGTTCTCAGTTTTAAGTCATTGTAAATATTACAGGAAAAAATAAAAGTCAGCATGTAGAAATGGAGCCAAACTTTGGATTGTTTTCCAACTCAAATATTTCTAGTGTCATTTGTTTCATTATATTTGCAAGGATTGGCTTGGGTTTAAGAAAAATAAAGCTCTGGAAAGAGGACTAAGCGCTGTTCCTTTATTAAAACTACAGCTATAAAGAACAACTTCAGTGAAAGGCCTCTCAAAAATTTAAGTAAAAAAACCCCAGAAGATATTTCATGAGAAAAGACAGGGCTAGCACTCATAAGATCTTAAAAATACGGGGTTTTTACTTTGCAGGAAATAGTTGATATTAGTCACCAGTGTGTTAGAATTTTTATTTTTACATTTAAAGAAAACGCTCCATCATAATGCTTTGGGGTAATATGAATTCTAATTTCCAGTCATTTGGGATTTTTTATACATTTGAGGAAAAGAATTATAATATAATGTAGACTATAACCAAAGATCCCCTGGCCTTCCTTCAGAAAATGTTTTGTGTTAACATTTGGACAGAGTCCTTCCCTGTGTGACCAAAGACTTAGGTTTTTCACCTGAGGCTCAGCTGCACTTGGTAGAAATGCCTTCTCTTTCAGGGAACCCCCCCAGGGCAATTCTGTACAAATAAGATCTTAACTGAAAGCTTTCTGCTTGGAAGGTGCTTTAAAACAAAAGAAGCCTGTTCTTGATGGTTACTGCATCTCACTTACCTATTTCTTCTCATTCCCCATGCACACATTGTAGCAGCATCCATAGGAAAGCCAAATTTTCAGGTGAGACCAGGGCTCCCAAGAGCTTATGCTGCATAGGGAACTTGTCTCTTTTATGAGGGTGCCAGGCTGTGCTCAGGGGTTTCTGCAGTTTTTTGTTGTTATCATAATCGTATCAGTCGTATATGGCTAGGGTCTGTCTGAATCTGATAAGAGCCTGAGGCAGTATCACAGAGGCATGAACTGTCCTGTTTGTTCAGTGGGGCGTTTTAAGTTTTGTGCTGAACAGTAACACTCTAAATATGAATGTTCCTGACTACTGATGCAAATAGGAAGAAAACAGATAAAATGTGAACGTTTGCATAGTATTTATGAAAGACTTCTCATCCTTCCCTCTCTTTTCTCCTGAACCAACAAAGCTATACTGTAAAAATCATTGCTGGAAGATACAATACAAAATAATTATGCAGGTATTTCCTTGCTTCCAGAGGCCAGTTGGTCTTGCATGTACTAATGCAGGTATCAGCTAATCAAGGTTCCTTTTTCACAGCATGACTATTCGTGGGGGGTTTTTCAGAGCAGTTAATAACATTCAAAGTGTGTGTCTAGGTTTCTCCCTCTGGCCATGTGCAAACAAAAAATATTTCTGAGTATCAGATGGCTGTGCTCTGATAGCACCTCTTGACTCTGGGACCTTGGAGTAATGCTGCTTCCCAGCTGTCATTTGGTTTTAATCGAGAGCGAAAAGTAGCCCTGCCTTTAGACCCAGGCAGGTAACAGCAGGATCCGATGTCGTAGGAGTAGCATCTCATTTAAATTTTTCAAATTAAAGTGCTTGAAATATCTTCTTGATTTACCCCCAGCTTCTAGCTCACACTGTGAACAGGGCACAGATGAATGCATAGCCATTGTTGTGCTGCTGTTTTTCTCATGAAAATATGCTTTAAGCATGGTGAATCTGTGCTGCCCTGCCCTGAGAAATAGAGGATTGTGAGTTCTAGGCTTTTATTTTCTGGTGGGTTTTAATAGTGCTTCACTCTTCAGTTCCTGACTGCTCGGAATATCAAAGATCCCAGCTGCTGGTGTCAGGCTAAATCTTGAATACTGGTACATCTCAACAGTATTAATTTTAGCTGTCATACACACAGGGAATTATCAAAGACAATGTTTAACACAAGGACCCAGTATAGGTACAGATTTTACAAATAGGCATTTCTAATGTTTATGCAGCAAGTCCATAGGTAATAAGCATAGTCAAAAACACGATCTTTTTAATGAGAAATAAGCTGTGAAACTACTGTTAGTTGTTTCCTGATTTTAATACTTGATTCTAAGTAACTCATGTGGATTCCATTCCATCTGTGGCATAGATGTGGTGCAGACATGGTTTTAGGGTGCTAACCAAATAGGCAGTGAGAAGTGCTACTTGTGTGACTCAGCAGAAGTTAGGCAGAGCCAAGCCAGGTATGTGAAAGGCCAGGTTAGGGCAGAAATCTGGAAATCTTCCTCCCCATGGCAGCTGTGCAATACCACAGTCTGTTTCACCAGTTGATGGGCAATAGCTTAGCAGAGCTGGAGTATCAGGACAGATGGCTTTTTTAAAATAAACATGCAGCCATAAACATGCAGCAGTAAGGAAGCATAATTATTCTACTTGCAAACCCATGGATCTCCATATGTGATTAAAGAATGACTAACTGAAAGACTTAACCCAGAAGGAGAACTTGCATTTTGATCAGTCAGAGCAGATCAGATGGCCAAGGTATTGGTTAGGTAACAGGAGGCTGCCAGCTACCTGCTCTTGGATGTGCTTTCTGCAAAATGGGCCACACTTGTGTGTGTAGCATCTGCTGTCTGCTGTTTCAGTGTGTCACCTGTCCTTGGTTGGTGTTTTGTTTGCAGAGGATAATAATCTTGTGTTGCTGCCAGGAAGTGTAGCTAGAGCTTAATGAGGAAGATTTATACAGAAGCAGAGAAAGTCTGGAGTAAAAACATGGTTCATGATGCAAGTTGGAATGAGTTGTTGTTACTAAGAGAAATCCATCATTTTAAATTCACTTTTTTTTTTGCTCAGGGCAATAAAAGAACTTTATACAAACAAAGCTATTTAGACTGCAGTCTGAAGAACTGCAGAGTTACAGCATGCAGATTAAGTATATCTATGACTCATTTAGTACCTTTGTGTGTATTACGATATCCTTGAGAAGGTGATCACTCACTATTTCCCTGATGTGCTCCTGGAAAGAAGCCCCTACTCAGTATATTTTTTTGTCTGTGAGTAGCACAGATAGTACTTTCAGGAGACTGTGTGAGAAAATATATGTGCTTTATGTTATTTTTTTAAATGATTTTAATAAATCTGTAAGTCATTTTTAATTAAGCCAGCTTCAAAAGAAAAACTACATTGAAATGAAGGCTGAGTATTTGGGGGAAGAAAAGCTTTGTAGATTTATACGAAATATTTTTGTAAGCTGTACATTTTGAGGAAATGACATAAATTTGAATCACTATAGAAAAACAAATAGACTAATATTGTCAGTGACACAACACAGAATATTAATTATGGTGTATATGCTGCTGTAAGCTTCGGGCCTTGGGATAGCTAGCATGGCTTTAAAGCAGACCTAACTGCATCTTGTAAACTATTTATTCTGATATATCTCCTTACAGATAATCATTCAAAGCCAATGGAAATAGACGGGGATGTTGAAATTCCTCCTAACAAAGCAACAGTCCTTCGGGGCCATGAATCAGAGGTGTTCATCTGTGCCTGGAACCCCGTCAGTGACCTGCTAGCATCTGGGTAAGCCAGTGACCGAAACCAGCTGCTGCAATTAGAGAAGATTTAGAGATGCAAGAACTTGCAAGTGTATTTGGGACGTGAATGAGTATTCTCTGGGTTGTTTTATCAGCCTACAGCAGTGGTTTTTTTCAGCAGTACTGTGCCTGTATAATGGCTAAGTGATTATAAGGTGGCACTGAATATGAGGATTTGTACATTTAAGATGTAAGTTCTGTGGCCCTGAATACACACAAATTTTTAGAAATATTTTTTAAATCGTTTGGATAATTCTCAGAATATTTGAAGTTCATGTAATCTACTGCTCTTAGTTATTGGTCCACACTGGGGTCTTAGAAAGGCGTTGGCATCTGCCAGGTTTTTTCAAAAGTATGGAGATGAGGGTGCTTCAGACTGGACCTAGGTTTGTTCAGTGGGCTGAACAGTAAGCAGTGGTTTAAGGGAATGTTGTGGTCACTGGAAGGGAGTCCGGTTTATCTTCTGGAGGATTGCTCTGCAATGACCACCACAGCATCCTAAGTGGGACAATCAGGAGACTGACTTACAAAAGCACTTTTGATCCAAACAAAAGCAAGATTATAAATGTATGCTGAGAGCTGTGTGCAGGCACTGGTGGAATCTGTGTTCATGCCTAAAGTTAAACCTTGATATGAAGACTAATTTAAGAAGTCTAGTTGATAACATGGAGTAAACTGATCAAAGTTAGAGGAGATAAATCACTCAGAGTTACTTAGCAGTATTAGAATACTCTCTTCACAAGGAAGAGGAGAGTTCTTATTTTATTTCTAGCTTTTTTGCAAGATTATCAGAATAGTCTTCTCACCTTTGTTCACTTAGTATATGAACACAAGGAATTACAGTATAAATAGGAAAGAAAAATAAATTCTATGTTGGATGAACAGCAGAGATCTCCAAGACAGTGAAGACGGAAATTTCAAGAAAATAATTTCAGACAACAAAATGGGCTTTTAGAAACCAGAATCCTGCTGAATATGCTTTGTTTCTGGAAAGTCCAGATCCGATAGTACTTTTAGCATCTGTAGTACTAAGTGTATCCATTTATCAATTTTAAGCAAGTCAATGCTTGCCTTAGTGGACTGCTTCCCTAGAATCCATGGTGCACAGTCCTAGTGTGCATAGTTTAAATGGTGGAGCATTTAATAAACCAGAGTATGTGCTGAAGTGTGCGTTTAACTTTGCCTTAGGGTTCTATGCACTGGTAGATGGATCCCTGGGCACTGGTGTCTTACACAGCTTCAGGTAAACCTGGAGGATGATAATCAGAACCATTGGTCAGATATCTGAGCCAGGGGAATACCCTCTCACTAGCCATTCAATTAAGCTTTACCCTTCAGTGTGATAGTCTTTCGTAATGAGCTTTGCTAGTGACCATGGACGCACATTAGCACACATGTAGTTACAGAGTACAGTCATGTGCTTTAGTCAGACTAATAGCAGTGCAATGACAATGCAAATAATTTAGATCTATGTCTGTCTTGGTCAGATTTTAGCCTGCTTGTGAGAAACAAGGTAGGGATGCAGTTGGAATTTGGGTAATGCAGCAGCCAGTGCCTGGCAAAGCTTGGTGCCTGAAATGGCAGAGAATGCACAGAAGAAAGTGAAACTGAAGGAAGAGAGCAGATTGAATGATTATGCCACTGCACAAAGAAGCCTTTGAGATGTCTGGTATAATAACAGTGCAAGCTTTTATCTACAGGTAAACTCCGTGTTACAGCACCAGTTAAACAAGGGAGAGAGAATCCCTGAGATCTACAGTATGCTGCAGTTCTGTTTGCCCTTTGCAAAGTAATGATTGGAAAAACAACACTGCAGTTAATCTGATGCGTGAATGTCAAATTGTTAGATTCTGTAACAGCCATATTGTTCTGCCCAGTTGGTACTTTTCTTCAGGTTTCCCATCTGCTTGATTGTACACATCTCAAAAAATACACTTCAAACCCTAGATATTAAATAGAGCAAATAAGAACATATTTGTTTTGTTTATAAAGTGACTAATCAAATATAAATTCATGACAAAGTATTTTCTTCAAGCCTTGTTTTACAGGCAATAAATTTTTCAGACAACTAGCAGCAGCAATTAGGCAGCAACCTGATGTAATCCTCAAAGAACTAAAAGAATAATGCAGGTTCAGAACCTAATCTGAAGCAAACTGTTTAAAAGAAAAGTAGAATTAATTACCCAAAACTAGAGCATTGGTTTCCAGATTTTGTGACTATCCCACTGAGAGAAAGGGGTTTTGATATTTAATGTCACATCTACTCAGTTGCTGCTTTTCTAGTGTGTGAAGACTAGCACAGTAATACATGCTCTCTGGGCTTTGCAAAGACCTATTTCAAAATATAACAGAGAGACAGGAATTTCTCTGATCAAATAGCTAGAAAAATATATGCTGCAGCTGCTCTTCCTTCTCCAGCACACACATAGCCCTTAAAGCTGAGGATGGGGGAGATTAGAAATACCAGTAAAGGCTATAAAAAGCCTGTCACCAAATGCCTGTGAGAAGAATGCTTAGATATTATGAACAGAAGCATTATAATAATACAGTAGAGGTGCATGCATACAGCCATGTAAGATGACTATTGTAAGATATCCTATATTAAGGAAGTCAACATTCCAAAGCAAATAATTGCACAGAGTGTTTTGGACAGGGGAAACTATACTGAAAAAAAAGAGGTGCTTGATTAAATCTCAAGATTTGGCCATTCCCAACCGTAAGCCCAAAGACTGGTTTCTTCCACTAGTTATCTTTCAATATCTGAGTTTGAATTTCATGACACATTTAAATTGCTGCAGATGGTTGTGTTCCCTGTGTAGTGCAGAAGCCCATTACAGCTGCATCCACATTAGTAAACTAACCATGCCTGGGAATATTCCTAGGCACTGAGGCCAGCTGGCACAGACTGGCTGGTGTCTGTGCTAGCACACTGCCCTGGCTGCCAAACAGACTGCACATTGGGAATCATCTCTGGACATTGTAACCACCAAGCCATGCCCAGGAGTTATTCAGAGAGAACATCAGAGCCCTGAGCAAGAGTGCTAATTAAAACAAGCCAAAATCTGGCCAGGGAATAACCTGTCAGTTTGCTTGCACAGGTCATCATGGTCCGGTGACACAGAGTGTTCTGAACATGCTTGACTTTCCCAGGGTGGAAGTGGATGGACTGTGAATGTCAAGGCTGCTAGAGCCTCGAACTCCAAAACCTTTTCCAGTTGAATTTAGGATGTTTCTGTCATCATGTTCCACTGCTGCTTCCAAGAGTGTGTTCTGTTCTGTGACATCCAGCCATGCCCTTCAAGTAATTCACATAGCCGTGAAGCAGAGGGACCTGGCCTCAGTCCCAAAATCAGCAGTGGGTTTCTTTGCTTGTCAGCTAATTTATGCCAGCCTCTCTCACACAGAGAGGCTGTGACTTGTCTCTTCCAAACCATTCCATGCACCTTTTGCTCTCCCTAGTCAGCAAAATAATTATCTGTAAAAGCTGCTGTCCGAGATCTTTCAGTTCTGGCTGTGTCACTCAGAAGCAAGAAAAGATGTTTCTAGGCCATATGCTGTCATTGTTTCTGGGTATATATAGTACTTCAGGTTACTGTACTCCTCATATCGGGGTTTTAGGATCCACTGTATATTAGCTTTCAGAATAATCCTTTTGAATTATGAGGTTGAAGATGTTGATTTCAGACAGCAGCCCTCTATGTCATTTCCACATATTAATTCTGCTAACTCTAAGTGCTTATTCGTTAGCAGGGGACTACTGGGACTGGTTTCCTCAGTGCATCAAATCCATTAATGCAAAGTTGTCAGCTATTAGGGGAGGTCAACTTGAGTAACCTGCATCAGGGAGCAATGTTGCAGAATCAGTGGGGCAGAGATTTTAATCGGGACACCTATGAAGCACTTCCCTCTACTGGCTGCCTAGGAAGAGTAAGCACTTAGCTTGAGAGACCTGCTTTATTAAGGAAAGGTTAGGTGTCATAAAAAATATGAGGAATTTCCTTCCCTTAAAGCTTTTAATAATATCTCTTAAAATAAAATAATAGAGACTCTGACCTTTTGGAGCCAGAAGTAGTAAATACATGTTAGCAGTATTGCATCTCAAAAGAACAGTGATTTTAAGACTTGCACCTGAAGATTAGAAATACCAAGGTTCAACGACCATCTTGCAAAATTCTTTACCTGACTGCAGCACTTTCAGCCTCTGTGCTCCCAGTTACAGAATGGTGATTTTATATGTCACAAATTAAAATCCACAAATATTTGTCCACCTTGATTATCCTGGGGCAGGAGAGCATGAAATAAAATCCTTTCAGAGCTAGCCTTCCTAAAATTTGGCAGTACTCTGCCACAGTGCAGAGGAGTATACCTATTACTCAAGTGTTCATGACTTGCATGTTGGAATGAGCTGCTTTATCATGTAGATAGAATTGCTTCTGTGGGCTAAGGAGATTAAATATCTTTCTGAATTGTGCTTGAACTGTGGTCCTCTAATAAGGCAGGGTTCACTGAATCATTCAACAGAAATCAGAATACTTTCCAGAGCAGAGAATACTCTTTTTTTTTTTTCTCCCCAGCAACAAAAGGGAAGACACACAAATACCCTTGCTGCACACTGGTAGGCTTATAAAGCCTCACTGCAGGGACACATAATAGCTTATGTAGCCTTAGGAAGAAGAAAAGGGAAAAACAAAATTAAAATATTGGAAAATAAGATTGCCCAGGCCTTGCCAGAAAACTGACTAAATAAAACTGTTGAAAAACAAAACATAACCCTTTTAGAACTAGCAAACAGGATATTGTATTTGATAGCCAAGTATACTTTAGTCACAGAGTCTAATAACAAACTGGATTATTACAATGAGGGCAGGACTGTCCTGGAGTCTTAAATAGCAGAGAAGCCAGCTCTGAAGGAATTTCCTACTTAACATGTTAGTCAATGAAGCAGTTCTTTAAAGACTTATGTTCCCATTATTGTTAATTATCACAGTTTAAAATGTTCCTTAACTTCTGAGCCTTGTGATTAACTTCGTTAATTTTCTAGCCAACGTATGTAAAATTGTCGGTTTTCCAGACCTCTGAAGAAGTAAGGATGTATATTACAGTAACAGCTGTGTGGTGGCAAAAATTACCCTGATTTGAATTATTTCTTAATCACTAATGTGAAAGATATGTCTCAAAAATTAAAGAATGGCTGTACAGGAGTAGCTGGGTTCAAAACCTTGGCCAGCCATCACATCTCAGCTTGGCAGGAAAGGTTCACAGGAGATGGGGCACATTTTGCAGGCATGCCATGACCCAGAAGAGCTCAAAGCTACTGATACAGGCAGAGAAATATTTGCTTTTACAGTTGAATTATTAGTGTAAAATTAGGCTAAATTATTGGTAAAATAATACACAGAGATCAGTGGAGTTCAATAATTGCTTGGTCAATATTTGCATTTGAAGACATGTCAAGTGTTGAAAATTTGCCTGGTATTCTTAGTATAAATAATTAAAATGCTTTACTGGTAGACCAGAAGAAAATTTAATACTCTCTTGTGATGGATTTCTTTTTCAATAAAACAGGGCTTATTAAAGCAAAAACAGATCTCGGGTTTTTAGGCTTTGAAGAAAGACTTTTTCTCCTTGATAGTGTATAGAAAAGAAAGTTTTAGTCATTACTTTAAAAAAAAGGAAAAGCTAGCACATGACATCAGGTATACCAACAATGAAATTTCATCTGGACTGTATGAATTCTTGCAAGTATAAGAGAGATGCTAACTCTGCCCCAAGATTTGACTTACTGCATGTAAATGAAAATTGCTTTCTGGACAAAACAAGCAATTCAGGGTTCTTCGTTTTGGTTGTTGTTGTTGTTTTAAAAAAATGGAGGAGGGGGAGTGAGAAAAAAATCCCAGTAAACTTTTAAAGTGTAATATCTTCCACTCCATGGCAAATTGATTTCTGAACCTCAGAGACATTTTTCAGTAGAGTAAAGATTTATGCAAAGTCAAAATAAATACATTATTTACAAGTAGGTAATGATAAACTCTTCCTCCTCAAAACTTTTTCTAAGCAAAATCAGGGTGTCAACCTGCATTAGAAACACCTCTCTAGAAAATAATCAGTTTATAAAATAGATCAAAATCCTGATGCTGCTTCTGTCTTGTTCTATTATGTCAATGCTTATTTTGCCACTTTTTCAGACAGCATGATGTAAGCAGCCAAGCTACAGACAGTTACTGTAAGTTGTCCCAGACTATCTCAGTTAAGGTAATGCTGACTTTAGGTATGTAGTGCAGAATGTAGACAGCGAGTGTATGTGTATGTATTTTACATAAAACTTCTCTGAAGAAACCAATTTATTATGACTGGTATAATTTGCCTATGTGTTAGCATTTTTTAAAAAATACACAGAGCACAGAAAGAGTTGGGAAGGAAAAAATTACTTTTTAAAGGTGTGTAATTCCCTGGCGTGTTCAGTGGGTTTAGGGAAAGGTTGAATGTATTCTGGGCAGTGCACGGGAGAAACAACAAAATTCTCAGGAGGTTCAAAACAACTTTTACTTGCAAAATTTGGAACATTTCAATAGAATAGGGCCCTCCCCCAGGTGAGCTTCTGCTAATGTCAGCACCAAAGTCACACACTTGCATTTTACACAGAGCCAGAACGTTCCCAGCAGCCCCATGCAGACAGACGCTGCTGTTACCCTACAGGCCAGTGGCTCTTGTTCCTCCGGTCTCCTGCAAGGCTGTAATGTTGTCTTAATGAAAACAGAAATGCAGGCTTTTACACAGCTTGCTGGGTCAACATGAGGAGATTTCAACTTACTTGCATAATTGTTTTTATAGATCCGGAGACTCAACGGCCAGGATATGGAATCTCAATGAAAACAGCAACAGCGGTTCCACTCAACTAGTTTTGAGGCACTGCATAAGAGAAGGAGGGCATGATGTCCCCAGCAATAAGGATGTGACTTCATTGGACTGGAATGTAAGCTAACTTCTAAGACTGTGTATGGTTTTTAACTGTCTAAATTTAATTCCAAGGCAATTGCAGCTGCTGCTCCATATCTTTCATATCTGAGGTGACCAGAAGCTCTGTCCTAACCTACTGACCTCTTGTTTCAAATAGTTATAATAGGCTGAACTTTCCCCTACATGCTGTAATTTTCCAGGAGTGGTGCCATCTTCAAGCTTAGCAATGATATATTTATATCTCTATTTTAGGAGCATGGCTAAAAATAAACTTTGCCAGCTTTACGAATAAACATTAAACAAGCAATCCATGTAATAATGAAGCCTCATTAATAATGTATTTGCATCTCATAGTTACTTTGTTTTGGCATGTAAGGAGATAAAAGCACCAGTGAAGCTTTTTCTGAGGTTGAACTCTCAAGATCCTCTCTTATCTGAATTATGCTGTGCACAGCAAAACGTGCTCAAATTATTTTCTTTATCTTGGTAGGAGCATGTGTAGCTATTCCTTACCTATCCGCCTTCTGGATGAAACTGTCTTGTCTGATCCCTTTCTTACTTTCATCCTGCAAAACCTCCTAGCTTAGATAATATGCTCCTGCACAGAGAATACTGAAGTGACCAGAGAGGACAGGTATTGTTGAGTATCCCCAGTGTCTGGGCAGTGTCTTTGGGCAGCTTTAAGGCTGCTTCGTGTCTCATTTTTGCCAGAAGAACTTACAAGACCCTGCAGGAACCTTAATTACTTTGAGGTAATTTTCATTCTGTCTGTTTTGCTGATATTAGTAGAGACAGAGTGATCACGTTAGTCTTGTTTTCATAGGAAAACAGATTAATTAAGTACCAAAAGGGATTTTCAGCAGTTATGTACAGTCTCACTTGCTGGCCAGAGACCAGGATTCGATTCATCTTTACTGCATTTATGTCCTTTAGGTGAGCTAGGTGCTTCACAAAGTAAAAGATAACGCCACTGCACAAGTCAGCTTTCCCCTGTGTATTTTATAGTAGCACAATGGAAGAAATTGGTGAATAGTACAAAAGTAGAGGTAGGTTAAGGAAGCAAATAAAACTCAAGCTTATGTTCATTGCTTGTTTCCTGTGGATATCAGAGTGGAGAAAAACAGTTGTGAAAAAAAATGAATCGAGGAGCAAGAAAAGAGCAATTGAAAGAGGAAAACATGCAATGAGAGCAGAACAGTTAGGAGACAAATTATCCAAAATATAGGGCATCCTCCAGTATTTCCTGTAACAGTTCCTTACCTTCCAGACTTTATTGGTGCTTCACCTGCATTGTGCTAGTACTTTAGGAAATGTCCCTAATTCAAATACTTCAAGTGCTTCCAACTTACTTTGAGTTTCCCAAAGAATGTGAATTACCACCAACAAATTTGGATAAACTGTACATCAAGTTCCTGAGCTTTTCTTTTTCTCTTTTTGCCCTTTATCACCTTTCTTCTCAGGACTGGTCCAGATAAGTGTATGTCATGGTGAGCTTGACTTAGGTTATGATATTTTTCCCTCCACATTATTATATATTTGAGTTAAATCTACAACTGCTCTGAGTCAATGTTTTTGGAGTGTTGGAGTGGGCATATGTTTTAAAGGATTATTTCATGCCTTTTCCTTATTTTCTGTTCATCAAGCTAGAAATGCCATCTGCCTTTATTGTTTATTTAGAACCACAATATTAATTATATTTCCCTGTGAAATTTGCACACTGGTGGTATTAAATTAGTTCTTCTCTGGTTTGTGTGACTTATAATATTTCTAGAGGTCATAATCAGATCATGCCCTTTGATACTAGGGATAGGATTCATCTCCTGTAGCTTTAACCCTCTAAGCTAGTCCTCTAGACTCACCTTAAGTGAGCAGAAACAGAGGCACATGCCTTTGTGTTGGGTTGGGCATAATCTAAAGCCAATGAGATCATGAATTACACTTCAGAGTTGTAGTTCTATGATGCTGTTAGTTTTGTAGGGAGACCAGATGTCAGTCTTAAGCTAACTCCTGACTTCTGCGTGTCTGGAGATAAATGGGATGCATCTCACTCTTAATTCACGTTCTGAAATGTTGAAAGACTAAATACCCTGCTTCAACAGTGTCCATCACACCAGACTGCAGAGTCAAGTTCTGTTTTAATTATTCTCGTTCTGGCCCAATCACACCAGCATCACTGGCTGCACAGGACATATCCTTCTGTGAAGGGTTCCTTCCAGAATACACGTAATTTGCTGATTAGATTAGTGGGCTTTTTTTCCTCCTGATTGGGTCCCGTTAATCCGTATTTTCTCAGGCTATCCATCATGACATTGTGCCTGTGAGCACAAGTGGGAGTCTGCCTTCAGACAAGTAGAAAGCAATTCCTTGGTGGTAGATAATGTTCAAGGTGTTAACCCTGAGTGTAGGTAGCTTAGGGCCTTCTTTCAAGTAGAGCTGCCTGAATTTCAGTTAACTGGGATTTAGTCTGGGTTTAGGTCATCTGCTGATGTTTTATAGGTCCTCTATGTCTAAGAAGTAGTATCTGTTTGTTATCTGGAAGAAGCCCATAGAACTTGTTATATCTTGTTTTCTTTTTCTAATCTCTTGGATTAAATGGCCCATATCTGATGGTATAGCCCAAGATGTCACTGTATGTTAGAGGGTTTTATTTCCTCTGTGCTGTCTGCAGTAATAACTTAGTTTAAATCATAGCATAATCTGTCTCAATGAGTGGACTCAGAATTCCCATAAATCACAATTAGCAAACCTTAAAAAAGAAAGACAAAGGTTGGTTGAAACATATTTTATCTCATATTGATCTTTGCCATTTATATATATTCCAACAGAGTGATGGAACACTATTGGCTACAGGCTCATATGATGGTTTTGCAAGAATATGGACAGAAGATGGTAAGTCGAACATTTATTCTTATTAAGCATCAAACAGCAGTGGACTGTAATTTGACTATTGTGTAAAGAAATTGTAATAATAACCTGTTCTTTATTCCAGGTAACCTTGCAAGCACCTTAGGTCAACATAAAGGTCCAATATTTGCCCTGAAATGGAACAAAAAGGGGAATTATATTTTAAGTGCTGGTGTTGATAAAGTGAGTTTTAAAAATACATTATTCTAACATAAAAGTATACTGATGAGTGATCTTGTGCTGCTAAATTCCTTAAGATTATTTTCTTCTTCTTCTGGCATCCTGTAGAGTTTACATTTCTTTAATATATTTAGTGCATGTTGATTTCATTTTTGAGGCTGCATAAATGTATACTGTTCTCATGGAAAATACTTAACTTCAAAAAAAATTGTGTAAAATAATTGCATCTTAAGTATGTCTCTGTTAAGGAAGGAACTGCTTCCAGTACTTACATTTGTAGTTTTATCAGCTAACTGTTTACAGGGAGAAAGTGATCTTAAAGATACCACACCTTTTAGCTCATCTAAGTGTTGAAACACTTTTATTTGAATAAAACATGTATTTTCTCTGGAAATATGCAAAATAATTATAGTTCTGGACTGAAAATCAAGCAAAACGTAGTAGTTACAGCTGAGTGCAAATTAGAGATTAAAATGAACAGATGACTGATGATGATGAGCACAAATCCATTAAAACTGAAACTGGAAAGTACACAGCACTCATCTTGCCTAACTTTCAGTGCCTAAAAATTAGATGCATATGTCATCCTTGGCCTCCTTTATAAAAATTCAGAGAGAAAAATGGCACTCCCTAAGGATAGGCTACATGGCCTGTGTTTTCCAGTGAGATGCACTGACAGTGCTTCTCTCCAGTGGCTGGCAGAGGGAGTCTAGCTGAGGTTTGTATATTTGTAGGCTCAGTGAATCCCTATATTTTCATATCCTTGTGAAAACAGAAACTTACTCTCTTTAATCCTGGCTTAAATTCAGCTACTCTGGTCTCCCAATGGCAGTTCCATTACTCTGGGAAACTTACATTCTCTATAAAAGCAGCGTTTCTTTAGGTGATCCATTATCAGCAAGATGGTGCATCCTTAATTTATTTTCTGGAAGTATATTCTGCCAATAAGTTGACAGTTCACTCAGAAGGTGGTATTGAGCTCTACAGGGGACATGCTCACGTGTGCTGTGAGTATGGATTAAACCTCTAGTAAGCCAATTACACTTCAGTCTGTCCCACCTCAGTGGCAAGAAGTGTTGTGTACTCTGCTGATAGAAAAATATTTCACTTGATGGTTTAATTGTTAGAAATGGGGTTCAGGATCATTTTGAAGTAGAATTCAAAATGCATCTTTTGAAAGAGGAAAAAGTGTTCTTTAAAGATGGTAACTGAAACAGCTTTTTCAATATGCTTATTAAAAATGTGTGGTGATGTCTTCTAGTGCTATTCAGAGAGAATATGCCCATTCTTCATAGTTACAGTGCTTCTTCTGTGGGCATGATACTTCTCTATCTACACTTAGATTATTATATTGTAATATCTGGAAGTGATTTCTGGTTTTCCCACTGTTGAGAACACAAGGCTCTCTGTAGTCAATAATTTTATCAGTTCATCATTTGGAATTGCTTCTTAGTGAGGGTGCTCTTTGGTTTTTTTTTCTCTGAGCTGAACAGTCACTAATCTTTTTTTCCGCCCTTTCTTTGGATGCAGACAACAATAATTTGGGATGCTCACACAGGAGAAGCTAAACAGCAATTTCCTTTCCATTCAGGTACTTTTTGCATAACTCTTGTTAGGAAAATGAAATGTAGTTTTTAATTCTGTCAATGTACTTTACCCATATCTGCCAGAGAAGAGTTTCAATCAAGATTTTTTTGTGCTTTAACTATCCTGAGTATCACAGCTGGCGGGTTTATTCTCATTTCAGAAAGACATAGTTCTTTGACAATCAGCTTTGAAAGTCAAACTGATTTTAGGAGAGGGTTTGTACACCAGCCATGTCTACCTAACTGAACAGTCCTGTCGTTATCTATGTGCTTAAATAGTACCAGGTGGTGATTCATGAAGAGAACTTTCAGTGGAGGTGTCTGGGATCTTTTCCATTTCCACTGTTCCTGTTTCAATGAAGCTGATTTGAGGCAGAAGCAGGCAGATCTCTCATGCACCTTGCATTCACCACTGCAGTCACGAAGGTCCTCAGAATTTCTTAGCTTATAATTGTAACTTGAAATTATTCAATATTTGCTTTCTCTGATTATTGAAAATCAATTTCCAGCCTTGAGTTTCAAAACCTTGCTGCACCAAAACCCTGCTTGGATGGTTACTTGTAGATCTGTTTCAAGAAGACAGCAGATGTCACAGATATTAAATAATCTTGAATAACAGACAGTCATTAACATAATCTGAAATTCACCTGAGACCAGACTTGTAAGATGATGCCTGTATTCATGATCCAAAGTGGCTAAGTTGCCATAGTGCAGAATTTTAAGGGATATAGTCAAACTGAGTTTAAAACCATGGGAACATTCTGGATTTTGATGCTGGAGGTGTTCATCTTCCTAGTTCACTGTAACTAATCCATTTTTAAAAACACCAGATTTTCACAAGGTGCTGAATGGTGTTTAAAAACACATATTCTGATACTAATGTTAAAACATTATTTTGCACATGCATTTAAACTCAATTTCTAGTTGTTCTTATTCTCACATTTACACAGATATTAATAATACGCAATAGCAATCTAAATGGTTATTCAACAGTAGACAAAAAGTATGTCCATGGACACAACAAATCCATACTCTGCATTTTTATCACTCATCTCCTCATTTATTAATGCAGCTGTCACTTTAGAGGAGTTGGTGTCTGCTGACAGATTTTCTCACTGTGGCATTTATCTATCTACTGTAACTGTTCCATAACAGCAAACTTTACACATAGAGTGATTCAGTTAATGAGACTCTTAATCCTCTGATCCCTCACTTGTAATCTAGTTGTGGATTCAGAGCTTGGTTCCCCCCTTCAGAACCGTATTCACTGACGTGTAAGCTTCTTAGCAGTGATGTGCATCAAGGACAAATCACTCCATTCCCCTTTTAGCAAGTTGAAAACTCAGCCATATCTACCAATGCAAAATGTCCATGTGCATTAAAAGATTTTTTTTTTAAATTCTTACTGCACACACTGTCTTTGGACCATGAGACACAACTGAAGTTTAGATATGGAGGAGCTCATATCTTTACTTTTTTTTCACTATTTCAAATACGTTTTCATGGCAAAGTAAAGCAGTTAAAGGAAATACTATTATTAAGGAAATTGTTGATAGGAGAAAGCATTATATCCTACAAAACCTTAAAATCAGCCAGACTCTGTACTCACTTTGTCCTTACAAGTCTAAAGCCACAGAGACCTCACCTTGTCCTCTTGGCATCACCAGAACAAACTAAGAGCAAATTCCTTTCCATGTCTGGAATCTGAAAACCTTGTCTACACAAGGATTAAAGGTGGCATTTTAACAGTTAAAAGTCTAGTCTAGTCAGGGTACACTTCATTTAACATATACTTCTTTGAAGTCTGGAGGTAGTTGGCCTGGGAATGACGTAAAGTTTTTTTATTCTCTGCTTCTTAACAACAACTGATTTAGTTCACACCATGTGGACAAAACCATCATCTTAAAATACATAAGGAAGGGTCTTTTGTCTAGGTATGGAAAGCTTCCATGTCCCATTGGTGTTCCCATGTAATTTTTAAGGTTTTTTCGGTCAAAATATGTAAGTATGCAGATAAGTAGCTTCTAGGGTTTCATTAGCTTTTGCAAAACTATAAATCATCATAGGGCATTTGATCAAAATACATATTCCAAAACTTATTTCTTTAAAAAGGAGCTAAACAATCCAATTTTGACATCTACTGATAGATACGGACTGATGTTGGCACATGCAGGAACAAATTGTTTAATTGATACCAAAAGAGGTATTTGTGTGACCCCAGTTTCAGCCATCCAGTTGTTTAGTGACAGGACGAGGGATGAATGGATTAAAACTGGAAGACAAAAGGTTTAGATTAGATATCAGGAAGAAATTCTTTACTGTGGGGGTGGTGAGGCACTGGAAAAATCTGCCCAGAGAAGCCCAGGTTGGATGGAGCTCTGAGTAATCTGGTCTAGTGAAAGGTGTCCCTGTCCATAGCAGGGGGGCTGGAACTAGGTGTTCTTTAGGTTCCCTTCCAACCTAAACCATTCTATGATTCTGTGACCTAATAGCTCTGAATCACACCTAAATTTGTTCTGAAAAAGCTTAAATAAACAGATAATTATTGTAACACTTTTATTGTTGGTTTTTATTTAGCTGCATTTTTTAACGATTTGTTGCTGCTTTTATTATGATATATTATGATATTCTGACTGTTTTTATGCACTTGGCTGGTGTCCTTTGGTTTTGGAAATACTTTGGCAATTCTATTATTTGCATCAAGAACCATGTTTGGTTGATTTTTTTGGACCATTTTATGTAGTTACTTATCCAGTAAACATATGGTTGAGTACACCAATAAATGAATCAGTGTTAATTATCAGCACTCTATGATTCAAATTATGCTGCAGTGTAAATCCATAGCTTTAGGTGCCAATAGCTTTCTGAAAATTAGTTGTTGCCTCATACATATCATACTAGATACTAGCCCTGAAGGCATATTGCTATTAATGATGATAGATTTTTGTTTGCTTTGAAATAGTAATACAAAGCTTGCAGCATAAAAAGAAAGACAAACAGGCAGTTAAAGAAAGAACTTTTATTGCTTCCTGATCCTCATTCATGTTCATTGGAAAATTCAAAAGTAGTCTGCCTTCCTCACACAAATTACCTTTATAATTCTGCAAGGTAGTAGTTCCTTACCTGTCATACAGAATTATTGAGCTTTTTCATTAATACTGAAAAAAATCCCTTGTTTGTGGAACAATGTTAGCCCTCCATTCTCATTTAGAGAGCTATCTGATGATTCAGAAGGTGATATGGATCTATTTTGTTTTGCAGTTCATAAAAATTATAATAGGAAAAATATATCTAAATGTAACAAACTTGTCAGAACAGATATCTTTTCACCTCTGTATTACCAACGTATCTTTCTAAATATGTTTGAGTAAGGAATTTCTTGGTTTCATTTCAATGATGAATCTGCATTGTATCTTTGCCAGAAAGAGACTCAACTTTGTTTCTTATATGCTGGTCTCATTCTGGCACACTTGCTTCTCCCAAGAGTGTGCTGAGAATGAAGATTTCTATATTTTAGCAAGTCTTATGTCATCCTCTGGAGGGCAGCTAAGCTCTATCCTGAGGGGAAAAGCCCAAGCAGCAGTCTTAGAAATACAAGCAAGCTGCTTGTCAGGAGCTCCCTCTTGCTCCTACTTGCATTCTGCAGTGATGTGCTGGAAAAGCTGTTTGGGGATTTTTTCCCATTCTTTTTGCAAAGTGTGTGTGTGTTGCACACAGGCACTATTTACATGCTCCTGTGCTCTCTGTGCACAGAGTTTTGTTAGCTCAGTGCTAGTTAATGCCAAACCCTCTACAGACACACTTCCTCTCATTTCAGATGAGGATGGTCAATGTACCTGCCTAAAATCAGTCCCCAAGGAAATTAAACTGTATTTTAATATTATTAATCCATGTGCCTGCACAGAAGGATAAGTTTGTATCAGTGGTTGCATAAAGCTCCAGTGCCAAGGGACACAGCCACCTGCTCCTCCAGCTTCCCATGTGTTGTGCCTGGCATTCACAGGAACATCCTTGTCTAACCCAGATGAAATTATCTACGTTTTTTCTGGGTTAGTTTTCTTTCAGTTTCTTCATTGAACTGACTTACAGAGGGATGAATCTTGGACATAGCCCATGATATGTGTAGCTGGGAGCAGAGAGGGTGGAGGTAGTGTTTTACCCTGCTTATGTAACTTAACCCAAATGATTCTCATGAGTAGATGCCATGCAAAGCATCCAGATTATCCACTGGAATAGAAAAAATAGTTTGTGCCCTTCAGACAGTCCCTGTCAGCCCTATAACTGGCAACAGGTGACAAACCAAGAGCTAGCCTGTAGTTTGTTTCATCCAGATGGGTGATAGGAGGAATATTATTTGGCATAACTGTTTCTTTGTTGTGATCCCTGATGTTCCTTCTGTTGTTTGTATTCACAGCTCCTGCTCTGGATGTAGACTGGCAGAACAACACTACTTTTGCATCCTGCAGTACTGACATGTGCATTCATGTATGCAGACTTGGCTGTGATCGTCCTGTTAAAACCTTTCAAGGACACACAGTAAGTTTAAGAAGTCCAAACCATTAGTGATAAAGTCACAGCAATGTGTTGCAGTGATGGCAGGTGATGTGTTTGCAGGATATGTTCTAGTAGCAAAGGTGTTACACCCTGTTGTTTCCCTAAAAACATATTCCTTGGGAGTGATTCACTGCCTGTGAGAAGGGATAAAATGTTCTAAACCACTGTAGGATTAAACAGTGAGCGTGTTTCTTTGTAGCATGAGCTGCAGACTAAAGGCACATTCATAAATAAGGTTCTTTTTTTCACTGGCCTTATTTCCTTTACTAAATGAGAGCCATGAATAAGAAGAGAACAGTTTACCTCCAGCCATTGTTCAGTTTTAGAATCAATTTAATCTAATTAGATATATTCAAGATGTATTTCCCTGCTCTTTTCTTGGTGGTATTTAATGACTGTCAAAGGTTACTTTTTATATGTTTCATTTTTGAGAAAAACTGCTATCATATACTGACCCGTAATTTAGATGTTAGCTTGCAGAACTTCCTATCTCCCCATTGAAGAAAATCTGCATTTGGAGACCTTTATCTTAGTCTGTGGTTAAACTGATTTTTTCATGACAGGTTGTACATTCCTAACAACAGACTGGTGCTTTTTATATGAAATGCACCATTTTGTCCATGATCCAAATTTTCACTTCAAATATATCTATACTTGCTGTTAATTATTACTGTAACATGTCAAATGTATAAAGAAAAATTTAAATGTTTTCCAGGATTGTTTTCACTGAGACCCTGAGCCAATTTATATTTTTAAGAAAACAGTCTTTCCCTTTTCATGAAATGCTTTTTTTCTCCTTATCTATAACCCTGGAGAAGCATGGTAAACTTACTCATTACCAAGGGGATACACTAGGCTTAGTTAAGTACAAAGTGCTAGAAAGACTGATCAAAAAAGCACCCTAAACTGTTTAATATTCCATTGTGGGATTCATTTACACTTAAACCTCTCTTTAAAGAGACCAGCGTTGTTGTAGAGCTACGATATGAAGAATTATCAAGTCCACAAAACTTTACATTCCACCAGTATCAGTATTTTCTGTTTAAAACTCCTATCTCTGAGTCCACAGAACATTAATAAAGAAATGCCTCAGTTTTAAAAAGAAGCTAATGCTGTATCAGCAGTCTGTCTGGTTTAAGAGTTTATTTAAATCCTAGGATATAAAGGAAGGATAGGAGAAACTTTGTGCCAGAACACACATCAGAACATTGTTTGCGTGTATTGTTCACAAGCACAGGATGGTTCCACTCCAAAATGCCACTTAAAAAGCCTGTTGGGGAGGCAGCACTGTTCACCCCTAAAAGCACCCAGCACTGTAATTTGTGGGTGAACTTGTTCCATGCATAAACCTTGAGTGCCCTCTGCTGAGGGCCCAGTACAATGCAGTAACTGGAATATTGGCTTAATAAAATCACTCTTGATTTCAGAACGAAGTGAATGCAATCAAATGGGACCCATCTGGCATGCTACTAGCGTCTTGCTCCGATGACATGACATTAAAGGTAAAATAATTTCCATTCCTGCTCTTCAAAAAGTAAGGACAAAAAATTGTCTCTTTTGCAGTCTTCTCCAGAATGATGGTACTGTATCAGTTCAAACTCTGCATGAGCAGTAGTTTCCATTTTGTCCTGTATTTCTTAAAGCAAGTCTGAAAGATTGAATGCAGGGAAGCAAACCCTGGAGAAATTGAGGCATCTTATCCAAATAAGGGTTACATGACTGATATGCCACTGTCACAGAAAAGTCATCATTTAAATAGAGATAATATAGAACTTTAGCAGCCCAAAACCCTTTTTCATTTTACTTTTCCAGCCACATCAGATGAAGGCTATGTCTTGCACAGGAGTAGCTGTATGTTGTTACAGCAAAGCCGTCCTGCTGGACTGTTGGTTTATGCTGGTTCCTCAAAGAAAGTAAATATCCCTGGAAATATTTGGTTTTGTGGATAGAATTGTACCAGTAGTAATTTCCTAGCACTGTGGTTGTGTTAATTAAGATTCAGATCTCTTTGCACTGCTGATTGACACAGCTGAAACATGGGATGTTTCTAGCATGACACTGAGACAGCAGCGGAATTTGCAATTAGGAGTTAAGTGAATGTCAGCGTTATGAATATTTCCTCTTCATAGACTGACTTCTGCTCTGATTTTGCCACATACCCACTGTGGTTTTCTCCATTCTGGATTCCAGATGTGTTATTGCAGAGTAGTGGCTGAGCTGGAAATTTACAGACAACAGGGAGCACCTTGTCTGTCACACTGCCACACAGCGTTATTGCATAACTATTCTTGCTCTGCTTAAACATCTTGATCCAGTGGTAGCATAACTTTTTGGTGCCCAGTTGCAGGCTGTGTTTTAAAACCACTGTGGCTCAGTGTTGTTGGTACCAGTTCAAATTCCTGACCACTGAATTTGACACAAGGGCTAGTGGTTTACTATCCCTGGCCTCACATGTTTATAAAAACCTTCAGTGATGGAGACTGCAAATGCTCCAAACTAAGGCAATTATTCTTCTTCCTTCTCCTTTATTAATCACTCCTCTCCGACTTCTTTTTCTTCTCTTTTTTTGAATTCATTATCTTTTCCTATAACTTCTTGGAACATACTGCCCATCAGCCATAGAACATGGCTGAGCTTTGTGTAGCATTTCCAAAAGCAGTCTCAGGTACACTGATGGGAATTCAGCATTAGAGCACGTCATTCCTCTCAGGGTACAGACTTAAAACAACTGAGTTAAATCATTACTACAGTTTTGGTATCTCTCTGAAACTGACTGACTAAATTTGAGTTATTTTTCCTGCTGTGAATTCCTTCATCTTATTTTCTCAGTTAGCTGAAGAAAAGGAGTACTAAATTACTTGGCATCTATGTTGAGCCTATTCTTCATCGCACACTGAAGTATTTGGCCATGTAAAACTGCAGAAACAGCTGACTGTCTTCCATCTTCTGTACTGTTAAAAACATGAGGAAGACAAATGGAGTTCAGGAGGAAAAGGAAAATTTACTAGCATAAGAGAAAAATTGCTGTGTTCTAAGTAGCTCTAAGAAAGCCAAGGCTGCAATTTTCTTCTCATTCTTTAAAATGACTGCTGTTGCAATATGTGAATAAAATTCACATTAAACTTCTTCAAATATATTAACTTAAACTTCTGCATGAAAATAGTTACAGGCTCTGGGAGGTACAGCAATTCTTTGAGTATTTATATATGCTATTGAGTAAATACTATTAAATACGTAACTTTCCCCCTTATTGGAGTTATTTTCATGTATGTGCCAAATTGCTGCATTAATAAATTAAATTTATGTTTATTCATGTGAGTCAAGATCTCAAATAAACAAATGGTAAGAATAACATAGAACTGAAATAATTCAGCTGAGAAGACATTAATAATGTTGCCATTTTCCCTCTTCATTATTTCTCTGACTTAGATTTGGAGTATGAAGCAAGATACCTGTGTACATGATCTCCAGGCTCACAGCAAAGAGATTTATACTATCAAATGGAGCCCTACAGGACCAGGCACCAGCAACCCAAACTCCAACATCATGTTAGCAAGGTAAAAAATACACCTCCTTTTCTTGCCTGCTAAGAAGAAAGATCATCTTTCTGACATGTAACCCTACTGTCACTTTTCCATCAGTCTTCCTGCAGACAATTCCTCTAAAAAGTATCTGTAACTCAGGGGGATGGATACAAAGGGAAAGGATTCATATTTGAAAAAGAAAAGGGAAAAAAGAAAGAAAATTGAATCATGTGATATTTAACTTTTCAGCTGCCTTGATAAAATGGTTTTAAATTTGGCATTGCACTTTCACATCCAGCATAAGGTTGTTAGGAGTGAAAATCCTGAGGCTGGTGTCACCCCTTCAGGCAGCTGTGATGGTTTCTAACTGGGGTCATGCAACTCACCTGGGCAGATACAGATGATTTTTGTAGCCTTCTTAGCTAACAGAGAAAAGCTTGGATAGTCTTTAAAGTTCCACTTGAAAATCTGTGCAAAATTCTTCTTTGAGCTTAGAAAATGCATTTTCTTGTAGAGTGTCAGTTGATGGTAGTACTGTGAGATTGTCTGATGGGCTCATGGGGTGTGCAGCCTGGGGAGGAGTTGTACTGAAACTGATTTATTTTACTACTTAGTCTGGGAGTGGACATGGAAGAACTTCACTTTCTTGGAGTTATTCTTTTAATATTATTTTAATGCAAATTATTTCCTTTGCCTTTCTCTAAGACCACAGCTTGAGATTAAATGGAATGTAGCAAAAAGCATCACTGAAGCAAAGTGAAAAGAATCAATTCTAGAGAATCACAAAATGCTAATTGATTAAACAGTGTGAATCCATTATGAATAAGCTCTCTCTGAAACCATTTATCCTATTAATGACAATATTTACCTGACCTTCCTGAATAACCAGAGGTAGAATCTCAAAAGGGCTTGACCTTCTTGGGGCTACATTCAGCATACCTAGATAGGCCCTAAGGGTCCTCATAAAAGTATTCAGTTCTACAGCTGTAGTTCTTAAGATAAAAAACATAAAGGCTGTGATACATGTTAGCTTTTCTGTTTGAAACATTATGCCTTGCTTAGCCAAGGGAGAAAAAACCTATGGTATTCTGTTACAAAATTTACAGTATTATCTCACTGCAAATTGATTACCACCCAAATTATGACATTCTTGTGTTTGAATGCTTCCTGCAGTGCTTCGTTTGATTCCACTGTTCGGCTGTGGGACGTTGACCGAGGAGTTTGCATCCATACATTAACAAAGCATCAAGAGCCTGTCTACAGTGTAGCTTTTAGTCCTGATGGAAAATATCTAGCCAGTGGGTCCTTTGACAAATGTGTCCATATATGGAATACTCAGGTACTGTTTTGCCTCATGTGAAGCACATCTGGTTTAGATGACACATTAATAGCAAAAGCTTAAATAGAAAATGTGTGTACGTAGGTCATGCATGACCTGCCTGCCAGGGTGAACCTGATTGTATTGGCTGGCACAAATCCATGGCAGTTGAGTCAGGTGCACTGAGGTGACTGCCCAGAACAGTTCTGCTCAGTCTGCTTTGTATGCTAAAACACGTAGTATGCATGAAAATAGTACATTGTTTTGGGTCATCAGCTTTTAAAGCAAAGGTGTGGATTGAGTCTTAGAATTAAGGGATACTTTTATTTAGTCACAAAGTGAGTTCAGCTGTGAGTCTGATGCTCCTGGCTTAGACTTTTTGAAGAGGAGATACAGAGGACTGGTGATATTCTGGACAAAAGTGGGACATTACAGTTCCACAGATGTAATTCTGGATACTGATGCCTCACAAACTGAATTAGCAATGAGCTTTAAAGAAAAACATCAGCCTAACTCCCCAGGCCTTTACTGTTACAGAGTTGACAAAACCAGATGTCTTGAGAGACCTACTGTATCTGGAGGAGCCTGTTGCTCTTCATTATCAAAGACCAGTTTCCTAACTGTTTCCTAACCACTTCCATCACCATATGGAGATGGCCATAGCTGGGTGATCTGAATAGCTCCCCCTTTTAACATAGTACCACGTGACAAGGAAAAAGAAGGGGAACTTCTGTATCCAATGTCTGCATGCTGTTTTGCTTTGTAGAGTGGAACTCTAGTACATAGCTACAGAGGCACCGGGGGCATCTTTGAAGTCTGCTGGAATGCTAGAGGAGACAAAGTGGGAGCAAGCGCATCAGACGGATCGGTAAGGATCATCTGACTTTGCAAAGGTTGGGTGCAGATTTCTTCTCTGGGGAGCATCAGCAAACAACAGGATGCTGTATTTGCCTCTTGGGGACAGAGCCAAAGGCAGAGGCAGCTCAAGACATAAATAATTACCTCTGTGTAGTGTATTAAAAATGCTCCTGTTTTGATAGGTTTTGAGTACTGGGAGGTGGTATTCCTGTATGAAATGAAGAATGCTTGTAGAATGGGCATGCTGGAATACTGCTGAAGATGAGAATGACTTTTAAATACATATTTGACAAGAACAACAGTGGGGTTGTTTCTATCATTATCTGTCAATTTTTAATGAAGATCAGATCACAGCAGTCAACTCTGTAACAAAATTATCCTGGGGCTGAGTTTGATTCCACAGAAGAATATTCCTATTCCCTTAAATAGGAATAGCTAAAGGAGGAATTTTTCAGCATGATGCCCAATGATTATGTCATGTGGTAAAGGAGAAATATTGCCGTGGAGATACTGATTATTCCTTACTATTTTTTGCTCTTAATGTTGCTTATAAAAAAATTCAATTGTAGCATGATCAGCTTGTGAAAGACACATATGGCTGGCTGACATTACTTTGGAGAAGTATTTTTCAACTGGTTTTAACAAGGAGAACACCTATGACACAATTGAGTTGTTTGAGCTTAGTTGTGCCATTTCAGATGGTGCCATGCCTGGCTTGCAGCAGCTGCTCCATGCACGTGTCCACTGTCATGCCTGCCAAGCCTGCATCTGTTTTGGATATATCTCAGAAGTGGAAGTGGACATGATATTTAGGCAACTAAATAGATCCCATAATCTTATGGGATGTGCCACCAAAATGTTTGTTTCTAAACCAATGAAAGCCCAGCTAAATGTTAAATGTGTTGGTTTCACTTGGTCTTTCTCCCATTTCAGTTTGTCCCTTTACTTGTGTGCCTGTAAACCAGTAGCTAAGACAGGCTGGTTTGAAGCTGGAGAGTGTAACATCCAGCTGGCTGGTCCCCCTGTGCACAGGGTGTATGAATGGGATTCCCACACCACCTTCACAAACAGTCTTTAATGCGGGGTCTCTCTCTGCAGGTTTGTGTTCTAGATCTGCGGAAGTAAAAGTGAAATGTTTTAGAAGAAATTTCAAATGGACCAGCAGTGAATGTGTGGGGAGAAGCACTCTTCAAAACTATTCTTAACAGCTCCAGAACTGTACAAACTTGAACAAAGTTAGAGTGTACCGTGAAACCGACTCTCCCTGGCCACAGGTGACTTGTATTTTGTCCGTAACCTTCATCAAGGAGAAAAAACACAGTCACTTCAGAGGGGGAGGGAATGGTTTCCACCTGGAACATTCAGCCTTGGAAGCATGAAGCCACCAGCTAGGCATTGCACTGTTTGGTTTGCATCTGAGAACTTGCTCTGATGGCTGGGGAAAAAAAAGCTGTGCCAAAAAAAATTAATAAAAAGGAAAAAAAAAAAAAGAAAAAAAAAAGAAAAATGCTGTGATAAACCAAAAGGGAAAAAAAATCCTCCTCCATGCGGTGTTGTATTTTTTCCTTCCAATTTGGACACTACAGTTGCTCTCCCAAAGGACGTTCAAAGACCAGTTTGTACTGATGAAATGCTCAACTTTGTAATCACAACACTTTCTATTTTCTAGACTACTTTTTTTGTTCAGTGGTTTTTCTATCAGCTGGAATATTACAGCCTGGAGGATCCCAGGCTTAGGATGAAACTTTTGTAATGCTTTTATTTCTCCCTTCCACTCCCAACTTTTCCTTCCTTTTTTTTTCTCCTCTTTCTTTTTGCCCCCTTTTTTTTCCTCTTTTCCCTGTATGCCCATAGTAGATGCAGCCAGGTGGACATGACAATGAAAATTTTTGACAGACTGCTTCTCCTCTCTTCTATATCTTCCTTTTCCTTTCTTTGTCTCAGTTTAAAAGAAAAAAAAATCCTCCATCCTTCAGATCTTAGCGTCTCAAGGGCACTTTCAGCAAATTGTGTAATAAGTGCTTTATATAAGAATGCAGTGCTGGGGAAGATTTTTACAGGAGAAAGATGACTTTTAACAGAAAGAACCCAGTGTATTTTTGGAAAAAAAATATTTTTTATGTTAAACAGTTTTAAAAGCCTAAAATGGCCACAAAATGTAGACCAGTTGTGTAATTCAAGCAAAAAGAATGACACAGAGTCCAGGGAACATGAAAGGCGCAGTATCCTTTTTCTCTCCTCTCTCAGAAAGTGCTGTAAGAAAAAAATGGTGTTTGATACAAAAAATACCAGTCCTTTACTAAGGTCCTTTTCCAGTGGCCAGCCATTTGCATAGTCTCATTTCATTTTTTTTATGGCTGTTTGATGATGTAAACTTATTCAAAGAGATTCAGAAGCCTGAGACTATGAATATAGCATTCATTTTCTCTAGTCCATATTTCTGTTTGTTTTCAGTAACCAGGAGAAAATGCTTGTGTATCTGCTTTCCTCTAGAGATAATTCAGATTTTGACAGAACATGGGTTTGGCTGCCTGTGGCCTTGCTGAGCAGTGCTGTCTTCCACTATTCATTATTCCAGTAAGTCAGTGGGGTTTTACCACTGACTTAATGAGACCAGTTGAACTGAAATATGTTGACTGCCACTGTCACTGTTGAAGAATGGACTCTTGCCAAGCTCCTGTCCATCCATGGACCACACACACCCAGGAGGCGGCTGTGCCATTGCAGCGGGTGGTGCTGCTGTCACCCTCAGCCGTGCGTGTGCTGCATCCTGCAAGGAAAGCTCTTGGTCTGCACTTGGTCTGCACTGTCTGCCCAGACAGGTTTAGCCTCGAGGGTGTCCTCAGTGTGGTGCTTAGAAGCCAACCTTGAATTCATGAGGTGATGACATCATAAAGGATGTAGAAGTTCTATCTCAACATGTAAACCACTATAAAGTAGTGGGGGGTGAAATGATCAGAATGACAATGGAGAGTTGCCAAGCACCACCTATCCACTTTGGTCAAGATTTCCTTACTGCAACCCTGGCCCCTGCACAGATGCCAGCTGAAGACTGCATTACTCTAATCGAGGAAACGGTGAATGCGAAGAAGGACACATAGGCAGAGTTTATTGGAAGTGCTGTAAACTATAAGGCAGCCCTGTGGTGGTGTCAGACATTACTTAGATCCTCAGAACTGGCCAGGTCACACAGGTGTTCTCTCTCGCCAACAACCTAGGCTAGGATCTGTAGGAGAGGGAAAACAGGCCACAAACCTCCTAACAGATGTAGAACCTTCCTGCCCAAAGTCTCTGTAACATGGCATCTTCCTCTTGGTTTGACCACAGCTGATGAAGGTGTGATTTGATCTGAGCAAATCCAGAGGCCTCAGGCTGAACTGGTGGTGTCAGACCTGCTGAGCCCCAGGGCATCATCATGGAATCGGAACACCATCTTTTGTCTGGAGTTTTCTTCTCTTTATGCTTGCACCTGTAGGGGATCTCGGTCCTTCCAGTGGAATTAGCCACTGCCAGCTTCAGCTGCATTTCTAAAAGATACACCTTTGGAAAGGAGAAAAGAATGGAAAGAAGTAACTGCTGAAAGTGTTAGTCCTGAGGTGAAAACAGTTATGTGGGATTTTTGTTATTACTGATAGTTAGGCTTGTTTGTAATTTATCTCAAATAATTGGATGTCAGGCAGTGTCAAGGATTATTTTTGGTGTTAGATGCTTTTATGTGTTGGTTTTAGATTTCTGTGCCAAGAGCATGGCTGTAGATCACCATGTGGTAATTTTGCACTCTTTTATAAATAACCACATATACCTGCCAATTTAAAGTCACTACTTTCTAAAAGAAGAGAGGACTTGCTCAAAGAGAGTCTTGATCGAATACAAAGGCATAATGTGGTTTTATAAAGCACGGTTTGGACAATAATTTGATTGCAGTCACTGAGTGTAAACGGTTAAATTCCCGCGCTGCTTTTTGGTGGCATTTCTGAGAATAACAAGCAGAAGTTGCTGGTCTGTGGGAGGGCAGCACTGATGGGGCTCTGGCCTTGCCTCTGTCCCTTGAGTGACACCTGAATAGGCCAGACCTCAGGATTTGAAGAGATTAATTTGCTCAGTGCTGCATGACTGGCTGGCTCCACAGCCTGTGTTTCATAGTTGTTCCCAGGAGAGCTGCTGTAGATAACAGGGCACTGTCCGTGATGCCCGTTCCTTTTATTATTTTTCCATTTTTTTAATTTGTCAGAGCACCGCTTTCCTATATGGAGGTAAGAAGCCAAGAGAAACAAAATTTGAGTATCAGTTGGTTTGCAAAGCTCATATGTGAGAGAGGCTGCTGCTCCAGAAAGTTTTCTATATGGACCACCAGAGTTAAAAGCAATGTATGTGAGGAGCTAAGAAAATTCACTTTTCTTCCCCTCCACAAGATCCTAAAGACTGGAAAATCCTGAAGATGCTGTAGTAGATAGTTTTCAGCTGAAATAAGAGCTATTAAGGAAGGCAGAAGGTGTAGTTGCAAAGGTTAGTCTTAGCCTAAGGAGGTGTTTTCTTCAGGACATGGGCAGTGTGGGGAGAGGCTTTTCCAGGCTGTAGTTCCAGGTGGATGTCTCAGCCCAGAGCTGCAGCACTGTGCTCCTGGGAGCTCTCCCTCCCCTCCAGCAGCAGCGCATTCCCGAGCTGGCAGAGCCTCTCTGCGACTCCCCTGCAGCACAACTGCACGAAGCAACAGCCCGGGGCACTTCCTAAGATTTCTTCTTGGAATTTTGTTTATAGTTCTTTGTAACAGAAGAGAAATGGAAAAACCTAAGTGACCAAACAGCATTGTGAAACCATCCAGAGACTTGCTGGATTTTTATTATTGCTGGCTGTCTGGAACTGGCCTGGAAGTGAAAAAAAAAACCAGTTTCTGAAAAACCACTATACTCTGTGGGTTAGAAGGATACTGAATCTTTTATGTAGAAAACACTGGGTCCCTTATGGGGCAATAAAGGGCCTGACTTACAGGGTTATACACACATTAACCCCATGCTACATCTTAGAAATTTCCTTTTAATTTGTTTGAAAAAAAAAAGAAAAAAATAGCTAATTTTAGAGCCAAGTGAAGTGCACTTTGTCAAATGTAAGGGTCTGCTTTGTTTTTGGGTTTCTTTTTCTTTTTCCCTTTTTAATTTTTCCTCCTTTTTTTTTTTCCCTCTTACTGCCTTTTTAAAAGATGTGGTTCTTTGTCAATTGCAGAAATGTTCTTTCAGCCACTCACTGAAATTCTGAATTCTGGCTTCTGCAGTTTTTATTGTCTGTGTCAGACTTGCAGCCAGACTTGGTTCTCATTTAAGCATTTCCCAGGTTCTGTTGAAACAACATCAACCCTTATTTTGTTTCTCCCTCACCCACACTTTCTTCAAATTCACCTTGTGTATTGTAGCTCATTTGTTTTAAGGAGAGAATCAACAGATCATATTCAGTGTCTTGAATAAATTGCTATATTTTGATATTAGAGAATTCTGTGCGTGTTGTTCCTTATTCTTTCCTGGCTGTTTTGCATCCTGCTCATGGTGGGGTTGAGTGACTACAATTGTGATGTGGTGGCACTGGCCTGTGGGTATTTGAAGACCTTGACCATGGGTTTGTAGGATTTCACAATATACAGGGCATGGAGGCTTTAGCCTCTAATTTTCTTTACTTTATTACAGATTACCACAAACACCACACAACTCACCATTAGCAAGTACACCTATAAGAAAGAAAGCAAATACAGTTATATATAAAATATATATATAGCTATTACAGAGTAGTATCTGCAGCAGTGGGATAGCAACAATCAATGATACAGCAGCAATAAATCCATAGCAGCAATCAGGTATAACAGCTCCCAGTAGTTGTGCAATTAATGGAGAGTTATATGTGTGTGCATATATCTATATCTATATTACAGGTTACGATTAAGTTGTTACTACTGAAGCAAACTTGGCAGTAATGTAGCAGCAGACACATTTAGGATAGGTGAATTACAAGTATAGATTAGACACCAAGTTTTTTAGCTCTCAGAAGGGGCCCAGCCAGCCCAGACATAGGAGGGTAAGACAGGCCAGCCCCAAACTTGGGGTCCCTGAGGGAACGGTAGAACAACAGGCTGTGTCTTTCAGATACAACCCATGTCAGAGTTTGGAGTCACCAAGGCTTCCCCAACAATGGTCCAAGGTCTTGCAGCCCTGTGTAGGAAAGGGACAAGGATGTGCAGTGCAGGAAGAGAAAGAGAAGCTGATTTGGATAGAAAATCATTTCTCTGTCATAGAGACGTAAGAGGGTACAGGACACCACCACTTTGAGCAGCCAATAGATGCAGTTACTTTCTATTTTTCACCTGGGACATCCAACAGATTATAATTTCTATCATATTTTGGGACTTGTCCTGCTCTTCAAGTTGAAACAGCCAGTGGAAGTTATCAATACATTCTTTCTCAGGATGTTATCCCCATTTTCCAGACTATTTTTCAGCTTTTCAGATGATGTTACTATTACATTTCACTGGGCTTGCACTTTCTGAGGGTATGTCAGGATGTCTCTGGTACCCAGCTGCACTTCAGAGATGCTGGCTGTGTGTCTCAAGAATGCTTCTGGTCCCCAGGCTCACAGCTCCCAGGCTGGCTGGCAATTTCTCTCTCAAAATTTTGGCAGACTTTTCCTGTTGAGTACTTTGTCCCTTTTAACCAGGTCACCTTTACGGCTGCTCACATCACATGTTTACTGTTTGATTTTGTTTCCTGCCATGCTGTATTTATTGTAAATTTATATACAGCTGGTAAGGAAACTATTTGTGTAAGATTGGGTTGAAGTACTTTTTAAAAAGTCTCCTTCAAAAAGGTTTCCTGAAGTTTCTCTGTATAAAATAAATTGGACTCTAGTTCTGATCAAGGTAAATTGTTAATTTTTCTTTAAGCTAGCCAGGCTGAAATTCAGCCTTGCTTGAGCAGTTGGAAGGTTTTGAAGAACTTCAGAATATTCTGCTCATGTGAAGTTGTCACAGTCGTCCCCTCTGTCAGGAGCTCCCGTGGGGTCCTCTCTCTGCTTAGATCTCAAGACACTGACCTCAAACGAGACAAGGGGAGGGGATTGCTCAGCTTTAACAGGCTGAGTGGTGTGTAGATTTTGGTTGGGTTTTATTGCATGAAGTGGGTTCCGTGGTACTTGGGGAGATTCAACATAAAATGGGGTTTTTGCTTTGTGACCATGTAAGAGGCTGAACCGCTGACCTGAACTAAGGCTGATTGTCCAAAGCCTTCAAAAGGACTTAGTGCTCAGAACAAACACAGTCCTGTGTGTCACTTCATCTTGTTCTGAGGTGTTTAAGGACCCAGAGCATTAAGTTACAATTAATATGTAATATTTGGAAAGACAGAGAGGCTAGAAAAACTGGTGGGCTGATGATGAGCATCTCACCATATATATTCAAAAAAAGAGAATGCAATGCACTTTCATGACACTTGTGTCAGTTCATGTTCTGACATTTCCACAGCACTAATGTCTTCATAACAACTTCTCAAAATAAAGAATGTGAGAGCTAAGGAGACAGCCACAGTGGGGCTGGAGCTTCATGAGTAGTGCTATATAAAAGCTCTCACTTTACCTGCTTCTTATATGCTATGTGATGGTCCTATTTTTAGTCCTGTTATTTTCAGGCACATTTTCAGACAACGGATGACTGTCAAACTAAAATTGTAGTTTAGTTTTCCTGCATTTTTCCTATAAATATTTACTTAGCCTGAAAATTACGTGACAACTAACACTGGAAGCATTGAGCAGTCCTAAACACTCACTTCTCATGTCTGTCAGTGTGCAATACAATTAAGGGTACTTTTTGAGCTATTCTGGGAAGATGTAATGTTGCAGCATCTCATTCAAAACTACTCCTTTCCCTGCCATCATTCTGTGTGTCATTTCCGGCCAAGGGTGAGATCAGCACTGAACATTAGGAAGCCATGCAACTTCATATCGAAGCTCTGTGGTATAAAAAGTAATTTTTAAAGCTTTGAAGTCTTTTAAGTGAAGAAATTACTCACTTGGCAAGGAATTTATCATCACTGCTGACTCCTTTCCCAACAGGAAGGAATATCTTTGTTTCCTTAGAGATAGTTTTTTTCCATTTCCTTTGAATATATTTACAAAACCAAAAGAATACAAAATAATAGCTGCAGGAAAGCAGCTATATCCTTTTTTATGGCTGCAAGGTCTGACATCTTTTACCTTCCAAGAAGCCTTGGCTTCACCACATAATTCGCTAGTCATTATTTCAATACAAGAGATCAAAAAAAGATTCTGTTCATCACTTTCCTAATTCTTCCTAATAAATAGTGGGACAAAGTTGACATCCTTGTCCTTCACTAGAGTAATTCATCACAGTCAAATGCACAACAGACAAAAATAGATTTGGTTGCAAAGCACAGCCATTCTGCAGTTCCGAAACTGAGAATTACCTCTCTAGGCTTCTGGAAATCTGTGGTGTCAAGTGAGTATTGCATCCCTACACGCTGTGTTGCAGTTCCTGAAAATTTCTGAATATTTTCTCGAAGGGAAAGAGAGAAATGTCAGACCCTTAGAAGGGCTTTTGAGACTTCCTGCAATCCTTACAGCTGTGGTGTCCTGCCAGCTGGACTGAAAATGTTGTCAAGTGACTGCAGAGTATTGTCAGTGAGGGCACTGTGGGAAAGTGACTGAGGGTAAAAAGGTACCAGTGCAGAAGTTATAGGGAGCTGCTGCTCCCTGGAGGGAGCATGGTGAGCGTATCTGACCTCCCACACACAACACAATCTAAGGGGGACTGAATGGAGGATGGAGCAGAGTGGAGACCACAGCCAGGTTCTGTCCACACCTTTGCAGAAGAAGGAACTTGGTACTTCCCAGATGAAAAGCTGCCCAGCACCTGAGAAACAAGGGAGATAAAGGAAGAAGCCCTTGAATGAGCACCCATGGCAAAATCCCTCTCCTTGGACTGATACACGTCCCCATCCCAAGCTTATCTCGCGTACTATTCTGAGATATCCACCCCCAAGGTACAACCACCCTTCAGTGAGTAAGGAGTGTGGCTGAAGCCACTCAAGCTCCATCTAAATATAAAGAAATAGTATAAAAGTAAGTTAAGAATGGGAAGAAGTCAGGGAAGTCTCCAGAGTAACTTCTGGGGTCAGCTGACAGGGTGAACCTGTCTTCTCCCCCACAGGAATGCCTCTTGGGCAAGATCCATGTTCCATGTGCACTGAATGATTTTCTCCAGTTATGTTTTGTTAGGACTGGAATTTGTCCCTGTGTTGCTTTGAATTACACGTTGCTTTGACTGTTTTTTTCAGTCAGAAACCATCACCAGCAATCCTTGAACCTCGACCTGTCACAGTTTCATTAATAAAGAGTGTTATTCTGTAACCTGTTAATGTGAGTCCTTCAAGGGCATTGACAAAGTAATCAAACATTAGGGGTTAGAAGAAATCCCCTTTTCACACGACAGGCAACTTAGACTCCCAAGAATGAGAGGTCTGGTGGGAAAAGCCCTCAGCATGGTGTTTCCTTCCTTGTGCCCTGGACAGTGGCTGCTTGTCAGCTTCTTTCCCAGAGGCTGGTTTGGGGAGAATCATGAGAGATTCGTGCGCAATGAAATGACCGTGTCTAATCTTTCACCCACTCACCTTCCTCCACAGAGGACAAGAAAGGCACAGAGCCTGTGCTTCAGTCAGCCCACACAGACATCCTTTTTATTTTTAATATCCTCATTAAAGGCCCAGGTCTCATGACTTGATCAAAGAATACATATCAAAGAGATTTAAAATAATGTAATCTTTCTAATCCACCAACATTTACAGTGGCATCCTGACTTAGGTCTGCTTCAGTGCAGAGACATTGATGAAGACTGTGCAAAGAGCTATAAGCATCTTTTCACATACAAGCAACATAAGTTTTTAAGAGAAAATCCTATATCTCCTATATAGAGTGGTAAAGAATGTGTTGGTACAAAATAATTTTTAAAAAGTTCTCTGGACTCTGTACCAGAGTCTGCAAAAGATTAATAAATTCAGGTGTATTTCTCCAGTTGCAAATTTGGAAACTGAAGGTGTTGGTATGGGAAAAACCAGCACTTCTCATCACTGTACAAGTTCCACCAACCCCCTTGAGACTGGGAGAGCTGATAGATTACCTGCATGCATCACTGAAGACCCCTTTCCAATAAAAAACCCAACATTCCTGCCTGTGAAAACCAGCACATTTCTGCCTGGATTTTGGTTTCTGCAGTGACAGAGAAGCAAGCAGGTGGGGAGAGAGGAACTAATCAGTGCACAGCTGTAAGCTAAGAACTTGTCCCACATCTTTTATCACCAAAGCTTACAAAACTTTTACTTTAAAAACAACCACCAACAGCCTGATCTACTTATTGGGCCAAATCTATTCCAGTAGGAACTGAACAGCAGCACCTCTAGCAGAAAAGAAGAAGTTTAATTTTTTTACATATTGCCACTTGACCACTCCTTCCTGTGGCTGAACCACAAAAGGGTTGGTGCTCATTCCTCCTTTGGTGGAATGATACTCTGATCTGCTCCCAAAATGAAATTAATTTGAGAGAATGAAAACCATCTTGCTTTCTCCTCTACTATTTTGGCCTAATTCATTAACATTTTCTTTCTCCTTGCTATACCCTGCATGCTTTGGGCTGGGGAAGATAATGTTGCCCAGCAAGTCCAGTGTATCTGGACTTTTTTCTAAGATGGAATGTGTCATGTTGGACTTGCTTCTCTCAAACAAATATTCTACAGTGGCCTCTTGGAGGCCTATGTAGTAAATCCTTGCTTTGGTTAGTTGAAATAAAACAAAACCAACCAAACACCCCGACTGTCACTGAGAAATAGCCCTGGAAAAAAATAAAATTGAGAAGGCAAAGCAAAGGCAATTTTATGAGAAAATGTTGCTGGAATTTTTGATGGCGTTTTTGAAGGATATTTGTGGGCAGTGAACTGAATGTTAAAATTTTATTTTTATGAAAATTTATGTTTTCCTAAACAGAATATTTGTTCATCGCTTCAGGTAGTATCTTCTGGGGTGCTTCTTGTAGTTTTTTAATAAAAGGCAATGACACTTGGAGGAGAAAAACAAGAAGAGTTCTAAAACAAAACCAATTAATTTATTGTTTATACATCAGCAGAAACTATGTTTCTATGAGTCTAAAACCTAGAGAGTGCTTATATGTATGTGTTGTGATGTGTGTGTGCACTGACATCTGAATTTTTGTGTAATTGTACTTGAATATTTATCAGTTCCTTTCACAAGTGTCTGCAGAAGCAAGGCAAGAGGCCACCCCACAATTCCATGGGTATGATCAGAATCTCATCTGGAATAAAATGAATCCATTAAGTGACTATCTACAGTACGATATCTTCATAAAATACATGAAAACAGTACATAATATTTTTGCCTCCCAGTAATGTGCCAGTAAAACTAATATTTAAAGTTGTTGCCAGGAAAAAAAAAAAAAAAAAAA